>ML790327.1:61482-99172 GCA_009831015.1 Picea engelmannii | reverse complement strand
TAACCTTTCATTCTATAGATTTTTCTTAATCTTAATTCTCTTTCTCACCTTCCTTTCCTTCCCCTCAAAATTTTCTTAACATTTATGATTTCCAAATTCTCAAACCCTAACTTTGCATTCACTTTCATGTCTTCTATCATTACTAACTTCTTTTCCATAACACATATACATGATCATTTTCATATAACTCTTATTTACACCTTTCTTTTTCATTCTTTGTTAACTTTTCTAATTCTTTTGTGTTTATGTGGTGAAATTCATTTAACTTTTGTTTTTCAACTTTTCATTTTTTTTCTCTTTTCTTTCTCCTAATTAATTACCTTTTTGATTGGTGGTTTTCTTAACTAGTAGGACATTTGCATGATTCATGTCCTCACCCATGAGTTTATTTTAAAAAGAAAAAAATGAAATAAATCAAAACTTAAAGGATGACAATCATTTGAGTAACCATTGTAGAATGATGAAGAGAAATAAAATGCAAAAAACCAGTAAATAATAGTCTCATGGAAGGGTACCCATGGATGCCCAATGGTGGAGGTTGATTTTACTAATGATGCAAGTTGCAAAATTAGAGCCTTCTTTGGTGGATAGAAAAGAAGGCAAGAATTTGCAAAATTAGAGCCTTCTTTGGTGGATAGAAAAGAAGGCAAGAATATAAAGATTTCTCCTCAATGATAATAATTGCAAAATGATAATAATTGCAAATGAAACCCCATCGACCCAAATAAAAAGCCTTCATGAATATGACAACTCCAATAAAAAGTTAATTTAGCAATTGGAACAACTAGTTTTTGATTTACAATTAATCATTGTGAAGCCTTTTCAAAACAAAAATAATAATAATAATAATTATTATTATTATTATTTTACTCCTTAATTCTTGATTTTTTATTATTTTTTATTTTTTGTATTTTTGTTTTATGTTATAAGTAAATAAGTATTCACATGCCTTCTGGATATGAATACTATAAATGCATGCACTTGCACCATTTTACAATACCAATAATATCTATATAATGTATATTCTTTTTTAATAAAATATTAAAAAGATAATATGTAATTATGTGATTCAATTTTATTTTAGTTCATAGTTTTTTCTTGAGCTTTCTTCATTTATGTTTAAATTCTTAGTCTTCCAATTAGATTATATTTAATTAAGTAATTTTGTAGGGACGGATACTTCAAAGGACATGGAGACATCACATGATGGTCGGAAAGACTCCATACAACCACCCATAGTGATATTTTGGTGGGCATTATTATTATTTATTTCTGCATTTTTTTCCTAAGAAGAAAAGCGTGGACATATTGGAAGTTGTGTAATTGGATCCATATCAACATGAAATATTATCTTAGTAAAAAAGAAGTTTTCGAAAATGACAAAAGTTATAAATTAATAATTACAATAAAAATATTGTATGTATGGAAAAGATCCAATTGGTTTTATTGTATCCTAATCTATTTTATAATGTATGTTTTTTTTTTTTTTAAATAAAATTGTGTATAGTATTCCAATAGTTTACATCCTGGAAGTTGTGTAATTGGATCCATATCAAAGTGAAATATTATCTTAGTCAAAAGAAGTTTTCGAAAATGACAAAAGTTATAAATTAATAATTACAATGAAAATATCGTATATCGTATGTGTGGAAAAGATATAGGATTTGCATTATCCAATTGGTTTTATTGTATCCTCGTCTATTTTATAATGGTAGGATTTTATTTTTTTTAACAATAAAATTGTGTATAGTATATCCAATAGTTTGTAAATTGATGTTTATGTTTTTAGCTTTATCATAGCGGGTTAATATGTTATTAGTGGGAATTAAACTAATATGATTGATATAATATTTTATTTCAATGAAATGAAATACTTGCTTCATTAAGTTCTAATGAACTGCTAACATGTTTAATGAAGTTTAAGGTTATAAAAGGTTCAATGCATATATCCCGATTGTATTTTAAAGTTTGTTAATTATTATGGGATTAAAATGGATGAATTAAATTGAATTTAGTTTGCATGATTAAGAGGAGGAATGCTATTTTCCTTACTTAAATTCAATTTTGACAAATAGGTTAAAATATATAAGTCATTTGGATTTAGTTTTGGTGGTTAAAAGGATGAATGTTATCCTCCCTACATAAATTCAATTCTATCAAATAACATAATACATCAATTACTAAAAACATAAAGTCACACATTATAATGATAATGATGATTAATGTCTACTGAGACTGAATTTGGTCTATTGGACCTTAAGAAGGTAAGGGTTTACTTGGCTTTCTTTAGAATTTTATTTATGTTTTCGAAAAGATTAATAAAAGTGTTCCAAGACCACCATAGTTTTGTTGAGTTATAATGTTAGGAAGGTTGATAGTCTAATAGATCTTTGAAATTGAGATTTAATCTAGGTATATGTTGGGCATTCGAAGAGAAAGTGTTTTTCATCTTCAAGTCTCTTAGTGTCACAAAGATGATAGATTCTTTCATCCCACAAAGTTTTGGGAATTGTCCAATGCCGAGTTTCACTATAGAGCTTGTGAGAATTTGTTCTTATTCTAGCAATGCCGATTTTCTTCTTTACACTAGTGTTTATGTGTTTCCCTGACACCCATCAACTAGGTGATTATGGTGCATATTTGAACCTATGCCTCTTTCAAATGGAGAGAAAAAAATTCAAATTTGGAAAGTGTCGAATAACCTCAACCTATTGATCATGAAGACCCAACAAGTTTTAAGAATTCATAATCAGTTTCAGTATTGTAGTTGTTCTTCATGAAAGGCCAACGTGGATGGTTTCTCTTTTGAACAAAACAGAAGAAAATAAAAGGGTACTAAAAAAAAGGAAGTTTCTAATGTCCATCTTCTCGTTGAATATCCCTATGTGTCAGCTTTGTCCATCGTTTTACCAAATAAAAAAATAGAGGTGATGATGCAGGAGCATCCTGCTTCCAATTTCTTGTACATTTGATGAGACCTAGGGTGTCTTGAGTTACCAAGGGAGTTGGTTCCCTAAGTGTTTAATTATTTGTATTTTCCTAGGTTTTGTTGAATTCTAGGAGAGAGACATAGGATAGGCTTTGATTAATATAAATGAGGATTTGATTGCGAATGTTCTTGAATGCATGAGAACATGAGAGGTATTAGGGTAGTTAGATCTAATGAAGATTTGTGAAGCTTAAAGAAGGGAGTTGAGTGAGGATTTTGTGGATCTTAGAGAATCCTTAGGAAATGGTTGAGGATTTGTTGGATTTGAAACATATTTCAGTTTCAGAGTCTTTGTATATATTGTAAGCCTAAAGGCATTCGAAGGGGTTGGCCATTTCGGGTGAAATCATGCCATATGTAGTGAGAGTTGGCCAAATAAAGTGAAATTAGGCTAGTGAGGGGTGGAAAGGCCATCCATAGAGAGGATCAGGACTAGAAGGTAGATTATTGTCTTTTGTAAATGCTTGTATTATGTGTGTACATAATAGAAAAGAAGCTATGTTTCAAGATCTGTAAAAAAGGATTCCATGTTCGTGGTCATGTGAATTAGATTGGTCATTGTTGCAAATTCCAATTTGAAGTATGGGAAACCCTGATCAAGTAGTAACCATGAAATATTTGTTATTGAGGGCATTTGTTTGCAGGTTTATGAGCGCTCATCCTTGAATAGAATCAGATCTGCCACAATGATCATTAACCACTGTAGGGGTCAATGATCCATTAAGCGATTGCAGGTATAAGTGGAGCATTACACAAGTTAAATAGTGTGAACTCGTGGGAACCATTCGAACCTCTACATAAGCTATAGTATCCATCAGATCACGAGTCAGTAGATCGACTTAGTTAAGTCATTACCCCAGATTGAGACAGGGACATAAGAATCCCTTTAAGTGATTGTGGAAATTGCAGGGTTAAAATTTGTGTAAAGGTGGTGTTGTAGGCTCGAGGAGATAGAGCTTCTTGAGGACATCTAAAACCTGAATGAGATCGTGAGGGAATCCAAGGATTCATCGATCATTATAAGGATTGATGAATCCATCCTAGATGCAGAGGTGTATGTTAGTAATCACAGACCAAATGGTGGAAGAATCATAGTAAATGTCAAATTGCAGGTATATTGTATAGGAATCGTCGATCACATGAAGAAAGGAGTGTGGCTGGAAATCAATTCGTGACCGTTAGATCGAAAGGGGACTCGCCCAATCACCATTGGATAGAAGTAAAAATTGGGGTGAAAGAGACCATCGATGATCATTAGATCGAAGGTGTTAGGCACATGAGGTCTCAGATCGTGTTCCACAAGAGTGTAAATAATCCATCGAAAGTGATCTATGATCGTTGATCATGTTTAGATCATCAATCCTCATCTCTAGTTGATCTAACAGGGAATTAAACTGAAATCATCAGATCTGGACATCCAGGGGAGAATCAATGGCAGAGAACCTCTTCACATTTTGAAGATGCACGAGCATTAGCATAAAGAGGGATTTACGAAACACATATGGTGATCCAGATTTAGGAGCAGAACAAACTGATTAACATATCGAATACAATAAACACAAATATATGAAGAACAACACAGGTATCCAATGAACAATATCTTCTATTGAATAAATGAAATAGACTGAAACTGTAAAACTGCAGAACTGGAACACTTGCTTGAATGGTGGTAGCTATCTTTGAGAAGAGATGTAGTTGCTACACACATCAGTCTGAGCAGAATGATTACAATGAGGCTCCAAAGGCCTTTTTAACATTACTCATGAATTCCAAAACCCTAAACATCCAAAAACCTAACTCTAGGAGATGAAACGCCAAAAGTTATGTGGGCCCCTATGGGTAAGTTGGTACCTCAACTTCCTGGGGTCGTAACTTTTGCATACGACCTTCGTTTTAGGCGCATGATAGCCCATTGGAAAGTTATTTTCGAGAACTACGCATTACGCCATCAAACTATGACTTTGTCCACAACTTGATTGTGGTAAGCCCAAAAAACATTGTTTAGGGCCCCAAAATGGCCCTAGAAGTACAAAAAGATGTGCTGACATGAAAGCATACAAAATAAGCTAGTTGGATTAGGTGGGAGGCCACCAGTATCCACCTGGAAGATGTGTAGGGCTTCAGACAACCCCAAAATTGTAGAACCTACAATTACAAAGAAGTACAGAAGAACGTGTTGAACTAAAAAATGTCAAGAGGTGCCAGTTGGAATAGGTGGGTGGACACCAATATCCACCTGGATCAGTCCTCCCCCCTTAGGAAGAAATGGTCTCCATTGCGTTGATTTCCCCCATCAGGTGAGGAAATTTTTGCTAAATTTGGCCCTGAGTGAGCCACTTTTCTTGGTGTAGGAGCCACCCTACCTTGACAACCCAATAAAGATGGATCCTCTATTGGTGAGTGCCCTTGACCTGTGTGTCCACTATCTGATCAGTGGATGCAAGTTCCATGTAGTTAGGGTTGAGATTTGTTGGTGTCAATTGTTCTGCGATCTCTGAGGTGTCCAATAATGGTGGAAAATATGGTCGAAGGAGGTCCACATTGAACACTGGGTGCAAGCCAATGAAGGGTGGAGTGTTGAGCTCAAAATCATTTCTACCCACAACCTTGGTGATAGTGTAAGGCCCATAGAAAAGTGGGCGGAGCTTCCGATGGGGCCCTATAAGATTCTTTTTATGCAAATGTAACCAAACCTTGTCTCCAACCTGAAATTGGTGCGGTACCATGTGTTGATCATGGCGTTGCTTATACTTAGTGTTGGCTTTCTGCAAAATTTCATGGACCTGTTGGTGGATGTGCTGAATCCGATCAATGAATCTGATGGCTTTGTCAGTCTCAGACTGAACATGGGAAGAGTCTGTCTGTGTGGTTGCAAGAGGTAGTGCAACATGAATGGGACCCAAGGGTTGGAATCCTACCCCCACCTGAATGGGCTATGGTCGGTGGAGCTATGGAGAGACCTGTTGTAAATGTGTTGAACATAGGGGAGAATCTCATACCATGTGTGCAGATGCTTAGATTTGTACATGCACAGGATGTACAATCATCCAATTGACGACCTCTGTTTGGCCGTCTGTTTGGGGGTGGAAAGAAATGGATTTAGTGAGCTTGTTGTTCAACAGTGACTAGACACTCGACCAAAATTTATTGAGGAACTTGATGTCCCAGTCGGAGATGATGGTCTGTGGTATCCAAAAATGGACCCACACTCATTCAAAGAAGAGCTTGGAAGTATATGTTGTTGTGATGTTCTTCTTGTAGGTTGTGAGGATGGCCATCTTCGAAAACTAATCAATGACTACAAATAAACAATCATTGCCTTTCTTGGTGGATGGAAGGCCAGACATGTAATCCATCAAGATGGATTCCCAAGGCTTCTCGAGAGTAGGAATAGGGGTGTATAATCCTTTCTTATTGATGGTTGGCTTGGAAATGGCACAGGCAATGCAAGATCTGATATACTTGCTGACTCCTATCAAAGTTTTGGCCAACAATTTTTTTTCTATAGAATGGCCATAGTTTTATCCATGCCAAAATGTCTTGCCATCCGACTGTAGTGAGCTTCCCAAATAAGCTTTGCATGCTCTCTTGCAGGAACACAAAGATAGCCCAAATGGCATAACAGTCTGTCCTGAATGTGAAAATCAGTGACATTTGTGCCTGCCACTTAGATGCCTCATTTCCATAAGAATGTATCACAATAGTGAGTGCAACCACGGGAGGTCGACTAAGGCAGTCAATGACACAATTTGTGCTCCTTTTCTTATACTTGATGTTGAGATGGAATTGTTGCAGGTAAGTGGACCACTTCTAATGGCAATTGTTCTGAAACTTCCCCTATGTCTGTATGAACTGCAAAGGCTTGTGATCAGTGTAAATGATCATCTCCTTTCCCATAATGGAATGCTTCCATTGACGAAAGGATTGTACAATGGAATACATTTCCTTGTCATAGGTGGGGTATTTCCGAACAATATCTGAGAGTGTCTCACTATGGTATGTCACCAAATGATCGTACTAAGTGAGAATTGCGCCTACAACATAGTTAGATGCATCAATCTCAATCTCAAAGGGTTGTTGCAGATCGAGCAAGGAGAGTACTGGAGATGAGCACAAGTGATGCTTCAGATCATCAAATTATTATTGTTGTTCTTTCCCCCACACGAACGTTTCCCTACCACTGCCCTTGGTCACTTGGCTTAGGGCCCATGCAATATGGGAGAATCCCAACACGAACCGTCGGTAGAAGTTGGCCAGTCCCAAGAAGCTCCAAAGATCGGTTAGTGTGGTTGGGGCTAGACAGTCATGGATGACTTGGATCTTAGCTGGATCAACATGTACCCCATGCTCATCAACAATGTATCCCAAGTATTGGACCTTGTTCATTCCAAAGGAGAATTTTTCCAAGTTGGCATATAGCTTGTGTTGCCGCAGAGTGCACAAAACATGTTGAATATGCCACATGTGCTCCTCCCAAGTTTTGTTGAAGATGAGAATGTCATCCAAATATACCACCACAAAAGAGTTGGTGAAGGGCCTTAATACATCATCCATCAACCTCATGAAAATGGCTCGTGCATTTTTTAAGCCAAAGGGCATGACCAACCATTCAAAGAGACCTTCTTTAGATTTGAAAGTTGTCTTCCATACATCAGTTGGTTCAATGGGAACCTGGTGGTAGCCAGACTTTAGGTCAATCTTTTTGAAGAAATTTTACCCGTTGAGTTGGTCAAGAAGGTCATCAATCCTGGGAATTGGGTATTGGTTCCTGAATGTGATTTTATTTAATGCTCTGTAATCAATGTAAATTCTCTAGGTCCCATCCTTGTTCTACACCAGTACAATTGGGTTTCCACAATGGGAAGAGTTGGGTCTGATGTTCCCCTTTTGAAGAATATCTTGGTTCTGACACTTGATTTTGTCATTTTCCATCAGCGAACGATGATAAACTGGTCCATTAGGCAGATGTGTACCAAGGGTTAGATCAATTGGATGCTTGACTTGGCAGTGCGTTAGTACCTCGGTGGGTGAGGAGAAGATGTCTTTGTAGTCTTCCACAATCCCATCCACTTACTTTTGCTGCAAAGAGAGGTTCTGTGTAGAGGCCACAGATGTGGCATTGACCTTATTCTTACTGTGAGCACGTATCACAAAGAAGACAAACTTCCCGGTCTGTTAAATGACCTTACTGCATTGCTTAGCATAGATTAAAGAAATAGTGATAGGTGGCGCTACCTCTAGTATCCTGTACAATTGTCTACCAAAAGTAATAATAACACGGTGGGGTCTAAAATCATACACAACATGACACTTCCACAAATATGGTTGTCCTAAAAGAACATCACAAAATTCAAGGGGAGAAATATAACACAATACCTCGTCTTTGAAAGGCTTGATGTCGTACGGTAGATGAAACTGTTGGCTGACACAAAGATCTCTTCCTTGGCGAAGCCAACCGATGGTGTAGGGCTACAGGTGTGGTGTTGTCGGCAGGTCCAACAGCTTGATGAACTCTACTGAGATAAAGGTCTTCTGACTACCGCTATCGACAATTAAATGAAAAGGAGCCCCCTTTACCCACATCTGTGAGTGAAAGAGGCATTCCCCTTCCTCTGGTTCTTCTGATTCACTTGGTTGGACTTTGGTGGTAGCGACAGTGACACTGGGTTCAACATCGATAATCCGCTTCCCTCCTTCTGGATTTTATTTAGTTTCAGAATCGGCCTCTGACTCAGAAGCCTTCAGCTCAGCATGAGTGACTGCTTGGAGCGACATTCTTCAGTGTTCTGCCAAGGGATTTTATGGTATTCACACCATTTTCTCGTGTCCTTCTTCGTCTTCTCATTGCCCTTCTTGTGTTGCGGCTTGGAATGGTTGTCTTGAGAGTGTCCATATTTTCTATGTCCCTTGTTGTGTGGGTTGGGCTCGCCTTTTCCCTGCTTCGATTGCGAGGAGTTTGTAGATCCAAACTCTCGCCTCTTCTGCTTAAATTTCTGCTCGATCTTGACAACATATCTATAAGTCGTACCCAATGAGGTGATGTCCAGAAAATACATTTCTGTTTGAATGTGTCTATGCAAACAATCGTGGTATTTGAGCACCATATGTCTCTTAGAGTCTTTGATACCCAATTTGGTGTGTAGGGTATGAAAAATATTGGTGAAATCTGGTACTGTCTGGTCCCTTTCACTGGGTGGTCCATCTAGTGTACTGGTCCTCATAGCTTCCAACAAGGTAGTAATATTCTTTAATGGCATCTCAGAAGGAATCCCATGCAGGGGAAACCACAAATATTGCAGATTCATCTATGGCCCTTTTCTCAAAGTAAGTATCCCACCAGTCCTTCACATAGGGGATGACCTTAAGGAGTGCAAAAGTAATCTTTTCCCTATTAGAAAAATTGTGGACCGAAAAATACCCTTCAAGTAGATTCAACCATTTATCTACAACATCCCCATCTATCAGTCCTTCAAATAATGGAATATAAAAATTTACTTGTACCTTGAAGGGGGTTTCATGGACACTTGATGAAGATTCTTCTCTTGTGGGCAACCGTCGAAGGATCTGCGCAAAGTTGTCCATCATTTCGTTCCTTTTTCACACAAGGGATTCCTCGAGAATTTTTTTAAAAGGATCTCCTGCTCCATAATATTTCTTTTCATCCCCCATGGGTTTTTGTCAAGCTTGGCATGACCAATATTGCAAAGGCTCGATTGGTTTGAGTTCCAAATTCTTGTACCCATATCCTTTCATGGACATGCACGAAGAAAACTAAATGAAGCACAAACTGCTCTGATACCACTAATTCGGATTTAGGAGTGGAATGAACTGATTAACATATTGAATACAATAAACACAAAGATATGAAGAACAACACAGGTATCTAGTGAACAATATCTCCTATTGAATAAATGAAATAGGTTGAAATTGTAAAAATGTAGAATTGAAACACTTGCTCGAATGGTGGTATCTATCTCTAAGAAGAGATGTGGATGATACACACATCCATCTGAGAAGAATGATTACAATGAGGCTCCAAAGGCCTTTTTAACATTACTCATGAATGCAAAAACCCTAGACATCCAAAAACATAAGCCTAGGAGATGAAACACCAAAAGTTATGTGGGCCCCTATGGGTAAGTTGGTACCTCAACTTTTCGGGGTTGTAACCTTTGCATACTACCTTCGTTTTAGGCTCATGATAGCCCATTGGAAAGGTATTTTCGAGAACTAAGCATCATGCCATGAAAATTTGACTCTGTCTATTGTTTGACTATGGCGATCCAAAAAAACATTGTTTAGCATCCCAAAACAACCTTGAAAGTACAAAAAGATGTGTTTCCATGAAAACATACAAAATAAGCCAGTTGGATTAGGTGGGAGGCCACCATTATCCACCTGGAAGATGTGTAGGGCTTCAGACAACCCTGAAAGTGTAGAACCCACAATTAAAAATAAGTACAGAAGAACGTGCTTAACTAAAACTAAGCGGAGCCAGTTGGAATAGGTGGGTGGCCACCAATATCCACTTGGATCATCTGGACCATCAATTGATTTGGTGATGTGTCACTGCAGGATGAATTCACATCGTGTCCATTATTTATCACGTTACCAGTTTTAATTTGCGAGGGAAGCGAGGGTCGTCCAAGCTCAACGCTTGATTAAAACCCAATAGTCAGATCATCGTTTTAATCTAGTGATGCTCCAGACCATTGATCGTGGTAAGGACTCATGGATATATAGTCAATATTCGGTGTGTTTTAAACCAAGGTCATAATCTATGGTTGTATGAAGAAAACTGGCCAACTTCGGGTCCTTAAATCTTTTGACATAAACCCACTATTTTTCTGTGGTTTTAACCTATGGTTTCAACACTTGGTTCTATTGATGTTTACAAAGGAGAGCGCCAAGTGTAGCTAAGCCCTCCATAAATCTAAATTTGTAGGTCCGAAACACATTAGTTTTGAGGATTTGTAAGTATCAAGGTGGTGCATTGGTCCTCCCAGGATATCAAGTGGTATCAAAGCGATAATTTGAGGGTTGTGCTCTGTGGAAGAGTTTTATTAGAGCAAGATAATTGCTCTTCGAAATTGAAAAGGAAACCAAAGAAAGTTACCAGAACATGAATTAAAGTGCTCATTTGAATGTTGCAAAATTGCTACATCAAACCCTAGTAAAAGGAAAGGAGCGTTGGTGTTATTTTTAGAGCAAAGGTTTGGGAAGGTTACTCTTGGAGGAGGAAACGAGGGAAAGGATTTAAATTTCCCGTGTTAAATTCAAGAAGTAATTACGAATGGTGACAAAAGAGTGAAAGAGAAAGTGTGCTTTTAGAATGCAGTTGATGCAGATGGTGGCAGAGAAATAAATGAGATAGTGTAGGTGTGTTGAAATAGACGATTATAATGCAATTGATGCAGAGACATTGTACATAGGAATTCAAATTTGGAGAAATATGATAGGACAGAGGAATTGAGTAAGAATTTTTTTTTCCCATATAAGTGAAAGGAATGGGAAATCAATATCATGAAGAGATCTTGAAGGTTGATATGATGTGGTTTTAATTCTAACTTTGATTTTGAGGTTGTTTGTAGGATTAAGCAAACTAAAGGAGATTGATAACAATAGACATCTAGGAGAGTTGTAACAAAAGAACAATTGTGTTCTTGAATGAGCAAGGGCATATGTGAGATCTTAGAGAGGAAAAGAGAAAGAAAGTAGTGGTAGAACCTTGAATAATTCCAACTGAGGTTGGAATAGCAGAGGAGGATAGATTGAGTGTTCTCAAAAGAGAGTGGAAACTGTAGAATCCAAGAGGAGTAGAGGTTGCTCAAAAGAAGGTTCCAGAGGCAGAGAACCAAGTGTGTACCAAAAGGTCAAGCTCAAGGAGTGATAGCTTGACGAGGTATGGTGAAGGTAGGTATGAAGACTTGTTTAAGAGAGGCTCGAGTGCAGTCCACAAGTGAAATAGGTAAATTTCACAAGAGAAAAGGAGAAGGAAGACAATGGCTACTAATGGTCATTGCAAAGGTTCAGAGGAAAGCCACAACATAAGAATAAAGGATTCCAAATAAAATGGAATAAGGAATATGAATTAGGAATATTATGATAGAGAGATGCATGAGCTGAGGGAGAAGCTCATTGCCTTAGAAAAGTTGCTACAAAGGAATATTGTAGAGAACTAGAGACAAATATGGAGTATGAGAAAGAGAGTCAAGTGGCCAATAATGCAACTATTTGAAGAGAATTTGAGGAGAAGCTTAAGATACCTAAAGCATAGGATGAATGCTTGGGTAGAGAAGGAGATATTCAGAGGAACTGAGTTTATATTGAGTCCATTGACTAAAGAAGAGGTTCACTAATGTGAACTAGAGCAAGGTGACATCCTTGGAGAGGATGATATTGAGAGGAGACCTATTGAGAGTCTCACATAATGGGAGAGTGAAGATAAGAGACTTGCAGGAAGTCTCATGAACTATTGTGAAAGTTTAGATCAACATAAGGATATGCTGACAAAGGGATCAAGAGAGGATGAAAATTCATTTTTTTTTAAAAATGACAATTTGTGTGTGTTTACAAGTTTTTCAGGTGAGGAAAAGTCATCTAAAGTTGTCATGAAGAAGGAAGAAAAATACATGTATTTTTACATCCCCAAGAGAGGAAAGAGTCACAATTTGGTTCTAAAGATGGAGGATGAGACCACATTGTCTCATGAAGACAAGAAAGGTGGAGCCCATGGAAAACTTTGCACAGATCCTTCGGCGGCTGCCCACAAGAGATGCATCTTCATCAAGTGGCCATGAAACCCCCTTAAAGGTACAAGTAAAATTTGATATTCCATTATTTGAAGGACTGATAGATGCAGATGTTGTAGATAAACAGATGAATCTTCTCGAAGGGTATTTTTTGTTCCACAATTTTTTCAATAGGGAAAATATTACTTTTTCACTCCTCAAGGATGTCCCCCATGTTAAGGATTGGTGGGATACTTACTCTGAGAAAAGGGCCGTAGAATAATATTCAATATTTGTGGTCACCACCACATGGGATTCCTTAAAGGATTCCATTAAAGAACATTGATACCATGTTGGAAGCTATGAGGAACAATACACAAGATGGACCACACTGCGCCAATAAAGAGACCAGGCGGTACTAGATTTCACTAATATTTTCTATACCCTGCACACCAAATTGGGTATTAAAGAATCTGAGTGGAATTTGGTTCTCAAATACCATGGCTATCTACATAGATACATTCAAACAAAAATGGATTTTTTGGAATTCGCATCATTAGGTGCGGCTTATAGATATGTTGTCAAGATCGAGCAACAATTTAAGCAGAAGAGGGGAGAGTTTGGATCTGCAAATTCCTCACAGTCGAAGCAGGGAAAAGGTGTTACCAACCCCAAAACAAAGGGACAGGGAAAAGATGGTCACTCTCAGGACAACCAGTCCAATTCACAACCCAAGAAGGGTAATGAGAAGTCGAAGAAGGACACAGGAAAATGATATAAATACCATAAAATCCCTTGGAACAACACCGAATAATGTCGTTCCAAGCAGTCACTAGTGTCTGATCTTAAAGCTTTCGAGTCAGAGGCAGATTCTGACTCTGAATCATATCCAGAGAGAGGGAAGAGGATCATTGATGCCAAACCTAGTGTCACTGTCGCTACCACCAAAGTCCAACCAAGTGAACCAGAAGAACCAGAGGAAGGGGATCACCTCTTTCACTCACATATGTGGGTAAAGGGAACTCCGCTGCATTTCATTGTCAATAGCAGAAATTAGAAGAACCTGATATCAGTAGAGTTCATCAAGTGGTTGGACCTACCGATAACACCGCACCTACAACCTTACACCATTAGCTGGCTTCGCCAAGGATGAGATCTTTACGCCAACCAACAATGTCGTATGCCCTACAACATCAAGCCCTTCAAAGACGAGGTATTGTGTGATATTTCCCCCCTTGAAGTTTGTGATGTTATTTTAGGCCAACCATATTTGTGGAAGAGACATGATGTGTATAAGTCTAGACCTCGCAGTGTTATTATTACTTTGGGTAGACAATTGTACAGGATACCAGAGGTGGCACCACCTATCGCTATTTCTTTAATCTCTGCTAAGAAATACAGTAAGGCCATTTCACAGACCAGGAAGTTCATCTTCTTTGTGATCCGTGATCATAGTAAGAAAAAAGTTGATGCCACATCGGTGTAATTAAAAATTGTGTAATTATCAAATTATAAATAATTTTTTGAAAACTATGTAATTACAAATTATAAATAAAAAAATTAAAACCTATTTGAAATATATGTTTATAAGTTTTATGTATAACTTATATTTATTAAACTTTAAATGTCTTGAGGTTACTATAAATTTTAATTATAAAGATAAGACATCCCAAAACAAAACAGACATTAGTTCTAGTGAAACTTTGAACAGTGTTATGGATCCGTTAAATGTTAAAAAAGCATATTTATACACTTTGGGGCTTATTTGTTGACTAGGCTCTGTCTCCCCTTGGCGCTGAGATCAATAAGTCCAGCAAAGCCTTTAAAATTTGCAGAAATGGTCGAGTGGCCGTCATTATTTTCTTATACGATGAATCCTTTAGCGATGTGAGTGAAATGTGTGGAATTCTATAAACATCGGGCGAAATTCCATATTGAATCGAATAAAAATGAGTGGAGAATCCTTAACAAAGAACATATTAAAGATAGAATTAAATGCTCGTGGCAATAAGGGGTTTAAGTTCTTCACCAATCATAATTTAAAAAAATGGTTTAATTTAAAGAAAGATTTAAAAAATTCAATATAACAATGTTATACTTTGGAAAATTGTTTATATTTTTAGTCAAACTGCTTAATCAATGAAATTAATGTCAAATCAATAGCAAACTCATTGCTATAGTCCTGCTTTGACAGGGACTAATAAGGCATCTCCACTCTTTTTGTTTATTAAATCGATTTCATGTGAAGAAAAGATTTAAGTGCAGGTTTCGATGGTTGAAGTTTACTTTGGATATCATTATAGTGGACACAATATCATTACCTTGGATATCATTACAGTGGACCACTCACTAGGGAGAAGACGAGCTCGTTGTGCTGAATTACTCTCAGTTTAAACGTGAATAGGGATGAAAGAGCTTTCTCCTTTCGCTTTCCAAAATAAGTGTGCAAAAGATGAGTCGGACTGGTAATGGTGTCCAGTCAAATTCATATGGCGGGGCCCATTTTTGTACCATCTAACCTTCAACATGCGTTTTATCACCATGGCCCACCTCCAAGATTGGTGTTGGCTAAACATTCTATTTTTGGGGTTTTTTGACTGGAATCCGACGATGTAAATTTGGATAAAATCGTTATTTTATGTTGTTTAAATTGCATTTCTGAATGCATAAATGGATTCGGCATGCTGAAAAACCTTTGAGACACTTGAATTGCACAAACTTAACCATTCAAATCTATAAATCCAATCATTCCTCACCAAATTTCAAACAAAACCAAACAAAAAAAATCATCAAAAAACTGTTAAAGGTTAGAAATTTTAGAACACTGTTCCAAGATCTATCTCCATCTCTGCTAATAAATGAATTGGTAGTCTACTACACGAGATGTTAAGGCGGGCCCATATTTAATGAAGATATGATGGAATAGCAACATAATTGTTTTATGGAAATTTGTTAAAACGCTTGAATTGTTTTATGGGAATTAATGGTGAGGGGGTACTTATTCACTACCGTGCGGATATGGGCCTGCCAAGTTGCCAACATCACATGACCGCTTTGAAAAAACAAGCGACAAGTGGAAACAAACAAATGACAAGTGGAAACAAACGACAGTAGGCGTGTAGACACGACACGACAGAAAACCTTCTCGAGTCCCGACATTATCGTTTTTGTTTAAAAGAGGCCTTCACCACTCACGAGGTCGACAAGCTCTTCCTAGGTGGGGATGAATTAATTGTCTTTCCTGCATGCGCGAGCGTCCGTCCATTCTCTGCCCGGTTTACTCAATATTCAATCATGGTGTATTTGTAGGTGGATTTGGAGTGAGGGTGGTATGTGGTATTTTAAATATTTCGGGTTTTGGTTTTTTTTTCGAGTATATATTTTTTTTATTTTGTATATCTACAATCAAAGTACGATTGTTATAATTGTAGATTTAAGTGATTGAGTATGTATAATTGGAGTACTTTTAGTACTCAAATTTTGGTGAAAAATATCAGAACTTAGAATATTTAGACAATGTTTTTGAATTGTTGTGTGAGGGTGGGTGTGCATTGTTAGATTTGTATTGCTTTAAATTCAATGGTGCATACTCATATTCAAGTGTCATTCAATGTTGCGTAGCATGGTGGATATTGGTCACCCTTCACAACTAGCAGATCTCAACTGACGATGTTTGCCTCCATTGTAACACATAGTCTGAGGTTTTGATGATGAACCCTCCCTTCCCCATAGGTTTGGAATTTCACGGTTCGTGTTTTTGTTTTTTAAACGACATACTCTAAACATTCTACATTTTGGACTTTTTCGACAACCATCATCACTATACAATTGTTGGTAAAATCACAATTTTCTATTGCTTAAATTGCATTTTGAAGGTATAAATGGATTCAATGCCTTGAAAAACCCTGGAACATTCAAATTGTATGGACTTAACAACTCAAATCTACAATTCCAACTATTTCTAGAATAAAATTAATGAGAAAAAATCACTGAAAAAAATCTAACTATAATATAAAAAGTTTAGACTAAATATTTTTAAATGTATTTGATTATTATAAAAAATCTAAAATGAATCAAAATATTTTAAATATCAATTTGAAATTTAAATTTAATTAATCTTTTCTTTGATTTTTTTTCTACGTATTCATATTAATGAAGTATAATAATGATATAGTATGATTAACCTTAATATAAATTAAGATTTAAATTTAATTAATATTTTCTTTGGTTTTCTACGTAATCATATTAATGGAGTATGACACTGATGTACTATACATGATGCTTAATATAAATTGACATTTAAATTTAATTAATTTTTTATTTGGTTTTCTAATAATAATATACTATGGTTGATGTTTAATATAGACCCATATATTTCAAGGTTTGTTTCATGTTAAAAAGGACTAGTATTGACGACAACGTTGATGTGATATATATTTGGATAGGTTAATCTCTACGAAGTATGTTGTGGTGCAAGGAGTTCTGATTTCAACTTGATTAATAGAGAATCAATTTACGTTTTCTATTCATGCCATCTAAAGAAATATTACAAGTTTTGAATGGCTTGCGGGCTAGGAAGAAGACATATTTTTGTATTGCACACATATTTTTATGCGCTACGGATATGAATGCGGGGTTGCTTTATAAATGGACGTTGTTACTAGAGGGGTGTTGTGGGGAAATAAATCTTCAATTTTAATAAAAAATAAATAGAGGATTTTGTGGGGAAATAAATTTCTATTTCCAATCAAATAAATAAATAGAGGATGTTGTGGGGAAATAAATCTTCATTTCCAATAAAAAAATAAATAGAGGATGTTGTGGAGAAATAGAGAACATTTTTATTAAAAACAAAAAACAAAAATAGTGAAATGATAAAAATTTAACAGATTTATTTTGTAATTAAAAAAAAAACATTTTGTTGAATTGTTATATATTTTTTCTACTTATCCTTATTGCACCAAGAGGTGTTTTCTACAACTTAATATGAGGGAAATTTGTAATTCCTTCCTATCAAGCTAGGTATTGGCCGAAGTCATAACTCCACACATATGTTTTGCATTAATATGAACGGTTTATAAATACATTGTAATTTATTGTTGGTCTTCCGTAACAGGTGACTCTTCTTATCACCTATGACTTTTCATATTTACAATAATGTTACAAAAACGCAATCCCAAGGATTATGTGTCCAACATTCCCCCCCTTAATTTGAAGGGATGTTTGTGAGTCCAAGCATCATTATGACGTTTTCAAATTTTTCTCTTCCAAGCGCTTTGGTGAAGATGTCCACAATTTGCTCATTTGTGGAACAATGTCTCAAGTGAATAGCCTTGGCCTCTACATGATGATATCGAATTAGGTGATGCTTTGTGTTAATGTGCTTAGTTCGATAATGGAATCTGAGATTCTTGGCCAATTTGATTGCATATGTATTGTCAACTAGAAGAGGAGTATAATTCACTTGTTTCTCCTGCAAAGCTTCAAGTATTTTCCTGAGCCACACAATCTCTTTCGTCACTTCTGAAGATGCCACATATTCTGCCTCTATTGTGGAATATGTTGGAACTGATTTTTTTTGTGATCTCCAGGATACAACTGTTGATCCAAGAATCATGAGATAGCCTAAAGTTGACACTCCATTTTCCTTATCCTGAACAAAGTTTGACTCATAATATCTGACCAGGTTGATGTCATTGTTGGGTTGTTATATTCTTTACGGTGAAAGTCGAAGGTCGAAGTTGAAGTGATCGACAACAAGTCAAGAGCTCAGTCGATAAGAGGTTTTCGGGAGGTCATGTGGAAACTGACTGAAGATTGAATGGAGGTCGACTGGTAATTCACTGTAACAAAATCCCTATATTTGCAAGATTTGTAGCCAATGATATGCATGGATCTGTAACTGTTTTTGGGCACCTTTTTTTAGAGTTTTTCCTAATGTAAAGCCTATAAATAAGGCATGTTGTAATACTATAAAAGCTAATATTTAGATCAATCTATTAGACAATGTTGGTCATGTAGATGTAGGACGAACTGCTATAGGGTTTTTCTTGTGTAAATAAAGAGGATATGATGATGATTGTGTCTTAGGTGTAGACCAATGTTAGTCATGTAACCTTTTATTTTGGATGAATAAGACAACAAGAGAGCAAAATGCTCAAGGAATGTTGGTTTTTCCATTTGGGTTTCCAAGGTAAAATCTCAATGTACTGTGTGATTTCTTTGTCATTTACTTTCTTTTTTAATTCAATCTTCCACTCTTCTGTTAGGTTTATCGCGGAAGTATTTTTTGTAACATGTGGTATCAGAACTTAGATTGACAATCTTGGATCTATGTTAAACCCTAGGTATACTAAGAGTTGTAAGTCAGAGATATTTAAAGTTGTGCTTAAAATAATGGTAAGTCGTTTGAGGATAGAGATCAAAAAATTCAATGACCAGAATTTAGAGCTTTGGAAGCTTGAAATTGAAGATCTCCTTGTAGATAAAAAAAAATGGGCAATAGTCTGTCTGGGTACCATTCTGACAGATGTGTCGAGGGAAGAATGGGAGAAACTTGAAAGAAGGGAAATTAGTGTGATTCGACCGTGTCTTGCATATTTGGTGTTGTTGAATGTATCAGGTGAAGACTCGATCAAGAAACTATGGGACAAGCTGGGAAGTTTGTACTAGTCGAAATCGATGGTAAATAAGTTGTTCCTTAGAAAGAAACTATATATCTTGAGGATGAGTGATGGTAGTTTAGTAACTAAGCATTTGAAAGTGTTCGATACTATAATAAGTCAATTATCGTCTGTAGATATCAAAATCAACCTATTATATTATTTTCCAGACTCATGAGATAGCTTAGTCATGGCTATAGGGCGTAATTTGACCACATTAGCACTAGAAGACGTGGTTGCATATCTACTGTTAGAAGAAATGAGAAGGAATAACATGAAAGGATTGACAAAAAATGCTTTAATGGTGAGAGGTCGATCGATTGATAGAGATAAAGGAAAATTCTCTTGTAGAAATTCTAAGTCGAATGGTAGATATAAACCCCCAGTTAAATCACTGAGAAGATGTTGGAAATGCAGTAATGGTGGGCATTATAAAAAGGATTGAAGTTCGAAGGAAATGGAAGTCAGTACAAGATCCGATGAGAATTATTTAGTTGAGAGAAAGACTACTCCAAATAAAGGAGGTGATGTGTATCTACAGTTGACCAATATATAGTTGGATCAAGATGTTTGGTTGATCGACTCAGGAGTATCCTATCATATGACACCTCATAAAGAATGGTTCTACGAATATGAGATATATGAAGGAGGATATGTCTTCTTGGGGGATGACTTGACAACTAAAATTGTTGGAAGGGGAAGATTTCGACTGATACTACAGGATGGGAGGAATAGAACCCTTCCAGGTGTTGTAAATATTTCGAGTTTGGAAAGAAACCTGATATTTGTCAGCAAGATGCGTGATGCAGGACTGCACACTCTATTTCAGAAGGATATGCACAAAATGGTCAGGGGTTCGATGGTCTTAATGAAAGGAGTCTAGTTTGGAACCCTATACACGATGTTAGGGAATTTTGACTCAATTGGATGTAACCACATTGTTGTTCTTGAAGTCAACTCGAATTCAACTTGACTTGATTTAACTCAAGCTAAGTCGATTCAAACCGATTCGTCAAGTCGACCCAAACATGTTATGGCACAATAGGATGTGACACATTGGAGAAAAAAAACTTTGAGCTATGCACAAAAAATATATGGTCTGAGGTTTTCCTAAATGTAATTTAGAATTCAATTTTTGTGAAAAAATTGCATATATGGAAAAAAAATTTGGGTTAGGTTCCCATCTGGAAGGACAAGGGAAAAGGGGATTCTAGAATTGGTTCATAGTGATGTGTTTGGGCCTATAACAGTCCCTTCACTTGGTAGATCCCTATATTATGTCTCCTTCATATATGATTTTTCCAAGAAGACGTGGATATATTTCTTGAGGAAGAAATTAGAGGTTTTTGAGAAATTCAAAGAGTTTAAATCTCTTGTGGAAAACCAAACATATAAGAATATCAAGGTGTTGATAACTGACAATGGTGGTGAATTCTGTGGAAAGGATTTTGAACAGTTCTGCAATAAGTGTGGTATAGCACACCAAAATAACACACCATATACCCCACAACAAAATAGAGTTTACGAAAGAATGAACAAAACATTGATGGACAAGGCAAGGAGCATGCTAAGTGGTGCTGGTCTCACACAATAATTCTGGGTAGAAGTAGTCAACACTGCAAAATATCTGGTGAATATGTCTCCTTCGTCAGCACTAGTTGACATGACTCCACATGAGGTATGGTTTGGTAAGAAGCCTTCTCTTTCAAATATCAAAGTATTTGGTTGCGATGCATTTGTGAATGTTACCAAGGAAAATACGAGCAAGGTGGATGATTCAGGTGGATATCAGTGGCCACCCACCTTTTCCAACTGGCTCAAATAAGTTTTCTGGCAATTTTGTCAATTTACTATTTTTAGCAGTTTTAACTTCTGGGGCCATTTTGGGGGCCTAAATGAAGGTTTTTCTGGATTGAGATTATCAATGATAGACAAAGGCATGATTGAGCCCCCAAAATGAATCTCCTCGAATATACCTTTCCAACGGGCTATCATACGCCTAAAACAGAGATCGTATGCAAAAGTTACGACCCCGAGAAGTTAATGTACTAACTTACCCAAACGGGGCCCACATGAATTTTGGTGCTTCATCTCCTAGGGTTAGGTTTTTGGATGTATAGGGTTTTTGGTATTCATATTTATTGTAAAAATTCCTTCAGAGCCTCATTGTAATTATCTTCTTGTGAATGAGCACAGTCGTCACATCTCTTCTCAGAGATAAGCTGCCACCATTCCAACAAGTTTGTTTCTGCTGCATTTTACAGTTTCAACTTATTTCCTTATTGAATAGAAAACCAGTTTTACTATATCTCTATTATTTTGTGTTAAGTACCTGTTAATAATCTATATTCATTTCGTTCTGCTCATAAAATCCAGATCAGTGGACAATAAGGTAGTCAAATGTACTTTCATTGGGTACAAAGAAGGAATTAAAAGATATAAACTATGAGATCCTACATCAAGGAGAAAAGTGTACACTTGAGATGTGGTCTTTAGAGAATTCAGAGGTAAGTTTGAGTATGAAGTGGTTCAAATAGAGAAAAATCTAGAGAAGGTGAGCTTTGAACTAAGGAATGAAGAAGACGATTCAGATGAGTCAAATGAATTAGATGAAGAGGTGGAACAACCAACCCCAGTTGTAAGGATGTATGAATGAGTAAGAAAAAAAGTGGAAGGGTATAGTCCATCTAATTTTCATTCCGCATTTGTGTTAATTTCCATTGATGAGGAGCCGAAGTTGGTCAGGGAGAAAGTCGACTCAATGGAGGGTGGACTCTGATAGGACACCATGGATAAAGAGATGGAATCCTTGAACAAGAATGATACATGGGATTTGGTTGAATTACCGAGTGAAATAAATCCCATCGGTGGCATGTGGGTGTTCAAGAAAAATACAAACGTGGAAGGTCAAGTCAAGAAATTCAAATCTCGACTAGTAGTGAAAGGATATTCCCAAGTTCAAGGAGTCGACTTCGATGATATTTTTTCCCCTGTTGCAAAATTAACTTCCATTAGAGTACTAATATCATTGGCTCAAACATTTGATCCTGAAATAGAGAAAATGGTTGTGAAGAAAATGTTCCTACATGGGGACTCAAAAGAAATAATCTACATGAAACAACCTAAAGTATTTTCATTAAAGGGAATGGAAAGTTTGCAAATTGAAGAGATCCCTTTATGGTCTAAAGAAATTGCCAAGGATGCGGTACCAAAATTTTGACACATACACCCTTAGTTTGGGAATTGTGAGAAGCAAAGATGATCACTATGTATATTACAAAGAAGAAGGTGGGAGTTTCATATATGTATCATTGTAAGTCAATTCCATGTTGTTTATCGGAAAAAACATGGATGTAATAAAAGAGGTGATCCAGATGGATATCGGTGGCCATCGACCTTTTCCACTAAATCACCATTTTGAGCCTGTGGTTTTGATGAACCATGATATTTAACCTTTTGATGGGGAATCGAATGTAATGCCATCTTCATTTGTTAATTACAGACAACATGTAATGATTTCCTAGTGGTCTTATGTACATGCATATAACATAGCGTTAATGCATCGAATCCCATTATAGATCCACAGTTAAGTGCGCTCAGGATATAGTAGTACTGCGATGGGTGACCACTCGAGAAGTCCTAGTGTTTTGCATTCCTATGGAATTTTATAAACTTAGTCCAATTTATCCCACATGCATCATGGGAATTTTTCTCCTCTCACTCTCTCATATATAATTGAGTTGAAGGAGGCCCTTTAAGCATGAAATGGAGTGTGGTGTAGAGCCTGTTGTGAATGAAGCGTAGATGACATCTCTTTCTTTTTAGAGATAAGCTACCCCATTCTGCCAATTTTTGTTCTACAATGTTTTTCTCTCTCTTGTTCATTAATAGAAGTTGGGTTTCATTATATTTCTTTGTTCTCCACATTATCTCTGTGTATTTACTTGTTATATATCAGTTATAATTTTTTCTTTATGTAGTTCTCAAAATAATCTAGATCAATGGTATCAGAACAGACTGCTCCTTGTCATTTCTCAAAGTAGGTCTCTGACGAGGTCAGGGTATAGAGAGTTGGGTCTCGAGCTAGTCTCACTTGAGGACAACTGCTCTCGCCATCCCAAGTGACCTCCCATGGCAGAAGAAAAGAGATATGGAAAAGTAGGAGATCCTTTCAAGACGTTTCTTGAGGAAGCCCCCATGCGATAGAGGAACACGATGATGAACAAATTTTCTCAGATCCTTCAAAGACTACCGATGGCGATGACTGAGGCATCTTCAACAAGAAGCCATTTTGCAAGTGCGACCCCCTTCAAGGTACAAGTCAATTTTGATATCCCCTTATTTGAAGGCCAGATAGATGAAGATGCTCTAGAAAAATGGTTGAATCTACTAAAAGGTTATTACTCTGTCCAAAAAATTTTAGATAGTGAAAATATCACCTTTGTGCTCCTTAAATCCCTTCCCCATATCAAATATTGGTGGGAAGGTTACTGAGAGAGGTACACCACGGATGAATCTACATTATTTGGGAGAGAACCCACTTGGGCGGCCTTTGTAGATGCACTAAAGGAGGAGTTCTATCATGTCAGAAACTATGATGACCAATACATGAGATGGACAACTCTACGTTAGAAAAGAGACCAGACAGTTTCGGAGTACACCAACATCTTTCATACCTTGTGCTCAAAGCTGGGTATCAAAGAATCCAAGCAACACCTAGTTTTAAAGTACCACAATGTTCTACACAGGTACATCCAAATAGATATGGATTTCTTGGACATATCCTCACTAGGAGATGATTATCGATATGCAGTCAAAATTGAGTAGAAATTCAAGTAGCAGAGTAAGTGGGATAATCATGGAAAAGGAAAATCTAACTCACATAATGAAGGAAAAATCAAGGAAGGCCAACCTCAAGAGAGCTAGTCCCAGATGCAGAAAAAGAAGGGTAACGTGAAGTCTAAGAAAGACACTGAAAAGTGGTGTGAGTTCCACAATAGCTCTTGGAATAACACTAATGAATGTCGCTCAATAAAGTCATTGGTGGCCAAGCTCAAACACAAATATTCGAACCCTATCTTGGATCCTCATTCAAAAAATAATAAAAGGAGACAGATCATTGATGCAGAACCCACTGCTATTGTCGCAACTACAACAATCAAACCAAAATAGGATCCCGAGGAGGGGAAACAACTCTTCCATTCACAGATGTGGGTGAAGGGGACCCCATTGCATTTTATTGTTGATAGAGAAAGCCAAAAGAACATCCTCTCAGTAGAGGTTGTCAAGCAGTTGGATTTTCCAACAACACCACACCTGCAACCATACAACGTCGGGTGGCTTCGCCAGGGATAAGATCTTCGTGTTAGCCAACAGTTTCATTTGTCCTACAACATCAAGCCCTTCAAGGATGAGGTATTATGGGATGTTTCCCCACTGGAGTTATGCGATGTTGTATTAGGCTAGCCATATATGTGGAGGCCTCATGTTGTTTATGAGTCTCGACCCCATAGTGTCATTGTTACTCTGGGGGGTCAACTATACATGATATCAGAGGTAGTTTCGACTATTGTCCCACCAAAACAATGCCAAAAAGTAATCTCTCATACTGCAAAGTTTATCCTCTTCACAATCTGATTAGAAGGTGAAGATAAGGACACTACAACCACCGTAGTCTCATCCCAAGACCTTTCTATCCAGCAGAAGAAGATCGACAAGATTGTACAAGAGTACCGATATGTTCTTAATGCACCTATGGTGGTGCTTCCACACTTCCCAGCCAAGCAAGGTTATAACAAAACCCTTCATAATCTTCATGTTGCATATTCACCGACAGAGTCCTCCAACACTTAGGTAGATCATGCAGTTAGATTGGTTGAATAGATCCAACCCCTCTAGCAATAGGTTCATGATAGCCTTCAACAAGTTAAGCATGATAGCTTCTTTAGCAAGGAAAACAACATACCGAGCTTCAGTTTAGCAGAAGTCTCCCCATCTCCCATGGGAAATTGAAACAATGGGGACCATTTCTTCCTAAGGGGGGAGGAATGATCCAGATGGATCTCGATGGCCATCCACCTTTTCCACTGAATCAACATTTTGAACTTGTGCTTTTGATAAACCACGATATTCACCCTTTTGATGGGGAATGGAATGTAATGTCATCTTCATTTGTTAATTACAAACATCATGTAATGATTTCCTAGTGGTCTTATGTAAATGCCTACAACATAACATTAATCCATTAGATCCCATTAGAACTCTGCAGTTAAGTGCACTCAGGCTAGAGTAGTACTGGGATGGGTGACCGCCTGGGAATTCCTAGTGGTTTACATGCCTATGGCATTTTATAAACTTAGTCCAATTTATCCCACATGCATCATGGGAATTTTTCTCCTCTCACTCTCTCATATATAATTGAGATGAAGGAGGCTCTTTAAGCATGCAATGGAGTGTGATGTAAATCTTGTTGTGAATGAAGCGTAGCCAACATCTCTTTGTTTTCAAAGATAAGCTACCCCATTCTACCAATTTTTGTTCTACAGTGTTTTTCTCTCCCTTGTTCATTAATAGAAGTTGGGTTTCACTATATTTTTCTGTTCTTCGCATTATCTCTGTGTATTTCCTTGTTATATATCGGTTATATTTTTGTCTTCATGTCGTTATCAAAATATTCTGGATCAGGAGGTGAAGAAGCATCTATCCTCCAAGTTTGACATGAAGGATTTCGGTGTATCGAACTTCATTCTAGGAATGGAGATCAAGAGAGATCATGCAGTTAGAAGTATTTGGTTGAACCAGAGGAAATATATTGAAACATTTTTGAAGTGTTTCAACATGCACGATTGTAAACCTGTAAAGGTGTCAATTCCTGTGGGAGAAAGGATAACTGATGAACAATGTCCAGAGACACAAGAATAAATAGAAGACATGGCATGTGCTCCCTATGCAAGTGTTGTTGGTAGTATAATGTATGTGATGGTATGTACTCTACCATGCATTGCCCATGCAATGGGAGTGTTGAGAAGATACATTTCAACACCTGGAAAAGAGCATTGGAAAACTGTCAAGAGAATATTCATGTATTTTTGTGGAACAAAATATTATGCTATATGATACCAAGGGAAACATGGAATTGAAAATGAAGTAGATGTACATGGCTTTGTTGACACTGAATAGGATGGAGATTTGGATTGACTAAGGTCGACCAATGGATATGTATTCAAGATGTTTGGTGTAGCAATCAGATGCTTGAGTAAGAGACAAGAGGTCATATCCTTGTCAACAACAGAAGCTGAATACATGGTAGCCACTCATTGAAGCAAAGAAGCAATATCGCTATAATGACTGTGTTTAGGGATTGGGTTTGAGCAGAGAGATATGAAAATAAATTGCTATAGTTAAAGTGCAATATTTCTGACAAAGAACCCGACTTATCATTCCAAGATGAATCATATTGATGTACAATACCATTTAGTGAGAGACATGGTGGAAAAAAACAAAGTGTTGTTGGAGAAAGTAGACACATTGGAAATCATAGTAGACACTTTGACCAAGTCTGTGAGTGCTATGAAGTTATCTTGGTGCAGAGAGTCAATGGGAATTATTTCCCTCGGTCTGTGAACAAAAGTCTAGGTTCTCCTAAAGAAGACAACAAGTGAGATAATGTTGGGTTGTTATATTGTTTGTGGTGAAAGTCAAAGGTTGAAGGGATCGACCAAGAAATTTGAAGTCAAAGTGATAAAAAATAATTCGAGAGGTCATCGGGAGGTCGTGTGGAAACTGATTGAATACCGAATGGAGGTCGATTGGTAGTCGACTGGTAATCTAATTGGTAGTTGATTGTAATAAAATCCTTAGATTTGTGGGATTTGTAGCCAATGATCTACGTGGATATGTAACTATTTTTGGGACCCTTTCTTTAGGGTTTTTCCTACTGTAAATCATATAAATAAGGCATGTTGTAATATTGTAAAAGCTAATATTTAAATCAGTCAGTTAGAGGTTGTTGGTCATGTAGATGTAAGTAGAATTAGCTAAAGGGTTTTTCCTTGTGTAAACAAAGAAGGTATGATGATGATTGTGTCCTAGGTGTAGACCAAGGTTAGTCAATTAACCATTTATTTTGGATGTGTAAGATAACAATAGAGGAAAATTCTCAAGGAATGTCGGTTTTCCCATTTGGGTTTCCAGGGTAAAATCTTGGTGTATTGTGTGATTGCTTTTTCATTTACTTTCTTCTTTAATTATGTCTTCCTTTCTTCTATTAGGTTTAGCATGGAGGTATTTTTCCTAACAGTCATCCACCTTAGATTACCTGAGTCCAAAATCTTATGTTCCCTTCAAGTATTTTAGAACTCTTTTTGTAGCAGACTAGTGTCCTTCACAAGGATTTTGCATGAACCTGGAAACAATCCCAACAACAAATGAAATATCTGGTTTGGTGGTAGTAAGATAAATAATACTTCCCACAAGTTGTTTGTACTTGGTTGCATCCTCAAATTCATTCCCTTCTTTTGATGTGAGTTTCAAATTTTGTTCCATTGGAGTAGAAACAAGATTACACTCAACCATGCCAAAATTGTTCAACAATTCTCCAATATACTTCTTCTGGGAGATGAATATGTACTTTCGATTTTGAATTACTTCAATGCCCAAATAGTAGTGAAGATGTCCCAAATATGTCATCTTGAAGCCTTTCTTCAACTCTTTCTTTATGGATGCAATGTAGCTCTCATTGTTCCCCGTTATCAACAGATCATCTACATATACTACAAGATATACAACAAATTTTCCAACTTTATTGACAAACAAAGTTGCATCGTCAAGATTGAAATGCTTGAAATTATATTTCAGAAGATGCTCATTTAAATTTTCATACCATGCTCGTGGTGCTTATTTCAAGCCATATAAGGATTTGATGAGATTGCATACCTTATGTTATTTTACCTTCACAACAAATCTTTCTGGTTGAGACATGAAAACACTCCCTTTCAAGTCTCGATTCAAGAAAGCAGTCTTCACATACATTTGATGAATTTTCCATCCATTATGTGATTCCATGGAAAATAGAGTATGGATGGTAGCCCATTTTTTTGTGGGTGAAAAATTATCCTCATAACAAACACCTTCTTTCTATGAAAATACTTTTTCCATGAGCCTTTCTTTGTGCTTATCAAGTGAGACATCTTATTTGTACTTGTTCTTGAATACCCACTTGCAGTTGATTGGTTTGGTTTTGAATGGAATATCCAACAACTTCCATGTCCCACTCTTGATGATACATCATATTCCTTCTGCATGGCTTATTTCCATTCATCATGAGAAGTGGCTTCTTCAAAAGGAAGTCGGTTCAAGGTTAGTAGATAAATTCAACTCACAATCATATGAAGCATCCATGTCATCTACATCACCTATGTTGCAATTATATATGTTACCTCCATATTGTCTTGAGGAAATTTTGATTCCTGTCTTTTCGACCTCATAAGGATGAACACTTTCAAGTGTTTCTTTAAGCCATTTTGGTGGACCTTTTTGAGATGGTTCAGTTTGATTAGTTGATTGAGATGGTGTTGAGTTCTCATCAAGAATCAAATTTTCAATCCTCTCAATCACATCATCCAAGTGAAATTTAGGTTCTGATGAAGTGGATGGAACTTCTTCATGTGGGGGAGATGGTTTTTCAAAAGGAGATTCTAGATATTGACCCAATATAGGGATCCCCCATTCAATATGTGGAATCTCGTTATCAAATTCATCATATGAATTTACACTAGAGATCTATCCAGATGATCAAGATACCTCTCAATAATTTCGTCATTCTTGGCATATTCAAGAAAGATTACATCTCTAGAAAGGATGAATTTATTATTTGTCTCATCGTAAAGATGATATCTCTTGGTGGTATTTGAGTACCCCAAGAAGATGCACTTATGACTCCTTGCATCAAGCTTGCTTATTTTCTCCTTAGGATTCAAGGCATAACAGGTGGAACCAAATACCCTGAGATGCCTCATCGAAGGAATGAAACCTTACCACATTTCATAAGGAGTCTTGTTTTGAAGAACATGATATGGAAACTTGTTTTTCACATAAACTACATCATCCCAAAACATCAAGTTTACATTCTTGAAAAACATCATGGAACAAACCATACTTAGGAGTGTCTTGGTCATTAGTTCAACTACACCATCTTGTTAAGGATTGTATGGAACTATGGTTTAATGCTTGATCTCATGTTGGAAAATGTAACATCCCCCAACCCATCTGAGTGACATTATGGTGCAAAAACTCATTAAATTATTAAGATTTACTGCTAATCAAAATATTGTATCTTACCAGTTACAAATTACACATGAATATGACCATTTGACCCATGCCATAGTTATAAATGCATATAACATCATATATTAAACATGAATACAACTGTTCAAGAAAAAAATAAACATAGAACATTCATATAAACCATTTACACAGTGGAATTAACATAATAACATAACAAAAAAACTTATCTATTAATGATTAACCAACTAGATGAAAATGAAGGATGAACCTCCCAACCATAGGTGTTGTGCTACTTACATGATTAGTATAATGCACTCATTAATCATCATACCGGGATTCATAATCAACAGAGTTACTAGACACCAGTAAGAGAGGTAATTATAATGTCACGAGTATAGACTAATCTAGATTATGCATGTTGGAAATAAAGCAAATTGTCAAACTAAAACACACTTTGGTTGTATTTCACAGAGAAGCTACCTACTCCATTATGGCACATGCAAGTATGAGATGGAGTCTTATGATAAATCAACTTTTCTATCTGACCTAGAAAGCTAACTATGCAATCACACTTTGAAAAGGAAATCACACATCAATCATCAAGGCATAGCATGGGTAGTTCAATAGCCAGTAAATTGGGTATGGTGTGGTTCACAATAATCTATTGTGCACTTCACTAGTTCTTTTCCAAATGTGTTTGACTATTGCTGCCAACTTATATGTTTACTAAGAGAAATCAAATTCATAGAAACAAGGCATATGAAAAAATAGAGTAAATAAAGATCTCAAGCAACTATATGATCAAAATCCTAAATTGAACTATACTACTAACATCTAAAACTATCAGAGATAATGAATTAAAGTAAGAAATCCAAAATTAAGCTAGTCTAATAATTACACTACCGAAATCAGTTGCTAACGCTAATCTACAAGGATGCTGACCTCTGTTGGGCGGTGGTCCCTTTCCACCTCAACAGGTCAACGACTGGTGTCTACAATAAGTTGGCCTTCAATCCACACATCATTCTTACTCAAATATTAAAACATGAAATTAAGCTATACTAACAACTCAACTCACATTCATTCATAAATGATCAAGACATGGAAATAAATGACATTCTTCTATTTAAACTTCAAACTCAGGATGTGTTCTACAATATGCAACGCTGCTTCACATGATGTGTTATGATATCTCTCTATATACCCCACCTTCCTTTCCACGACTATTTAAACAATCTCAGTCATGAAACACAAGGAGGTGAAATCTTTAGCAGATCAACAATTGCCAAATTTATCCATTCGTTTACATATTTTAAGCTTCATCCTCATGACACGAAGTGTATGAGGATGAAGCAATAATCAAACTAGGTTAACATAGTCTTGCTATAACTTTCATGATTTAATAAACATTTCAACAATTATCTGAGGCACAATCTGGAGCTAAACTTGGCATACTCTATTTCCTGTATTGGTACCGGATCATGACAAGTGAGATATGATAGATAGTATCAGATCCAAACAACACACAATTTGTTGGTACCAGACTAGATCAGTCTATGGATGTTGGTACCAGACTAGAACAGTCTGCGGACGTTGGTACCGGATCGCGACAGTGACTGATATGGTGCATAAGTACCGGATGTCTTGGTTGTCATAGAAGTGTCAGACTTGTCCAAAGGTCAAAGGGTATACGTGGCAATTTTAAACATTAGTTCATGAAATATTTAATCTCATAGCTTAATAAATCACAAAATGCATGAATTTAAATATAATTTACCTTATGACCTTATAAGTGACTGGAGGTAGTGTTCTTTGTCATTTATCCAAGCTTAGGTAGGCCAAAAAGGTATAAATGAGGAGTATAATATGGTAATGGGGATGTCTATTTAGAGGCTCAACATTCCCCCATGCCAAAATCATTACATGTCCTCATGCAACTGAAACTTACTCAAAATTTTTCAAAACTTGAGACTCCATTCTCTTTACTTCTATGGATCAATGATGTTGACAGCTGAGGCTTCTGCTTTCAACTCCCTTTTTATGACCCTAATGTATTGTAAAAGTCTTAGTACTTTCTTGAGGTTATTAGAAGTCTCTTCATAGTCATATTGGATTTGTTGGCTGGTTGCCTTCATTTGCTCATTTTCCTTCTTAATATATCTATCCAGTAGCTGGTATTCATTCACCTCTTGTTTTAGTTCCTGATTTTTTTTCCGTAGCTCCTCAATCTTCTTTTTCATCTGTCCTTTTGTTAAGGTCCTCATTGACCCCATTGCTTTTGGATGGATGTGTTCTCTTTCTTCCACTTCCTCCCTCATCCCACACAAAGTAATAGTAACTTGCTCCTTAGTTAAGCTAGGGATGTCATCCTGGACATGTGGGTCTAAGGAAGGGGAGGTAAGATCTATTGGGTCTTCATGTGTAAAAGGTCTGACAACTGATTTTCCTTTATTTTCCATGCTCCTTGTGGTTCTTTTATAAGGGGGTGATGGATCAGAAGTGATAACAAGTTTCCTTTTCCTCTTTTTTGTCTATGGAATGGTTATAAGAGGTTGTTCTATGATCTGTTAATATTTATGCTTTGAGCTACTATTTTCCTTCCTCAAGGGTTTTGAATTATGACCCTTCCCCTCAAGTGATACTGCTGAGGTCTCCTCCACTAATTCGGATTTACCTTTTGATTCTTGACTTTTAAGAGTCTTATTAACTGAGGAACAGAGCCCTACTTGTTTACTATCCTTATTTATTTGGCTCACTGCTTTGGAGGATGATGGAGCTACCTTGTCTTTCTTGCCCTTTTTCTCCTCAGGTTCCTTATCTTTATCTGTAGCAGGCTGGGCTTTCTCTACAAGTTCATTTTCTATGGAAAGGTGTTGAGTGATGAGGGTTTTCCAACTAAACCCTTGCTTCCTGATTTCATGTATCACTAACATTTTGATAAGGCCTTGATGATAAATGCTAGTCTTCTCAGTTTTAGATGAGGATTTGACACCTCTCACCTCTTATTCAGGCTCATCCATAAAAAGTATGGAAAGTCAATTTCAAGACCTCCTTCAAAGTGAAACAAAAGCCTAAGATGATATAGGAAAGTTACCACATACTTTCCTTCACAAGTGAGGAATCGTTGAAGAATAGAAAGCATTGGATGATATTCTTCCTTGATATAGTTTCTAGAAATCCCCTTTTTCTAATCAAGGTGCTGATGGTCTTCTTTCAGAAATCTTTGGCACATTTATTTATTGATTCCTACTCCTTTGAAATACTTGGCTCATCTGCTAGGTAATCTCCTGGCCTCCCTTAAAGTTGCTTCATTGAGTTTTAGCTGCAGATTTCCTTTGTGCACAATCTCTCCATCGTAACTCTGTATAAATGCATGAGATACCTTCTCATGACAACCTACGATTTTTTCTAAAAATGACATCCATCCCTCTCTAGCATACTTCTCCCTACATAGATGGAACTCCTCAGTCTCCCTATAAATCTGGAAGACCGATTCATGTCTACTCATAACCATCCTTATAAACTATAAGTGTAAACATGGTTGTAGCGTAAGAGTTTTAGTCAACCGTGAGCGCAAGGGTTTGATACTGGATATCGCAGAGAGGAGTAGGTTCTGAACTGGAGAAAGATGGGTAATGGCAAGGAAAAATAGTGATGGCATCAATAATTCGGAAGGTGTGTGTAAGTAAAGATGTTGCGAAGGAAATTAAGACGAGATGAGGCTCATCTGGATGGCTTCGCCACCCAGATAGGCCATTTCATTTCTGCATGTTAGTGCAATGATGGGAACAAGAAGTTTGGTAGAAAAACATCATTGTTGTTTGGGATAGGCGATTGGAACTCTAAGTGGTGAATTTGATGTGACACGAGGTAGATTCGTGATTACTTAAGGATGAAACACATTCTTGGTTTAAGGTCGTGGCTCATCATTATTGTGCATGATCATTTTAGTTCATACCCACATCCATACATTGTGATTTTTCCCTCAACATATTTTCAAGTGCTTATGTGGTGAGGAAATTGATTAAGGTTAAGTATATGGGTATGAGGGAAGTAAAAGTTAGGCACATGGTTTTAACAATAAGGTCATAAGTTATAGTATACACTTTCATACCTATTATAGTTTTATAAGCAAAGGAAAATAAATAATACCATGTTACCTTTGATTTTACCATTGCATAACCAATACCCATAGAATATGCAACTTCCTTTGTATTTGAAGCTTGCAGATTATCAGAGTTCATCTTTTTAGGCTGGAGTTTTCTGGAGGCTTAGTACTAAAATTTCCTGTACTTTATGAAACTTCTTTATTTTGTTCTTGCCTTTGAATTTCTTCCTTTGTGTCTGGTTTTGCAGGGTTGTAAGGTGGACATGTTGGTCTCTGAAGATGAGATATGAGTCAGGAAAAGAGTCTTGAAAGGGGCTCTTTTACCCTCCCCCATGCCAAAGGTGTTGCATATCCTTATGCAAAAGGATCCAACACACTATATCACCATGGAAGAAAATTGATAAGAGAAGAGAAACCAAATCAAATTCCAAAAGTACATTTGTCACCTAGGATATGATCCCATTCCCTATTTGTTTAAAAATGAAATTGCTTTTCTTCTGATGACTTAAGTACAACATTCAACAATGAAAACAGGGAAATTTTAGTATTTTTCCATAAGAATAGATCCCACCTAACTTTCTTAAGAGATCTACTATCATTAGATGTTATGGATAAATTTCACAGCATAAGTAGATTAGACTCCCTAGTCAGGGTCCCACTCTTAAGAAGTTTCCTTCTTAGGTATTGTAGGATTTATATGTTAGACCGGTAAAGTTGACTTAGGGTACTGATACATCCTCTTTCATAAAAGTTTCCTAGTGTGCCCACGTCAGAGGGTGTTCATATACTCATATGCTACTCTTTAGTAAAGATAATCTAATGATCACTGTTGAAGTCTAGTTAGGGTGAAATAGTTACTTGTAGGCTATTTTTTAATCCCTTAAATCATGCTGAAGTGCTGATGTTGTTTGTAATGGACTTTTTGATGAAGGCAACCTCTAAACTCTAAATTTGGTTAAGCATAGTTCCTTACACAACATAGGTAAACGATTATATCTTCTTTGTCAAGCAAAAGAACCAAAAGAAATTAAAATACTTCCTTTTAGACAACAATAGAACCAAATGAAATTAAAATACTTCCTTTTAGCCAACAACATAACCAAAAGAATTTATTGCTTCATAAGACATGCCATTTGATGTTGCAGTCAACTCCTTGGTTCCAGCTTAAGTGGTTACTGCACGGCTTCAAACTTCTTAAGATATTGAAATAGGCATATCATTCTTTGTCAATTAGGTGATATGTCCTGATCATACCGTATAAGGATAGACTTCTGGTACCAGACCAACACAGGACTGCTGGTACCAGACCAGAACAAAAGTTTTGGTACCGGATCAACACTGCTAGTACCGGACCAGAACAAAGTATTGTTGATGCTTACAAACTGATATTTTAGCAAGTTCGTGAAAGATCAAATAAATTATAGAAATCCACTAACAAAATAAAATGCGAAAGTAAAACAAAGAAGGTAAGAATCCATTGTTACCTTCATCTTATTAACAAAACACAGCCCACACACCTATGTACAAAAGTTTTAAAAGTAAATCAATCAATCAATGTGGATCAGTAGGAATATATCCTTCCTTACTGATCACCTGCATATCTAAATTCTGTAGCACATGTGTTAGAAATTCCTCTTTTGACAAGGGTTTGTTATAAATTCTCAATCGGTTCCCATTCACGAGTAGGGGTGTCTGATGTTCATCAATTTTATTTATCCTGATTGAACCATTATCATAGACAGTGTCAATATCGTAAGGTCCCAACCAACGAGTAGTTAACTTTCCTTTGAAGTTCTTGAACCTGCTGTCATACAACAAGGCCCAATCTCCCGGTTGATTTTTTTTCTTTTTGAGATACTTGTCATGCCATTTTGTTCTCTGCTCTTGAATAAGAGTGGTTCTTTGAAGTGCTTCCTGCCTGATTTCATCCATATCATTAAGCTGCAAGAGCCTTTGTTGTTGGGATTCATCTAAGTTCATGCCAACTTGTACAACAGTCCTAAAGGTTTTGATCTGGAATTCTATGGGGAGAAGCACCTGCTTCCCATACACCAACTCGTAAGGTGTATGTCCTGTTGTATTCCTCCAGGTGATTCTATAAGCCCATAAGGATTCTAGTAATCTGTCAGCCCAATCCTTGTGGTGTAGCTGCACTGTTTTAGTAAGAATGGACTCAATGACTTTGTTGGTAGATTCTACTTGCCCATTCACCAATGGATGATAAGGTGTAGATTTCATGTGCTTGATTTGGTACTGTTCTGTAACAACTTTGACTAGATTAGAGGTAAATTGAGTCCCCTGATCAGTCAAAATTTCTCGAGGTACACCGAATCTAGTAAAAATGTCATTAAAAAGGAAGTCTACCACTGATTGTTCACTTGCAACTGGTAAATATTTTTCTTCAACCCACTTAGTCACATAGTCAGTACATACAATTATCTACTTTTTCTTTTTAGATGTAGGATTTATGGGCCCTACAAATTCTAATGACCATTTTTTGAAAGGTTCAATGACTACTTGGGCTTGAAGTAGCATTTGGTCTCATGCAGTAGGCTTACCCATTCGTTGGCATTCATCACAATTAGATACATAAGTTCTCGCATCTTTGAAAATATTAGGAAAATAATATCCATATTGCAGAACTTTATAAGCATTCCTCTTGTTAGCAAAGTGGCCCCCACAAGGACCATCATGGCAGGCATATCATGGATCTCATCTTCCCTTACACATGTTCTGATGAACAAATCTGGTCCTGTTTTATAAATACAATCATCATGCCACATATAGTTTGTGTAGAAATTTCAGTACAAATTATGTATTGCCTGGATTCTCTTGATCTAACAATTATATGCCACTGTTAAATATATAATCACTTCTACAAATATTCTTGTGGAATTTAAAACACGATCGCCAATTGCAATATCAAGAAGAAAGATCAATCACACATAACACAGATGTTTTTACCAGGAAAGTATAAAGCTAAAAACCCCACTATCATATATTATGTTTATATCATGGATCATGAAATAATCTCATACAAAACTCCAATCCAAGATCTCTCAGTATAATATACAATCGTCTCACATTGTCATACAAAAATTGGCAAATGCATGTGCCAATTTATTGCCTCCAGACAACCTACCTCCTCAGTGCAATCCCTGCTAATGGAAATCCCTGCAATGAATTCAAATTTCTCTTGCCTAGGCTGTGCATTCCTCATGAGCACATCTACTGTGTGTGTGGTTGCATGAGTGCTCTCACTAATGTCACAATTGATAGTCAAAATGTCCCTTTTGTTGATACTGAGAGGGGGGTGAATCAGTATCAAGTACAATTTAAAAAACCTTTTTCAAATTATACTTAAACCATTCAATTATATCCAATGAGCAATGAACAATAGTATAATATTTACACCAATACACCACAATACACCATGCACAATATATGAGAAATAATCAATAGTTTTTGTTCAAGGGAAGTAATGACTTCCAAAGGTAGCTACAGCTTCCAAATGTAAAGGGAGGGATAAACCTCCAAGAGGAAGATACAATCCTCCAATTTCAAGAGATATTTGAACTCTCTATCCTTGAATCCTCCCCAAAAAGAGGTTATAGAAAGAATGGTAGACTTTATTCAATTCTGGTCTGTTCAGAAGACCCAACTTGTACAGCATGCCCCGCACTCAATATTTGACATCTGATTCGGAAACTCACACACAAGAAACTAAAGTCCGTACTATTTCCAATGGAAGTGGTCCCACTACATTTGGAGTCTGTATGAAAAAGTTATGACTGTTTTACCCATAACACCTGTTTATTGACTAGTTTCAGGACTAGTCACAAACCCTATATTCCACAGAGTGTATCTCCATAATTATAGCGAATCAAGAGCTGAAATTTTTACCAGAGGTACCTTG
>ML790327.1:28954-60123 GCA_009831015.1 Picea engelmannii | reverse complement strand
TTACTCGCTTTCATGATTTAGTGGGATCATCCTAACCTCCTCACCTTATCTTCTTCAACTTATAAAAGGAGAGGAATTCTCATGGAGAAATTTAGATTGGATGAGATTTTGTTAGCTTGAGCTTGGGTTAGCTTTGTTGGTTCGTGAGCTTGTTCTTTGGCTCAGAATTATTGGCTTGGTTAGAGTGGATTTGAGATTTGTTTTGTCAAGATAGATTGTGAGTAGCTATCAGATCTATGGTTTCAGAATCCTTGGAGCAAGAAGTGTGTGGGGAACGAAGGACAGTTGAAAGGGACTTTACGACATCAAGGCAACGGTTGTAATCTCTCTTTCACATTTAATATGATACAGTAATATGTTTCTTTCCCATAAAGTTAGATTTACTTTATTACATAACTCCTTGATCATATGTATAGATTAGCTATTCAATATATTATTTGCTTTCACTTTGGTTGGTTTGTGCTGTTTTGATCTTGACTGCACGAGAGCGCTGGAGTGAAGCAGGAGCAACAAAGATTAAGGAAGCGATTACAAGGTATGTCTCTTATTCTCACTTCCAATTTAATTCAATAGTTAGATCTAGGGAAAGCGATATATTCTGTCCTGTTTTGTTCTAGATCCAGGTGGATCTAGGGAGATCGGTTTGTGTCCGCACTTACGGATTAATCCTAAAACAAACCTTCGTCAAAATGTCTGCATCTTGATCTTCCATAGGAATGTACTGGAGCAACATGATCTCCTACTGCACACAATATCTGAGATGATGACACTGGATATCTATTTGCTTAGATATATCATGAAACACAGGATTAATCGAGAGTTTAATGCAGCTCTGATTATCACAATGAATCATTGTCGGTTCTAAATGAGTACCAAACAAAACAACCAAGATCTTTCTCATCTAGATAGCCTCACATGTAGCTTGACTCACTGCCATGTATTCTAATTCCATTGAACTAAGTGCCATGAATATCTATTTCTTGTTGTACCAAGAAACAACTGTAGATATGATACTAAAGATCCCCCCTGATGTGCTCTTTCTGTCCATTGGGCTGCCCACCCAATCTGCATCCATGAAGCCATGCAAATTCACCTCAATCCTCTGTCTATACCATAAGCCATACTCAAATTTGCCCCTCAGGTATCTTAGGACATGCTTACCCACCTTCCAAAAGAGCTTTGTAGGCTTAACCATCGATTGACTTAGCTGGTTAACCACATAGAAAATGTTCGGTCTTGTGTTCACTAGATACATTAGTGAAACCACTAACTGTCGATAGACAATAGCATCCACTACCTCTCCAGAAGTAGCATCCTCTTTCTTCTAGTTTCCTTGAAGAGAAGTATCCATGGGTTTTCAACCCTCCATGTGAAACTTACCCAGTATCTCCCTTGCATACTTGCCTTGAGACACAAAAATTTCACCATCTTGCTACCATATTTCCAATCCAAGGAAATAATGAAGGAGGCCCAAATCCTTCATCTTGAACTCCTTTGCAAGGTCCTCCTTGCATGAGTGTATCAGTTGCTCATCACCAGTCAATATTAAATCATCAACATAAATTACAATGATTAAAATCTTACCCTTTTAGATCCATCTCGAGCCTACCACTGATTTATAAACCGACCTTGGGACGATTTCCCATGCAATGTTTTTGATAATGGAGTCATACTCTTCCACCATTGCATCTACCCATGTAGGCTCCTGCACTGCTTCTTGAAAGGGATATGGTTCAGTCACAATACATTTTATCATGAGAGCCATGTATCCAATAAATCGATCAGGAGATTGTCTATGTCTGCGCTATGAAGTAGGGTCTCCTACATTTTGTACAACATCTAGTCTCAATCTATCAGCTTCTATGGTGCTCTTTATGCCATTTCTGATGGATGGCTCTGTATGAGTGGATTCCTCCACTCCATGAACCTCCTCATGTGGCTGATCCACATCTTGAGACTCATCTTTGGGAACCAACAATTCCTCCTCTGCATGTAAGTCTAGCTCCCTCTCAAGCGACAACCGCATGGATTTCCCCTCATTGAATTTTATATCCCATCACATAAAAATCATCTTACTGTTAGGAAAATACACATGATAATTATGGGGTGTCTGTGTGTACCCCACAAAAATCCCAACTTCAGGAGTCGGTTCCAACTTCTTCCTGGCATCCTTGGTCACATACACATAAACAAATGAGCCAAAAATATTAAAATGAGAAGCATCAGGTTTCTTACCAGTGAAATCTTCTTCAGGTGTACTCATGCCAAGTACTCTATGAGGACAACGGTTTTGCACATAAACCGCAATGTTGCATGTTTCTTCCCACAAATGCATTGGTAGGCCCTGATCATGCAACATCGCTCATGATGCACCCATGATCATTCTGTTCTTCCTCTCCCCAACCCGATTTTGTTGTGGGTTATGAGGTGCTATGAGTTCTCTTCGAATTATTTCTTTGCTGCAGAAGTATTTGAATTTGTTAGAGATGTATTCTCCACCATTATCGCTCCTCAGAGCCTTCACTTGCTTCCTCGACTCTTTCTCCACCAATGCTTTAAACTCATAGAACTTTGAGAATGTTTGATCCTTCTTCTACATGAAGAAGATCCGACATTTACGAGAAAATTCATCAACAAAAATAACATAATACTTATGTTTTGTTGTTGAAGAAATCGAGAATGGTCCACACACATCTGTGTGAACTCTCTCTAGGATCACCGAAGCATGGTTCTCCTTTTCATGAAAGGTGGAATTTACATACTTCCCCATGGTGCAACCCTTGCACTGATCTAACTAAGCAAGTGTTCCCATTGGAAGTTCAATAGATATTTGTTGCATGATTTTCAAGGCTCCATGATGAAGATGGCCTAATCACTTGTGCCATAATTCACCCTCATCCCGACTCACCACATTTTCTGCCTTGCCCATCATGGTAGTGCAACCATCTACCTCCTGCTTTTAGAGATTCTTAACTTGAATCCCTATCCTCTTGACTTGACCCATTTTTTTATGTTGCAGGAAATCTTTTCCATCATTGAAAACAACGTCATAGCGTCTATCCTCCAACACTGCGACTGAGACTAGGTTTTTCTTCAGACCTAGAACATGCATAACATCTTTCAATTGAAAGGGTTTACCTGAATCCCTCTAAAAGGTAATGGTACCAATTCCAGTCACACTGTATCGTCCATCGTCACCCATCTCAGTATGCATTTTGAGATCTTTCTCCTCCAAGTCACTGAAAATCTCCTTATCTCCCGTCATGTGGAAGGAAGCGCCACTATCCAAATACCACATCGATCCCATTGCACTTGAATCCATGCATGCAATCAAAGAGAAGTCAAGTTCAAATTGCGAGGCAAGGGCCTCACTAGCTAAATCTCCAGTAACCTTCTTGTTCTACTTCTTCTACGGACAATTAGTAGAGAGATGCCCATGTTCGTGACAGTGAAAACACTTCACTTTGGACAAATCCAACTTCTTGCCTTTAGACTCAGATTTTGAATGGAATTTCTTCCCCTTCCCTCTCCTTGACTTGGAAGCCAAATCAAAATCCTCTTCATCATCATGCTTTGATGAAGACCATCTCTGGTGTTCCGCCTAAACTCCTCCTGCACTAGATCCGACCATAATCGTTCCCAAACTACCAATTTTTACCTTCCATTGACAGAGTCTTGATAACTTTGCAAACTCTTGGGAAGTCCTAGGAGCACCAAGCTCACCAAATCATCATCAATGACTATTATTCCCACACTCCCCAACTCATCCCGACATTGGACAAACTTCATGAGATATTTTGGAATGGATTCTCCCTTCTCCATATTGATCTTCTTGAGTTTATCTTTGAATGCCAATTTCCTATGGTCGCTGTTGTTTTGGAATAGATCCATAAAATCCTTCCACATTGCATATGGTGTGGTTTTCCCATGGAGGTTTGAGACAATGTGGTCTCATACTCCCTCCAACAAGATCCTCCTCGCCTTTGCCACTTTATTTTTCCATGCATCAAGATTTGCAACGTCTACAACATCTAGCTTAGGAATATCTTTGTCAATGAATTCCTTCAAGCCATTGTCTTCGAGTAATGCCTCCATCATGTCCTTCCAAGAAATATAGTTCAAGCTTCCCTCAAGTGCATACTCTAACCTCAAGCCATTTAAATCCATTTCGATCTTGAATCAGCTGTAGCACCAAGAAGTTCTCTCTGCAAATTCGAATTCTATCCAGTCATAAACTTATCTTCTGCAATTTCCTATGCTCTGATACCATGTAGAAATTTCAATACAAATTATGTTTTGCTTGGATTCTCCTGATCTAACAATTATATGCCACTGCTAAATACAAAATCGCTTCTACAAATATTCTTGCGGAATTTAAAACACGATCACCAATTGCAATATCAAGAAGAAAGATCAATCACACATAACACGGATGTTTTTACCGGGAAAGCATAAAGCTAAAAACCCCACTATTATATATTATGTTTAAATCATGGATCATGAAACAATCTCATACAAAACTCTAATCCAAGAGCTCTCAGTACAATATACAATCGTCTCACACTGTCAAACAGAAATTGGCAAATGCATGTGCCAATTTACTGCTTCCAGACAACCTGCCTCCTCTGCGCAATCCCTGCTAATGGAAATCCTTGCAATGAATTTGAATTCCTCTTGCCTACGCTGCTCATTCCTCATGGGTACATCCACTGTGTGTGTGGTTGCATGAGTGCACTCACTAATGTCTCAATTGATACTCAAACTATCCCTTTCACTTGTTATCTCAACTGGGTCTCCACTGGATCTGACATGCATGTAGTTAACAGTGGTAAATATTCAGTTGCATGTGAGATCACTGATTGTGAATTAATTCACTGATCTCTCACTAGTGTAAGTTCAGTTACAACTAGTACAACTGAGCTTAACTCACTTAACCGAGTTAAACTACTTCACAACTCACATAACTGCACATCCAACTCTGTTACAACTTCGAATCACTCAATTAGAACTAATTCGACTTGGATGTTCGAGTAGTCAACCTTTGAACTCGAATTTCCTACAACTAATTGATTTTCCATTTCAGTTAACTATTTTCAAGTAATTATGAGATAATAGATTAATTTTTATTGTCCAATTTATTTAAGGGAAAAATAAATTAGACACACATCTCTTGTTTACTTTTCAACAGTTTTCACTTAGCTGAATTACTTTTTTTTTTCTCTAGGAGACAATTTCTGAGGCATCTTCCTTGTCACAAGATAGTTATCTACATCTGCATACCAAGGAGTAAATGTAGAAATAGAAAACAAATTTTCATCAGGAAAGTTATGATCTATTGGTGCGTTATCTTCCATATGAATAATTCTAGCTAAAAACTCAGCCACAAGATTATCCTTACCAAGTCTATCAATAATATTGATCTTAAAATCTTCTAATAATAACAACCATCTTGTAACTCTAGGGCTTGTTACAGGTTTGTTCATTAAGAATTTGATAGCTGAATGATCAGTGCGTACAAAATCTTGATATCCTATAATATAGTGTCTAAATTTATTGATAGCATGGACTACATCTAACAATTCTTTTTCTGTGATCGTATAATTAACTTCTGCTGGGGAAAGGTTTTTACTGACAAAGTAAATAGCATAAGGCATTTGATTTTCCCTTTGTCCAAGAACTTCCCCCAGGGATGTGTCTGAGGCATCGATACAGATATGAAAAGGAAGGGACCAATTTGGATCTCTTAATACAAGGGTACTTGACAATTTTTGTTTTATAATCTCAAACGATACTTGGAATTCATCATTCCAATTAAATTCAGCTTCTTTAGATAATAACTTGAATAAGGGAATATCTAAGATTGTAAAATTCAGAATGAATATTCTATAGTAGCCAACATGCCCTAAAAAGATGCGAACTTCCTTTTGTGAGGAAGGTATTCTGATTTGTGTGATAATATGAATGTTTGCTAGATCAACTCTCATTCCATAACCAAAAATGTGATGTCTGAAAACAATACCTTCAATGAGCATCATCTTTGACTTTTCATTACTTAGGGAAAGATTAGTTTCCTTACACCTAATCAAGACCTTTTCCAGACTAGTCAAAGCTTCTTGTAAGTCATTTCCATGGACTGTAAAGTCATCCATGTAGACTTCCACGCAATCATTGGTCAAGTAAGAAAAAATGGCTAAGAAAATCCTTTGAAAAGTAGTTGAGGCATTGCAAAGTCCAAAAGGAAGAACCCTATAAGCATAGGTTCCCCATGGGCAGGTGAAAGTGGTCTTTTCCTAGTCTTCGGGTGCTATTTGTATTTGGTTATAACCACTAAACCCATCTAGGAATGAGAAATAATTCTTTATGGACAATCCATCCAACACCTGATCAATAAATGGTAAGGGAAAATAATTCCTATGGGTGGCCTTGTTCAACTCCCTAAATTCTACACATATTCTCCACTTATCATTTTTCTTTGGAACTATGACAATTGGAGACACCTATTGACTATCTAAAATGGGGTATATGAGGTTGGCTTGAAGGAGTTTTTGCAATTCCTCTTTTACAATATCTTTGAGGGCTGGATTCATCCTTCTCTAAGGATGTCTAACTAGTCTGATTTGGTCATTAGTGTAGATATGAAGTGTGCATGTGTCAGGGTGAATGCCTTTCATGTCTGCATAATCCCATACAAAGGCATCAAATTGTCTTTGGAGCATTTCAATTACTTGTGTCTTTTGTTCTAGTTCCAAACTAGAGTTGATATACAAAGGTTTTCCTGGGCTAATCTCAACAAGTTCAGTACTTTCTTCATTCTCTGAGGAAGCTGGTGATAAAGTATATAACTGGGTGATATCAGGGTGCCAAGTTTGTTGAAATTCAGAACTGAAAATATGTGACAATTCTGCAAGAGACCTAGGATATTCAATGTAGTTTGTATCAACCAAAAATAGACTTAATACTTGTTCATATGATTGTTCTTGCATTCCTTATACTTGTTCAAGTGCTAACAAGGTTCTAATGCAATCTTCCTCTCCATAAGGGTTTTCTAGCCAAACAGGTATCTCTTGTGCTGGTTGGGCAGGAGGGAAGAGGACAAGCTTTTGGCTATGTGTGCCATTGGATATAGTCATCTCGCTAGACCGACAACTGATAAAGGCATATTCTGTGGCCATCCAAGGGTGGCCAAGAACCATAGGGTGTCCTGGTTTGGAGGATGATTTAGAATAGATGACTAGAAAGTCTACTGGATACTCCCAAGAAGAAAGTGTGACTGTGACATCATCTAAAATTCCTACAGGTCTAATGACTAACTTATGTAATATCCCTCGGCCGAACCCAATTGTAAATGTAAAGTAAGTATACTTAAGTTGGTGAGTTGTTTTGACATCATTTTGTAATACACCTTTCATGGCATAGTGCACGCATTCACTATGCAGTAAAACGATGTAGTGTACACATTCCCGAATACCACGAACTAAAGTGTGTGTAGTATGGAGGACAATGAGCCTCGTGTATATGATATGTGTTATAGGCTGTTGAACCAGTTATTATAAGTTGGGATGCTTATGTTTTGGTATTAGGCTGGAACGCCTAGATGTTAAAGGCCAATGAGCCTATTTTGTACATGTCTCATGATTAATATAAAATACATTGCTGTGCGCAGACCGACCGCGATAAAAGAGATGGGGGACTGAACTTAACCAACTAGGGAAAGGTACGGCCAAAATTCGAGGGAAAGGGATAAGCTAGAGAGCTTAAGCCAAAAGGGAATATTATATTAATATTTCCTAAAGCATAAAGTATGGATAATTATTTTATCCTAAGTTCTAAAGTTGGGGACAAGTGGACCAAAGTAACTTCCGATATGACAAGTGTCATGTTGGGGACATGCATTCATATCGTGGGGGGAATTAGCTCATTGGGTCACTTTTCACAGGAATTCTTACCTGTAGCTTGACCATCATTCTCACCATCACTTTTCACGATGATTTTCACGGTGATTCCTTCCATCACTCAGTTATCCAGTCAATGATTCCATGACCATTTTCACTCATGCAGTTAGTTATCCTTGAGACATCCATTTCACCATATCTAATCCCGTTTCCATAACCATTTCGATTGGTTTACCTGGTTAGCTTGGGAGCGGGATTGAAGAAGCGAGTTGTCAGGCCCCTGCAATGAAGAGGCAGGTTGTCAGGCTCGTGAGAAATTCTCCATGAAAGAGAATTGATGGGGATTGATTCCCGAAGGTGCTAAACTGCAGCTACTGTGCTCTGAGACTTTTGGTTCGGCCTATTGCTGAAGCCCTGGAAGGGAAGTGGGGCAGTCGAGGGACTATTGAGCAGAGAAGGGGCACACTTCCTTGGGTGGGATAGACATGTGGGGAATGAGAGCCTGTAGGCTGTTAGTTGAGTAAGCACCTGAGACAGATTCTTTCCTGTTGTCCATGAGCCTTATCCTAGTTAGGAACCCTTTACCCAGGTGGGGTTTAGTGCCAGCTCGGGGGTGACTCACTGTTGAGAGTGATGAACAATGTAGACTAAGGTTGGGAGGTTCATGGACAACCTGTACGCAGTTGGTGACAATATTTACAAGATAAGTACCAATCATATGATAAAATTATATGATGCATTGTTATCTACATGCTTATATTACGGTTTATCATATATGTGATTATAATTGTCTATATGTTTATGGGTATTTCCCTGTATATCCTGCATATATGTGGTTATTTTTATTTCAGTATAAAGTCGTGTATTACAAGATGTAATTGTTTGTTTATGTTTATATGTAAATATTTCACAAGAGTGTTGTATGTATATGTTTAAGTTGCATGTAGTTTGAAGAGAAAACTTATGTGGCATAGCTCAGTAGATTACTGGGTATGTTACCACATGTTCTGTAGTAAGAGAATGAAAGCATTCCCTAGAGTAGCATGTTCCAGCCTGTATAAGACTGGGGATGTTACCAACTGGTGTCAGAGCATGAGAGATTACTCTGGAGTGGCATTCCCCGACCTACGGGTGGAAGGGGGAACGCTACAAATTGGTATCAGAGCTTCAGTTTCAAATCTGAGCCTGGATGGGCCAGAGGGGTTTAGTTGAAGTGAATATTCACAGAAGAGTAACTTCAAAGTGACCAAAATTCAAGTCACGGAGCGCCCATGGAAAAGGTTGGCATGCTGGCGCACGTGGTAAATTTTGGCACCGCGTGGAAAACGTTGGCTTGCAAGTGTGCATGGTAAATTGTGGCACCGCATGGAAGATTATTATGTGTGGATGCACACGCTGAATTTAGCCTTGCACAGTGAGCACACACATAGTAATGTGCACATGGGGTTCGCAAGTATTGCTTAACACAGAGGATTTTTGTGGTACACGCATAGTATGAGTATAAGTTGTCTCACCACAGTGTATTCAATGGTGCGTGCAGATAATTGTGCATGATGGAACATGTTTAACTTTGACATGGTGCAATGCATAGGGAGAAATGCATGTGGAGTATCGATGCATGATACCAAAACTGTGTGCAGTGGATATTTGCGCACAATGCAAAAAGTAGTGCACGCAAATTGTTGGCGCGACAGAGAAGAAATGCATAGTGGATATAGGTGCACAGAAAAGCATTTTACCTTGAGATGTTGCTATGCATGATAAATATAAAAGTACATGTTGAATTTTAGTGCATGTGAAGTCGCTTGGAAGGAGATGAGTCTGATTTTAATTTGCATAATATTATAAGAACAAGAAACACACAACTGCATCGAAGCATTAATTAAAAAGAATTCTGAGTTTTATATTCCTCTGATTCAGACAGATGAAAGTGAAATATAATCTTACAAGAAAAGCATACTATAAAAGAAAACAAGATTCATAACACCACGAGATAGAATTTTGTAATAAACAGTCTAAAATACGCTTCTATATTTATATAGTCGTATTAATCACAAAATTACAAAAGGGGGGTGACAACAATTATCCTGTTGTAAAAAGGGTCATTTAAGAACAAGCCTATCCTCTCTGGTGCTCCTTACCTCCACTACCAACTGTTCAAAAATTCACTGAAACATACTTAATTTTAGTTGAAGACTCACTTCAACTTAGCGATCTCCTCCTTTAAAGAATCTAACCAGATTGGTTGATTCTCTCCAACACTTTCGGCCACTTCAGCCGTAGATTCCTCCTTCTTCTATCGCTTTCTCCTTTTCCTCTTAGCGGTTGGTCTGTTGATGAATAAATCCTTCATAGTGGGATTCAACCTGACTTCCAACCGTGAGTCTATAGCCGGCTCTGTGTGGAATTTAGTCGCTAAAATGTGTGCAAGGAACCTTTCCTCCTTATTCCCAGGGAAGTCTAGCATGTTGCCTGAATAACCAGTCTCACTTGATTTAGCCTTTTCCATGTATCTCAGGTTGTGGATACCAAAATTATTTTACAGAGAGCAGAAAGTCGAGCAGTTTGGATATTACTTCGGTTATGGATATGAAGATACCTTCATACTTGAGGATTGGTAGTTATAGAATTCCAATTATGAAGCGCAGATGGATTACATACAAGAGCATTGGGTTTCCTTGCTCAGATAATCCATTTCGAATGATTAACTTTTGAGTTCATTACATGGTGGTGTTCAACTGACATCACATGGTTGCGAAGTACCGAACAAGTGAAATGGGGTGATCTGACTAACTGTCACCCTCTCCACGAGTGGTGGATTTGACATGTTGAAGCATGTGATACTGCGTCTTGGCGAAAGTGGTTTCGGAAAACTACCTTCTTGCACAGATGTATCTTTGAAGGAATTGCACTTCTATGTTTTCAAGACTTGGGTCTTATCTAGAATTGTCATGGTGATAACACCAGGAAATTGGGAGATCTAATTCTGATGTATATATGGAACCAAAAATGGTTCATATTTTTCATGAATTGTTGAATTGTTAGCCTGATAAGTTTCTATGGCTGCATATTTTGTAGAATTAACAACAACTAGATCAGATCAGACCAGTGCAAAGTCCTTAGGAATGGAAGAAGCATAGGGGAATTACAATCAACAAGATGAGAGAAGAGGGGTGGATGTCCATTTGGGCATTGAAGGAATGAACTCCAATGGACATGGAGAGGAAAGGAATGAAAACATGAATATGGCTGAGACCATTAAGAATTTGCAGAAGGATGTCCAAATCCATAAAGCTGATAATTAAAGGCTTATGAGAGCCAAAGAGAAACAAGATGACTTCAACATGAAGTTATTGGAGGGCTTGAACATAATAGAAAAGAAACTGGCCGTTAAGGAGAGTGGCTCAAGTAAATCTAGAAGTCACAAACCTTCGGATGAGAAAAGAAAAGAAAAAAGTGTTAGTAGACATCACCATCATTCCCAAAGGCATTCCAATAAGAGAGCAAGAAACAACTCAAGTCTATCCCCTGTCAGAAGGTATAAGAGGTCTAGGGTGGATGAGCTGTGAGGAGAAATGAACAAAATCAAACCTCCTACATTTGATGGTGACCACAAAAAGGATGAAGATGCATAAACATGGTTGTTGGGCATGAGAAAGTATTTTCAATTGCATAATTATTCTTTTCATGCAGAAGGTAGAATTGCTATCTATCAACTCAAGGGAAAGGCCTCCATGTGGTGGGATCAACTTGTGTAGGTGCAACACATTGAAGAGAAAATTGTTACTTGGAGGGAATTCAAGAAGTATTTTGAGAAGAAGTACTTGACTAAGAGATACTATGACAATAAAATGAAAGAGTTCTTTGAACTCAATCTTGGAAGTATGACCATAGATGAATATGAGTGAAGGTTTCTAGAACTGCTGAAGTATGTATCTTTCATCAAGGATGAGACAGTCAAAATTCAAAGGTATTTGAGTGGATTTACATCGTTCATCAGTGGAAAAATAAAGTATGATGATCCCAAGACATTAGAAAAGACCATAAGGCAAGATAAATGCCTATATGATCAACAGAAGGCAAGACCATCTTTCCAAAAGGTTTGGGAAGACAATAAGAAATTCAAGATGGATTAGAGGAAGAAGGGAGCTAAGGAAACATTCTTCAGAAATAATCCACAAGGGCAAAAAATGCCTAAAGAACCGAGAATGATTGACATAGGGAGTCAAGGTCCAAGGCAACCACATATGCAATGTTGGGGTTGTAAAGGAGAGCATAGGTTCAGAGATTGTCCTCACAGAGGTGAAAAAGGAAGGGTTTTTCACAATGTACAACAAGATGAAATAGTGGAGGACATGGGCAAATATGTGCCAAGGATTTATACAGCCCTGGACAACAAGCATGCAAAGTACCAGTTCCACATGATTGAAGTGGAAGGTATGATCAACAACCGAACCATTTCTATTTTAATTGATTTAGGAGCTAGTCATAGTTATGTAGACCCTAAGATGGTGGAAATTTTGCAATTGCCAAGAAGTAATCATGGGAAATCCTGGTTGGTGCAAGTAGCTACTGGAGCCAAAAGAAAAGTTAATGAGATGGTTAAGTCATGCCTCATAGACATGAATGGACTGAACACCAAGGCATATTTAAACATCTTTCCTTTAGGTTCCTATGACTATCTAATTGGGATGGATTGGTTGGAACAACATCACACTCTCTTAGACTATCACAAAAAAGCATTTACTTTCCTGGATGAGCAAGGGGAACTAAGGAAAGTACAGGGAATTCCCAGGGTAGTAACCATTAGAGAAATTTCATCATTGCAGCTGAAGAAATGTTACAGAAAAGGGTGTCAAATAATTGTAGCTCATTTGATGGAGACACCTAGAGATAAGGTACCAAATTTGGAAGATTATGCAGTCCTGGAATATTTTGAAGAAGTGTTCAAGGAGGTACTCGGACTACCCCCAAGGAGATACATTGATTTCTCTATAAATTTAATGCCTGGAATAGTGCCAGTATCAAAGACTCCTTACAGAATGAGTACACCAGAATTGAAGGAGTTGCAAATGCAGCTTGAAGAACTTCTAAAGAAGGGGTATATACATCCAAGTGTGTCACCTTGGGGTTCCCCAGTCTTATTTGTGAGAAAGAAATATGGAACACTAAGATTGTGCATTGACTTCAGACAATTGAATAAAGTGACTGTTAAGAACAAGTATCCTTTGCCAAGGATTGATGATCTCTTTGATCAATTGAAAGATGCAAAGATATTTTCAAAGATAGATCTCAGATTAGGATACCATTAGGTAAGGATTAAAGAATAAAATATCAGCAAGACTGCCTTCAGGACAAGGTATGGTCATTATGAGTTCACAGTGGTGCCATTTGGGTTGTCAAATGCACCAGTTGTTTTCATGTGCTTAATGAATGGTGTTTTCCGAGAGTATTTGGACAAGTTTGTCATTGTCTTTTCGGATGACATTCTTATATATTCCAAGTCAGAGGAAGAGAATGAACATCATTTGAAGATGGTGTTGCCATTATTAAGGGAACATCAGTTGTATTCCAAATTGAGCAAGTGCTCATTTTATCAGAAACAAATTCATTATTTGGGGCATATCATTTCAAAGGATGGGATAGCAGTGGATCTTAAGAAGATAGAGGCCATTAGAGAATGGTCAGCATCGAAGAATGTCACAGAGGTAAGATCATTCATGGGTCTTGCAGGCTACTATAGAAGATTTATTGAAGGATTCTCAAATATTTCACACCCAATCACTTCTTTGCAAAGAAAGGGAGTGAAGTTTCAGTGGACATTGGATTGCGAGAAGAGTTTCCAACACTTGAAACAATTATTGACAAGTGCTCCAATATTAGGGATCACAGATCCAGATGAAGACTTCATCGTATGCACTGATGCATGTAATGAATGACTTGGTGGAGTCCTCAGTCAAAATGGGTTTTTCATATGTTATGAATCAAGGAGGTTGAAGGATCATGAAAGAAACTATGCCACTCATGATTTGGAGTTGGCAGCCATAGTGCATGCCTTGAGGAAATGGAGACACTACCTCATGGGAAAGAGGTTTTAGCTAAGAACAGACCTCAATGGTCTGAAATATTTATTTGATCAGCCAAATCTAAATGCTAGGCAAAGCATATGGTTAGAATTTCTAAGAGAATATGACTTTGATATAAATCATATCAAGGGGAAAGAGAATAAAGTGGTTGATGCACTCAGCAGGAAGGTGCATGAATTACATGCTACAACCATTAGCATGTATCAGACTAATATTAAAAGAAAAATTTTGGAGGCTGCAAATGCAGATCTGCAATACAGAGAATTGGTAGCAATGCTACAACAAAGTAATATGCCATAAAAGGTGGATAATTATAATTTGGGAATAGATGGAATATTGTTGCGCAAGAACAAAATTTTTGTTCCAAATGTCTAGGACTTGAAACATATGATTTTGCATGAAATGCATAATGTTCCTTATGCAAGGCACCCTGGATATCAGGAAACCATGGCAACAATCAAGAGCCATTACTTTTGGCCAAGTATGAAGAGAGATATCGCTGAATACATTGCTATATGTATGGAATGCCAAAAAGTTAAAGCTGAGAATAGGCACCTAGCAGGGTTGCTGCAACCTTTACCCATTCTTGAATGGAAGTGGGAAGTTGTGACAATGGATTTTATTACGGGATTGCCTAGAACAGACAAGTTGCATGATTCGATCATGGTGGTGGTGGACAAGCTTACGAAAGCTACCCATTTTATTCCGCTGAAAACTACTCACAAGGCAGCAGATGTTGCTGATATTTTCATGAAGGAAGTGGCATGATTGCACGGGATTCCTAAAACAATTGTGTTTGACAGAGACCCAAAATTCACCTCGAATTTTTGGAAAGGATTTTTCAAAGGATTCAAAATGAATCTAAACTTTAGTATAGCTTATCATTCTGAGTTTGATGGACAGACAGAGAGGGTGAACAGAGTGATAGAAGATATACTGAGAATGTATGTGATGGGCAAACCATCGAAATGGGAAGACTACCTACACTTGGTATAATTCGCTTACAACAATGGGTATTAGGAATCATTGAAGATGAGCCCATTTGAAGAACTTTATGATAGAAAGTGCAATACTCCAGTGAGTTGGGATAATCCAGCTGATAGGACAGTAGTTGGGCCAGAGTTGCTCAAGGAGATGGAGGACCAAATGATAAAAATTACGAAGAATTTAAAAGTTGCCCAAGACACGCAGAAAAGTTATGGCGATAAGAACATAACCCACAGAGAATTCAAAGTGGGTGATCATGTTTTCCTGAAAGTGAAAGATAACATGAGTTCCCTTAAGCTGGGAAGCTGCGCCAAGTTGGCAGCCAGATTTTGTGGTCCATTTGAAATCCTAGAGAGGATTGGTCCAGTTGCTTATATGATTGCATTGGCTACATCTATGTCTGTTCATAATGTCTTCCATGTATCATTGCTAAACAAATATATACCTGATGCTAATCATGTTATTGACTGGAATGTGATTCAGGTGGAGAAAGAAGACGCTTTTCAAGTGCATCCAGTGCGCAGTTTGGACCGGAAAGTCAAGCAACTCTGGAACCGAGCCATAGGGATTGTAAAGGTTTAATGGACCTGGTACGGTCCCGAGGATGCTACTTGGGAGCATGAGGATGTAATGCGGACATAATACTCGCATATTTTTGAAGATTTTTTAAAACTCTATTGTGTATGGGTGTATGATTCACCGAGGACAATGCATAAATAAGGGGAGGGGATTGTAGTATCCCTTGGCCAAACCCAATTGTAAATATAAAGTAAGTATACTTAACCCGGTGATCTTTTTTGACATGATTTTGTAATACACCTTTCATGGCATAGTGTGTGCATGGACTGTGCAGTAAAAAGATGTAGTGTACACATTCCTAGATACCGTGTGCAGTAACTAAAGTGTGCATAGTATGGAGGACAATGAGCCTCATGTTTATGATATGTGTTATAGTCTAGTGAGCCAGTTATTATAAGCTGTGATGCTTATGTTTTGGTATTAGGCCGGAACACCTAGATGTTAAAGGCTAATGCACCTGTTTTGTACATGTCTCATGATTAATATAAAATACATGGCTGTGCGCAGACCAACCACGATAAAAGAGATGGGGGACTAAACTTCACCAGTTAGGGAAAGGGAGGGCCAAACGTCGAGGGAAAGGGATAAGCTAGAGAGCTTAAGCCAAAAGGGAATATTATATTAATATTTCCTAAATCATAAAGTATGGATAACTATTTTATCCTAAGTTCTAAAGTTGGGGACAAGTGGACCAAAGTAACTTTCGATATGACAAGTGTCAAGTTGGGGATATGCATTCATATCGTGGGGAGACTTATCTCATTGAGTCACTTTTCATGGGGATTCTTACCAGCAGCTTGACCATCATTCTCACCATCACTCTTCACGATGAGTTTCACAGTGATTCCTTCCATCACTCAGTTATCCAGTCAATGATTCCATGACCATTTTCACTCACGCAGTCAGTTATCCTTGAGACATCCATTTCACCATATCTGAGCCTGTTTCCATAACCATTCCAGTTGGTGTACCTGGTTAGCTTGGGAGTGGGTTGTCAGGCCCGTGGGAAATTGAAGAGGCGGGTTGTCAGGCCCATGAGAAATTCTTCGAGTGAGAGAATTGTTGGGGATTGATTCTCGAAGGTGCTAAACTGCAACTACAATGATCTGATACTTTTGGTCTGGCCTGTTGTTGAAGCCCTGGAAGGGAAGTGGGGAAGCCAAGGGATTGTTGAGAAGAGAAGGGGCACACTTCCCTGGGTGGGACAGACATGTGCGGAATGAGATGTTGTAGGCTATTAGTTGAGTAAGCACCTGAGATGAAGTCTTTCCTATTGTCCATGAGACTTAGCCTGGTTAGGAACCCTTTACCCGAGTGGATTTCAGTCCCAACTCGGGGGTGACTCACTGTTGAGAGTGAGGAATAGTGTAGTCTAAGGCTGGGAGGTTCATGGATGGTCTGTATGCAATTTGTGACAATATTTCCAAGATAAGTACCAATCGTATAATAAAATTATATGCTGCATTGTTATTTACATGATTATGTTACGGTTTATCATATATGTGATTATAATTGTCTGTATGTTTATGGGTATTTCCTTGTATATGTTGCATATCTATGGTTACTGTTATTTCAGTATAAATTCATGTATTACAAAATGTAATTGTTTATTTATGTTTATATGTAAAGCTTCCGCAAGAGTGTTGTATGTATATGTTTAAGTTGCATGCAGTTTGAAGAGAAAACTTATGTGGCATAGCTCAATAAATTACTGGGTATGTTACCGCATGTTTCGTAGTAAGAGAATGAAAGCGTTCCCTAGAGTAGCATGGACCAGCCTATATAATACTGGGGATGTTACCAACTGGTGTCAGAGCATTAGAGATTTCTCTGGAGTGGCATTCCCCGACCTGTGGGTGGCCGAGGGAATGCTACAAATTATCTGGCAACTCTATCATGGTTTGGGTTGGTCTCAACTGGTTGATTTGGAGTTTTTGCATAGTGTCAAAAGGCATTACATTGATTGTTGCACCTAGATCAATGAGTGTGTTCGGTAAGGAAATACCATTAATTTCAATAGTGACTACTGGATTCCCAGGGTCATTATATTTATATGGCATTTTAGAAATAAATTCAGATAATTATCCTACCACCTGAACAAGGGGAGGTTCCTTCTTCTTACTTCTTGGTTTCTTAAGGAAAAGATCCCTTATGATTTTGGCATATATGGGGATATCCTTAATGGCTTGCAGTAGAGGTATTTTTATACATACATTTTGTAACACATCCTCTATGTCTTTGTGAAAGGGTGGGTTAGGTTTCTTCTCTAATAGTCTTTCAGGGTAGGGTGGAAGATTAACTTGTTGAGGTACTCCTTCAGACTGAGAAGTGGTTGGAATATGAGGGGAAGTCTCTCCTTATATAGGGGTGGTTTGATTATTTTCTTGTTTAAAATGTTTATCATTTTCTTCTTGAATTATTACTCCAGAATTTGATTGATTTACAAATTTCCCCGATCTTAGTTGAATTTCATAGGTGGGAAAGGTTTGGACTTCCGCATTCTGCACAGGGTGGGTGGGTCGATTATTGGGGTTAGGAATCAGCTGGGCAGGGATTTTTGTTGGTCTAGGAGGGTTGTGGGTAGCTTGGATTTGTGGCTGTTGATTATCATTTGTAGGTGCTTGCTGCTGTTGGTTAGGGTTCAAGGGTACTGTGAATTTCTGATGTATAGAAGGTGGAATTAAAGCTTGTATCTAAGGTGGGTTAAATCCAAGTGGTAATTGGGAATATTTTGCAGGATACTATGGATATGTCGGGTAAGAGGGATTCCCATACAGAGGTCCCCTCCAACTTTGCTACCAGGGTTGAGTTTGAGCTTGATGAGGTGTCCATTGGGGATAGGGGATTGGAGGAGGCCCCCATTGTTGTTGTTGATATTGTGTATTAGGGTCATAAAATGCATTGGGTTTTTGTGCTCTCCAAGGCCTCCTAGAAGGGTATGGTTGTTCTTGTGAGACTCCTCCTCCCCTATAAATGGATTGCAGCTTGAGTAAAGTTGGACATTCATATGTGGGATGCTCTAGTGTACACAGGCCACATACCTCTATGAAATTTAATGGGAATTCTTTCTCATGGTGCTTCTTTCTACATTTAGGAAAAAATATTGCAAAAGCAACATCTTCTTCTTGCTTCTTTCTTAGTGTTAGGATATCTAATTGGTTACTGATTGTGCTCAATATGTTTGTTTTAAAGTTCTCCAATAAGTTTTCTAACTCAATTCTGGTGACAGTCCCTAAGCTTTGTCTTGAATTTCTGCTAAAAAGATCTCTTGGTCCTTTGCCTATTTTAGCTTGTCCTCTTGAGTATCTCCTACAAGAATCTACAATTTATGCAAAGGGATTTTGGTGCACATATCATGAATTTAACAAATTTAAAACTTCTATGCAGTCATCTCTAAGACCTTTCAAAAATATTGTTCTTACTACAGCTGGGTCTGTGGCGAATAATTTTTATTTCTGATAGTTGTATAAGAACCTTTCTAAGTAGTCTTCAGGGATTTCATCTTCTGTTTGCTGCATTTTTAAAATGTTATTTTTAGCATTATCCTTACAATAATCTTGGTATTTCCATAAAAATGTTTCTTTCATTTGATCCCAAGAGAGAATTGTATTTTCTCCTAAGCTCATGAACCATCTTAAGGCTGAGCCCTTTATTGTGGTTGGAATGAGCTTAAGTTTTTGGGCATCGTTTGAGTAGTTATAGCTTCTACATAATATGTCAAACTTGAATAAAAACAAGTTTGGATATTCAGTTGACATACCTCTGAAAGTGGGTAATGATGAAAGTGGGATGTTCTTCATGTTGATGTTTATGGAAATATCCAAGATTGGAAACCCAAAGGTCTCAGTCTCAGTAGCTGCATTTTCATTTCCTTCTTCTTCTACCATTTCACTAGATATTCCTCCTCCATTGATAGATGGTTCAAAAACTGGATTTTGTGTGTCTTCTAAATGTCCAGTTCCTTTAGCAGAATCACGTTCTATCTTCCCCAATGCCGACTCTTCAATTCTAGGTTCTTCTTTTGGAGCCTCACTAGCTTCCCTTGAACTTCCTCCTGGTGGAATTTTTCCTGCACCAATGTCAGTTGAATTAGTGGGGGGGGGGGTTTGTTTCCGAATCTTTAGAGCTTACAAATTTACCCTTATTATCTCTATATCTATGCATAAAATAAAAATTTGATGCTTAACTCAAAAATCCCGATTCTATATGGAAGGTAAGAAGGCAACCTAGCTTCGGTGAATCCCGCTCTAGTGGCCACGTGGATATTCACTCATGTCTTAAACATTTTATCCTCCTCCCTCGAGTAGCCCTTAAAATCATTCAAAAAATATGCAAAGAATCTAAGCTAAAATCACTTCCTACTATTTACAACTCCCCGAAAACGACACCAAAATGTTGTGCTACTTACATAATTAGTATAATGCACTCATTAATCATCAATCCAAGATTCGTAATAAACAGAGTTACAAGACACCAGTAAGAGAGGTAATTCTAATGTCACGAGTATATACTAATCTAGATTATGCATTTTGGAAATAAAGCAAAATGTCAAACTAAAACGTACTTTGGTTGTCATTCACGGAGAAGCTACCTACTACATTATGGCACATGCAAGTATGATATGGAGTCTTTTGATAAATCAACTCTGCTATCTGACCCATAAATCTAACTATGAAATCACACTCTGAAAAGGAAATCACACATCAATCATAAAGGCATAACATGGGTAGTTCAATAGCCAGTAAATTGGGTATGTTGTGGTTCATAATAATCTATTGCGAACTTCACTAGTTCTTTTCCAAATGTGTTTGACTCTTGCTGCCAACTTCTATGTTTACTAAGAGAAATCAAATTCATAGAAACAAGGCATATGCAAAAACAGAGTAAATAAAGATCTCAAGAAACTATATGATCAAAATCTTAAATTGAAATATACTACTAACATCTAAAATTGTCAAAGATAATGAATTAAAGTAAGAAATCCAAACTTCAACTAGTCTATCAAGTGCACTAATGAAATCGGTTGCTAACACTAATCTACAAGGATTCTGACCTCTGTTGGGTGGTGGGTCCTTGCCGCTTCAATAGGTCAACGACTGGAGTCTACAGTAAGTTGGCCTTCAATCCACACATCATTCTTACTCAAATATCAAAACATGAAATTAAACTATACTAACAACTCAACTCACATTCATTCATAAATGGTCAAGACATGGAAATAAATGACATTCTTCTATTTAAACTTCAAACTCAGGATATGTTCTACAATATGCAGTGCTGCTTCACATGTTGTGTTATGCTATCTCTCTATATCCCCCACCATCCTTGCCATGACTATTTAAACAGTCTCAAGCCTGAAACACAAGGAGGTGAAATCTTTAGCAGATCAACAATTGTCAAATTTATCCATTTGGTTATATATTTTAAGCTTCATCCTCATGACACGAAGTGTATGAGGATGAAGCAATATTCAAACTATCTTAACATAGTCTTGCTATAACTTTGATGATTTAATAAACATTTCAAGAATTATCTGAGGCATGATCAGGAGATAAACTTGGCATACTCTATTTCCTGTATTGGTACTGGATCATGACAAGTGGGATACGGTAGAGAGTACCGGATCCAAAAAACACACAATTGTTTGGTACCAGACTAGAACAGTCTGCGGAAGTTGGTACTAGACTAGAACAAGCTGTAGAAGTTGGCATCAGATCATGAAAGTGAATGATCTAGCGCATAAGTACCGAATGTCTTGGATGTCATAGAAGTGCCAGACTTTTCCAAAGGTCAAAGGCTATACATGGAAATTTTAAACATTAGTTCATGAAATATTTAATCTCCTAGATTAATAAACCACAAAATGCATGAATTCAAATATACTTTACCTTATGACCTTATAAGTGACTGGAGGTAGTGTTCTTTGTCATTTATCCAAGCTTAGGTAGGCCAAAAAGGTATAAATGAGGAGTATAATATGGTAATGAGGATGTCAATTTAGAGGCTCAACAATAAGCACTACATTTCATTTTATCTCATAAAAAATCCACACCTGAGCTGAGGCTATGAGTCCAAAAGGATATCTGATCCACTATCTATCCACTTTCCACACAGAGTAGCCCCAAACCCAGGTTCTAGTCTCACAGTAGTTCCAACCTACAACTCTCTCTTTTCCCCACAACCTGCACTACCCAAGGAATGTACCCCCTTCACTATTAATAGTCCCTTGGGATGTGCCATTCATTTATCAGGGACACTAGTGGATTTGGTTGGGAAATAATCACTCAACTAGGAACTCTAGGAACTTTCAGTTGTTTCATGATTTCTCACGACAATCTTCAAAAGGCTTTGAGCCATTTTATCTGCAGAAAATTGTACCAAAATCTCATAGGATGATTTATAGGAATGCATGCCTCTTTATCAACATAAAAACACAACCAAAAAATGGCTTCCTTCAAGTATACTAGTGTTTTTGTTATTCCCATCCCTTTGCTAGTTTTATGTTGGCCAAAAACTGCCTGTAAAAAACTGCCCCTAATCTGCATAAGAATTTATCTCTTCTTCCTTGATTTCTTGACTCACACTCTTCTCAAGGATGATTGTACCTCATTCCATTCTCTCCAATAACTATGGGATGTGACCACTCACACCCACCCTCTTACATGAGTTTAATGATTGGTCTCTCCTACACTCAATTAACAAATAGTAGGTTATACACAAAGATAATAATTTCAGGAATGTGGGTTGGATTAATGCTCATGAATAATCCCCCCTTAGACAATTTTATCTATTGTGGAATCATAGCCCCCCATTTTAATTCATTCCTTTCATATCGTAGCCATCGATTATTAATTTTATTAATTCACTCTTCATGCCTGACAACCTGGTTCTTCAACAATGCAACTCACAGAGGAGTTCTCTCTTTAGGCCTGACATCCTGGTTCCTCGACAGTGAAACTCACACATGAGTTCACTCTTTAGGCCTGAAAACCTAGTTCTTTGACAGTACAACTCACATAGGAGTTCCCTCTTCAATCCTGACAACCTGGTTCTTCGATAGTGCAACTAACCCTCTAGGATTAGACATCCCTTTCACTGTTATACAACTCCTCAGGAGATCCATCATTTCCCAAGGTGTTCTCATGCATACAAATACCAACTTGTTGCTAGAATTCCACTATAAATATACAACATGTGGAAATCATCCCCATCTAATTTACATGCATACAATTAGTATGAGACGTCATCATATAATTATAAAATTTCAAATCTGTTTTACACAAGAAAACAAAATCCCCCAAACATGAGTCATTTTGCTTATAATTGTTTGGCTCTTGCAGCAATAGATAAGATTCTTCCTTATGGGATTAAATCTTTGCCATATCCAATACCATTTCCCCTACATTTTTTTCAATTCCATGCAACCAAACAAATTGTTAGTATATCGTAACAATTCTCAATTATTAATTTCTCAAATATGGTTATACAGGAAAATAAAAATTCCCACGCATAAGATTTCTTCTCATTATGTCTAGTTATTGCAGTTGTAGATATCAATCTTCCTTATAGACATACATAATTTCCATATCTAAGTCCATTCAGCCTACAATTTCCTCAACTTTCTTGCAGCCAAACAAGATTATTAGCACTCATGCATATTTTTAGTAGTACATGAAATGATATCTTAATTGTATCTAGCCAACAATCCAATCATTTTCAATCATTATTTACATTAAAATGGAATTCTACCATTCATCATATTATCTAAAATGACACTATCATTCATTCTACATGCATTATCCACACATCAAGATTTTCATAATGCAATCAATCTTTAACAATAATAAAACCAATGTGCCAATAATACTGGACACATCTACACAATGCATCGTTGCATTGATTTTGGAATACCATATGTTCATGCCATGTATTCCACCATGTGAGTTGGAAGGTATGGCCCATGCCTCAATACACCATCCAAAATATTCCCCACAACCCATCTGATACTTTGGATACCTTCCTCTTCAACCCATACACAACACTAGGAACATCATCCCTCAATGTTATTTAGTGTATAAAAAAAGGTTACAATACAAACCTCAGTTACATAGGGAATGACCATCATGCATTGAGATAAAACTATAGCCTTTCCATATCCAAACTCATCATGGCCTCACACATGACCATATCAACGACATTCATTTTCATAACATGAGTAATGTCTCCCGACTTAACTCAGTTATGAATTCATAACCAACATAACACAATATGTAATTAAATTTCCCATAAATTCATTCAAGCAACAAATAATATTTTCATACTCAAGGCCTCCCAGCTTTTCATCATTTCAAATATTGATATTATAACGAGGGAATTCTTACCTTCATTCCCTTCAACATTTATGCATTATAACAATCCCTAAATTAATACCTGCATGGTTGTTATCAATTTACTTGATGCTACCTGATATTCTTACATTTGTAGAAGCTCGTTGACTCCCTCCCCTAATTTTATTGGTCAACATTTTCTCCATCTTCATTTGTCTTCATATGGATGGATACCATAAGCAACAATATCATCATGCTATAATCACGTTTCCTCGATACAAAATCCATCATTAGTTTTATTCAAATATCATAGCATCACTATTTCATATATATATATATATCAACAAACTACTCTTAGTCTATAATCATGCCACCAACATGTTTATGCATTTCTACATGCACAAACACACATCAGTATGCACCAATCATTTGATCTTTCATGTCTATTTTATGCACATGCATTCTATCTTTATTCTATGCATCATGCATCAATTATATCACACACTCCAATGCATATCTATTTCATATTAATAAATTATTTAGCTTTATTATTGTAAATGGCTGTCTTGGATTTTTTGTAGAACTTTGTTTCCATGTGCACTGGTATCCTTCTCAATTGTGCACCATTGGCCCCTATTCTAATCCCACTAGCCAAGCCTCACTTGGCCATTCTGCAATTCCAACCACTAGATCCACTAGTGCTACCATCTCGCAACTACTTTTATGCAAAGAATCTTGTCCGAACATATTTTTTCTAAATAACATGCACTATTCCAGCTGAACATTAACATTGCAATCTAAATAACCGCTTCCCATTTTTCTTGACCAAACCGGCCTTGAAAAACCATTATCATTGACCAGAATTTCAACATTCGGAAATACTTCTTTCATTCCTTCTTTCTAATATTCCTTGCTGCCCATGGATTTGCTCAATATTAAATATCTCTCTTCACTTCATTGAGTGATTCACTATGAAGAAATTTTTGGCCATTCAAGACCACCCTGCTCCAATGGAAATGGAACCCTTTTTCCATTTGCACATGTATCTTTCTTTTGTTGCACACTCTAATAATGGAGCAATCTTTCTTGCTTGTGTAATTTTCGACAAGAGTTGCTAGATCATATGTAACATTTCCTTCTTCCTACATACCCATTCTTTCTCATAGAGATGATTGATCCAACCATAATTCACACCTCATCTCATGATATCCTTTCTCCTTCTCTTGCAACAAGCTTTGTTTCCTTTACTATATTTCTATCTTCAAGGTTATGGAATCCTCTTTGCTTCTTGTGCATGCAATGACATTGTTTACTTGTTGGGTTCATACCCTATGTCAAAATATCTATTGACCTTCCTTTGCAAGCCATTCAATCTCTATAGCATTTGAATACCAATATTCCTTTTCGTTTATTTAGACCCTTGACATCCTTGCAACACCTTCCATGCACTCCTTTGCAATTCTTTGATGCTTTAAACATCTGCACAAGCTTGACCTCTTTCCTATCCAATGAAGGTACTGGAATTAATTTAGAATAGACCCACACAATTCTCAGTTGCATAATATTATCCTCTTTCTAGCAATCCTTTTTACACAACACTCTCTACATAGTTCTCTTCTACTTAATGACAATTCCCTGTTAGTAAGATTACCCTGTATTTTTCCAAGACATTTCTCTTCAAGAGTGCCTCTAGGCTTATGCATAGGTACTATCATAAGAATCTAAACTCTTAATTACACAACAATCACCTTTGGAACTCACGTCTATCATTGGGAAGGTTTCTCCAAAATTTGACACCATTTATAAATATATTCACATCAAGTAATTACATGGTTCATGGAATTCAATTCCACTTTTCATTACTTTCCCTGTAGCTCTTTATTACCTTAATTGACCTCTCATAGTATTTATTCTTCCATTTGACTCTTTCTCAACATTCCCCATGATGACATGAAGACCTCTGATCTCTTCCTCATGGTTGTAAGATCCTTGAGCATCTTCCATGACTCCAGTCTTCATATAAGAACTAAAGTTTCTTTTTGTACCTCTAATTCTGCAAGAAATCTGCATGTAATAATTTATGTTAGAAATATGCATAGCATAAAAAATTCCATCATATAGAATACATGTTATTTGTTCATCAATTTATGAAGGAAAAATTGCACCAATTCAATTTTTTTATTTGCTTGATGCATTCCTCCCCGAAACAGCTTCCCAATGACTATAATCATGCCCTAATCTAAATTTTGAGTACAATGTTACAACAACTACATGCTGCAATTCCAATATTTTTACTGCTACATAAGTCCATTTATTAATTTCTAAGAAATTTTATTTCCCAAATCAAAATTCTAGGTTGACAGATGTCTTCTACTCCAGAGGTCTTTCCAACGACTACTTGTTTTCTCAAATCCGAGCTCTGGTTTGAAAGTTATAACCTTCCAAACATTTCTAGGGCGTATTTGGCCAATGGCCACCCCCTTCACCATGTGGCCTCTGCGCTTCACCTCTCTCGTGCCATCTGACATGGCATGGTTGTAATCTGGGTCGTCATCCCCTGGTGATGACGTGGCTGTTGGTTGCAGGGAAAATCTCCCAGTCTTCACGAATACTGGGCCTTTGGCCCTCTGTCGTTCTTGTACAATTCTACAACATCTCCAACACCCCAAAGTCCCAAATTCTCCTCTCACTCCAAAATATATGGTGGGGATAAATCCACCCTTAGATATAACAATTGATATTTGTCTGCACCTAACATAAGGTTTAGACTTGGCAAGGGTCCTACACTAAATTAACACTCCTTGAGCATTTTCATCAATGTTCACGACTTAATGAATCATCGATATCTACAGTATGCATGTTCCAACATGACCACTTGTTAACTCCTTCCTCATTGCGTGCGTAAATCCTATACCGACATGTAGCCGAGATATCCAACAGTCCTGATCAAAGTGCACAACCTCCTGATAATAAACACCCTTACAATTTCAAATGTGTTTTCTCTCTCCTCCATTGATCTATGTCCTTGATGGAGGGTTTGATCTCCACTTCCCACAACTCCGATGAATTTTGGTCACATCCAAGACTTGATGATTGACGACTCTGGATTAATAATTAGTTTTGATGGATGGTTGGGGTTTTTATTTGCTTCAAAATATATCAAAGTTGGACACTTCGACGAGGGAAATTTCAGTGCTTTAGTGCTTCGACGCTTCAACGCTTCGATGTTTAACACATCATCCTATACCCTCAAATCTCTTGGAGTCCCGAAGTTCCGGAGTTTCGAAGTTCCTCACCCCGTACTCCAGAATTCAACGCTTAGACACTTCGACGTTTAACGCATATGCCTATATCTTTGAATCTCCCAGAGAACGACTTCGTCAAAGTACTTACTCTTTCCTCCCACTAGTTGATTGAACGGTTGAGAAAAGATCCCAATGGATCCTCGATCTATGGTCCACTTTTCTCCTGAATTCCTCCGCTTGATATGACGATTAATAGTATTACTTACTCTAACCTTTCACTATACTCAATATAACAATTTAGAGAGATCTCGAAGGATCCCTAGATCAACGGCTCGCGTTGGTTCGCGATTTCGACATTCGGGGATTTCGACCATTCCAAATTGTTTTGCACTTGGAGTGGGTCAACGTCGAATGACCATAACTCACATCTGACGATAAGGAAGGGTCCTGAAGGATTCTTATATCTATGACTCATGTTACTTCACGATTTCATGTTCCTTACAGGTATTAACCCATTTAAGTCCCAAAGGTATACCTACCAGAAAGGTCATAAAGCAGGGATTATTACATGATGTCGATTAAAGGTATCACTTACCATATCCTTTCACTATACTCAATCTAACAGTTGAGAAGGGTCCTAAAGGGTCCTTAGATCTATGGCCCATGTCACTTCTCGACTTCGACATTCGGGAAGGTCCAGTTGTGTAACACCTTTTCACTCCTGGAGTGAGTCAACGCCGAAATTGACCATGGAATATATCCAATGGTCAACAAGGATTCTGAAGATCCTTAGATCTATGGCTTGAGTTACTTCACGACTTCAGAATTCAAGTATTTTGTTCGTTTAACACTTGTTTTACTCCTGGAACGAGTCAACGCTAAATTTGACCATAGCATATATCCAACGGTTAGGAAGGATTCAGAATATCCTTATATCTACGGCTCGTGTTACTTCGTAACTAAAAATTTGGTAAGGGTTTGAGGATAAGGTGGATTCCATGATAGCGGATAAGAAAATACCAGTTCTCGGTCAAACTCTCAGATAACCGTGTCAGGAGGTTTCCTTCGACAGGGTTAGAGTGTTGTGAAGTTATAACATCCTGGACCTATGGACCTCTGAAGTCTTGATGCTCAGAAGGATTAGCTCCCTTTGAGCGTAGTGCAGGGTTCCAGGACCCTGCTCATATAAAACTTTGCCAAGCCCCAAAGGGATACACTCTTAAATATTATCTGAGATTTGGTTAAGCTTGTGGACTCGAGCCTGAGGTCACTTGGACAAGAAAACAATGGTCTGGCTCCCTTTCAAAACCCTCAATTTAATCCTGGTTATTGATCCCATCAACCTTTCAAATGGTTGAATCCTTAGGAACTTTTAAATTTATTATGATGAATCTCAGTCGTCAATCATGAGATCAAACACGATCTCAAACGTTGATTCCCAAACTGCCTGTAACTCTACAAACGAGCATTAAAACTCAAAATTTGACCATTCTAGGTCGAATTTCAATCTGTAACTTCACCGCTCTACTCCATTAAACCTCTCAAATCATCCGAAGTCATAAAAATTCAGATTTGTCTCATGGAAATTGGGTATTTTCTCTCTAAAATCTCCGTTCTTCCCACAAATCGGTCACATATAAAATCTGCACCAAAAAATTTCATGAATTTGTAGCCATCTTGGCCCATACAAACCCATTGTTTGAACTGAAAGCTCTGATACCATAATGTGACGTCCCCTAGCCCATCTGAGTGACATTACGGTGCAGAAAATCATTAAATTATTAAGATTTACTACTAATCAAAATCTTGTAGCTTACCATCTAGAGATCACACACGAATCTGACCATTTGACCGATGCCACAATTCTAAATGCATCTAGTAGCGTATATTAAACATGAATACAATTTTTCAAGCAAACAATAAACACAAAACATTCATATAAACCATTCACATAGTGGAATTAATATAAGAACATAACATAAACAGTTATCTGTTAATTATTAACTAACTAGCTGCAAACAATGGACGAACCTCCCAACCATAGACACTACTGATCATTTTCTCCCATCGACAAGCCACCCCCAAGATGAGGCTATGAGTCCATAAGGAGATATGATCCACTAACTATCCACTCTCCACACATCATAGGCCCAAACCCAGGTTATAGTAGTTCCAGCCTCCATCTCTCTCTTTTTCCCACAACCTGCACTACCCAAGGAATGTATCAGCTTCACTACTCATAGTCCCTCGCGTTGTACCATTCGTTTATCAATTCCACTAATGCATTTGGTTGGCTAGGAATCACTCAAGTGGGAACTCTAGCAAATTTCAGTTGTTTCATGTTTTCTCACAACAACCTTCACAAGCCTCTGAGCAATTTTCTCCACAGAACATTGTACCACAGGCTCATAGGTCGATTTATAGGAATCTACTAGAAGGTTATTACTCTGTACAAACAAATTTCAACAGTGAAAAGATCACCTTTACGCTCCTTAAATCCCTTCCCCATGTCAAATCTTGGTGGGACGTTTATTGGGATAGGTACACCATGGATGAATCTACACTATTTGGGAGAGAACCCACTTGGGAGGCCTTTGTAGATTCCCTAAAGGAGGAGTTCTACCTTGTCGAAAACTATGATGACCAATACATGATATGGACAACTCTGCATCAGAAAAGAAACCAGACAGTGCCATAGTACACCAACATATTTCATACCTTGTGCTCAAAGCTGGGTATCAAAGACTTCGAGCGACACCTAGTTTTGAAGTATTGCAGTGCTCTACATAGTTACATCCAAACAGAGATGGATTTCTTGGACATCTCCTCACTGGGAGATGCTTATTGATATGCAGTCAAAATTGAGCAGAAATTCAAGCAACATAGTAAGTGGGAGAAGCATAGAAAAGGAAACTCTAATTCACATAATGAAGGACACATCAAGGAAGGACAACCTCAAGAGAGCTAGTCCCAGATGAAGGCAAAGAAGGGTAACAAGAAGTCTAAGAAAGACACCAAAAAGTGGTGTGAGTTCCACAATATCTGTTGTTGGGATATTATACCCTACGGACTAACAAGCTAGGGCTTAAACTTGCATGCAGATCATGACCCTTAAGAAATTACTTTTAACCTTCTACCCCAAATCTAAAACCCTTTTTCACATGCAAACATGGGAAGAACCAACTAACCGTTTTATCGATGGTTGGTGTAGATCCTCCGTTACGCTTTATCCCCTTGCTTCTGCTGCTCCTTCCAAAAAGTTATCCTGCAATCAAGACAAAACTACGCATGCATGCTATTGTTCTACTAGAGGGTTAGAGATTAAGCATAAATCCAATAAAATATACAAGACTCATACATTTGGGACGGGAAAAGTATCTTTTTATTAATCTCAAGATGAATCACTTACAATGATGTTAGAGACCGACCACCGTTCCTCGATCCTGATCCTGGGCTCCTCCTCTTCTTTGTCCTCCAACTTCTTTTCTTGAATTATCCTTAAGCTTGAGGAAAGGCTAAAGGGTTGGGACAAATGGATTCGGCAATTGGGCAGAGTTTCTTTGCTATATTTTTCCTCTTCCAAATAGTACCCCTACCCCTTATTTTATAGGATAGAAGGAGCTAGGGTTTTGGACGAACTCTCGGCCATGCATGGCTGGGAGTTCCAGTTAACTGACCCAAAGCTTTTCGTCCCGTTGGCAACTTTCCTGATTTTGTGCTTTTGTTAGGTAAATGCGGGCTGTAGTGGGCCAGCCAGCGTTCCAATGCGTGCAGCAGAAGGCTTGCCCGCATTCCAACATGCCCAGTGATAAGTTAGGGCGCGGGTTACTTAATTTAAGAGGTTTTTTAAGAGTCTGTTCAGCATGGCTTTGGCAATGAAGGGAAATGAGTTGGCCTGATGCCAGGTAATCATGGATGGTGCAATTTAGGGTTATAACAGATGCCCCCTAATGTGTGAGGTCAGAAGAGCATCTGATGGCCGAAATACATTACCAATTCTTTACCAATCTGTACTGATATGCTGAATGAGTGAGCCCAGGAATCAGGAATCAG
>ML790327.1:10837-27857 GCA_009831015.1 Picea engelmannii | reverse complement strand
GGTCACTCGACAATCTTTTCAATTTTAGGGAGTCTGAAAAGAGCTTAACTATGGACTCCGGGGGGGTTTCTTTTTCGTAAATTTAGTCCCTCAGGCCCGGAAAAGGAATAAAATTATACCTGAGGATACTCTTCTAAAGAATGGAAATTCAATAGAGTATTCCTTTGTTCATACAGTTGACCGTCCGGACCGAAAAAGGGGTAAACTACCGCCAGACAGACGTGACTTCAAATTCTAGTTTAACGAGCATGAAAGTTCACAAGATCGCTCGACTATCTTTTCATGTTTGGAGGGTCTGAAAAGGGCTTAAAATGAGACCCGTTATGTTTTGGGAGTCCGGAGGGTAAGTCAAAGAGTGAAAAAGACCCATGCAAATGAGGTTCAAATTCGTATTTAGAAAATACTATACGGACTCCCGAGCCTACTATGTTGTCAGAAACGGCATGGACACCATAATGCAACCAGGAACTACCTAGGGCATCCATGTTTTGGTAAGCTCTACCACCAAGTTGCGACACTTCTAGAGCAGATATGATGGTTTCGTGTCACAACCGGATGGGATCGATCCTATATCATAAGAACAAAAGGCAACGAGATGCAGCAGTTGGGATGAAATCCTATCTTATATGCTCAAGTTGAATTTTGGAAATTTTTTTTATGGACCGTGAGTCTATTTTTTTATATTTTCTGAAACTCCATGAAAAATGTCCCAATACCTGATCAAATCCCTCCCACATCACTCTTGAACCACTCAAAATGGTTTTTGGTATGAAGAAACTGATAAAATGGCCCAAAAAAGTGATAAAAAGAGGCCAAAAACTCTATAAATAGAAGCTGGCAGCTCATTATCACCATTGCTAATTTGGAAATTGACTCTGGAGCTAAAAGAACCCCTTTGCCAAAGATCGTGATTCCGGGAGCTACAGTGGACAAAACGGACTTCTTCTTGGGCCAAGTAAGTACAAACTCCCTCATCTTGCATTTCAATACTTTATTTATTAAATTTGAGCATGTTGGGGGGGGGGTGGCCGTCGACCTCTAAGAGGTCGGCCCTAGTAAAATGCGGGCTTTCCAGAGACAGCCCGCGGGTACCCGCGCACAGAGTCAAAACTGCACGCGGGTACCCACGATTGTCGCCTCGACAGCCCGCGGGTTACCCCCGCTCTATGGAAAATTGACTTGTGCAAGATCTAAACTCCCCCTTTTTTGCTTTGTGTGTTTGGCAGGATGTATGTTCAGTGGAGAGAGAGAGAGCATGAGGCTGCCAATGAGGCAGTGGCCGCAGATCCTAATGTTATGGCCGTGCTGACGCAGTGTGGCTTAGTGAAATTCTTTCTGTGTCCGTATATGCATGCTCAACCAAGGCTGCTGAAAACCCTGGTTGACTATTGGCACCCTGATGCAGAGGCCTTCATGATAGAGGGGCAATCCTTGGTGCCCACCACCGAGGATATTTATTTTTTGACTGGCCTCTCGAGGAGAGGGGAACCAGTTAACTTTCAGACCTTTCCTGCGGGGTCGAGCAAAGTCTCGTAGTTGATAGCAGAGTATTGCGAGGCTGGGACCGATCCGAGACCTTCCTCGGTGCCCGTTAGTAGGATCATCAGCCTCACCCTGCAGACTATTTTATCGCTCATTGGACGGATTACCGGGTCTGCAGCCGTGCATCAAGCTTCGCGCGCACAGATGAACTGTGCAATTCAGTGCATGAATGCACAGATTTTCGATTGGAGTACCACACTGTTAGAGAGCATGAAGAGGCAATTGACTGATTGCCGACAGAGGACACACAAGAACTTTGGGTTCGGGACCATCCCGTGTTCATTTTTCTTTGAGAGAGTTCCATGTTTTAGTCCTCGGTTGATAGTTCGAGGACATCTGGCTACTTTCTCCGGCAGTGTGCAGATGGGCAGCCTTGCTACCGCGATAGGGTGGTGGAAGGACCACCGAGGCCTTCAATGATGATTTCTTTGCGTGGCTATCACGACAGATTCCGACGATCGAGGATTACCCATATGTCGGGATCGACTTTTCCAGAGATCCAGCGATACCAGTGCCTCCTGGTGAGGAGCGAGGGGAGATGGGTAAGTCTCCACCTACCTAGTTTTTTTGTTTGAATATGTAATTTTTATGTCTTTTTTGATATATATCATGTTTTTGTATAACAGAGTTTTTGATGGGTGAACATTGTGTTGCGTGCAGATGTGGGACCTGTGCGACCTGCCGATTTTGCATGGAACAGGTGCCGCCCATGGCCAGAGGCCGCGGCTGCCGCTGCCAGGGGGGAAGCAGTAGCAGGGAACCCCCCAGCAGGAGAGGCCAAGAGGGCTCTTAGGCGGATTGAGTAGAACTTCACTAAGCTGACTCGCATAGTTCCCATGGCCGAGATAGAGGACTTGCCGCCCTCCATGCAGACTCATATTGTGGGGGTACCTCGAACATGGTTCCGATTGTTTAGGTGCTTGGGTCGAGCTATGTATGATTATAACAGGGCCCACAGGCCTTGAACAGACTTGTAGACTTTTATGTGCCACGAGCACTGACATGTATATATTTTTTGAGGGCATAAGCCCTAGTGACTTGTTATGGTTCCCACTTTTTGAGGCATTTGCGCCCATCTATGTACTCTGAGGATTTTCGGATGTTTATATATGGTTTTTTATTTCTTTTCTGTGTCTTTATGGATTATGTGTGCAAAAATGTATTTACATGTGTATGATCATGATCTTCTTATGTGTGAGCAAGATGCCAATCTAAAATGTGATTAGCTAGAGTATCTGTGATTTGATTTAGACTCCTAGGAACATGAAAATATGTAATATAATCAAAGTTGCATTCCAAAAGACGTACCTTAAGGAATCGTCGATGTAAAGTAGGGTCATGCACACGGTATATTCTGTTTAGCTGTGACACAACTAGTTGAGCGTCTAGATAGACCCAGAGACGAGAGATACCCAATGACAATGCGTCACGAAGCAACTCAATAACTGCGCTATACTCGGCAACATTATTTGTGGTGTCACCTAAGCATATTCCTTTGGAAGATAACAACTGACCCTGTGGTGTAAAGATTACCCAAGCGGCGGAGACAAGCCTCCGTGTGTGTCGACTAGCACCGTCTGCATACCCAACGAACACCTCGGACTCACTTGACATCTGCCAAAGTGACGAAAGATAACATCAATGACACATTCATGACACGTTTTTCAAAAGAAATGTAAAAAGGGTAATAGCACAAAGACTATACATATGTTACAAAAAGTTACCCACAATGACCGTTCTATGAGTAATACTTCTTAAGGTAGAGCCCATTCCTAGGCTCTGCCAAAGCATTCCCTTCAAAATCGACCAAACGATAAGCGCCCTTCTTTAAAACCTCCTTAACAATGAAGGGTCCGAACCACATGTGTTTAAACTTTCCTGCCCCCAGGGGGTCCTTATCTTGGTCGTAAACCAGGACAAGGTCACCTTCAGAAAAAATCCGAGGATGGACGGACCTATCATATTGACACTTGACCTTATGTTTATGAGCCTCGTTGGCCAGGGTCGCATCGCGACACTGTTCATCAAGCTGTTCAAGGTGTACTAACCGTTCTTCAAGTGGAGAAGTGTCTCGCAATAACTGTACTGCCAATTTCAGAGATGGAATTTGACATTCAATGGGAAAGACTGCCTCCAACCCATAAACGAGTTGGAAAGGTGAGAAACTGGTTGTAGTATTAACTGATGTTCAGTAAGCCTATAATGCCGAGTATAACATCAAATGCCAGTTTGACTTGGCTGAGTTGATGGTTCGCTGTAGCATTGTTTTAAGCGTTTTGTTAACAACTTCCACCTGCCCATTGGCTTGGGGATAGTAAGGTGAGGAATGTTCTTGCCGTAACCCAAGATTCGATGTTAACTCGGACATCATTTGGTTCTGAAAGTGACTGCCATGGTCAATGACAATCTCTCTCGGGACGCCGAAACGTGCTATAATCTGGTTAAATAAGAAGAGAGTTGCAGTCTCTCCATCATATTTGAACGTCGGCATAGCTTCGACCCACTTAGTGAAGTAGTCAAAAGCTACGATGATGTAGCGGTGCCCCCTAGCTGATGGGGGGTTGCAAGTAGTGTAATCAATCCCCCACTTAGTGAAAGGACTGACGGTGATAACATGAAACATGGGAGCTGGATGTGCCCTCATCTTCCGTGAGAAGATTTGGCATGAATGACACTTCTTGACCGACTCAATACAATCTTTGATAAGTGTGGGCCAAAAGTAACCTGCTCGTAAGATCTTTTGGGCTGTTGCCAACCCAGATAAGTGACCTCCACAGGCTCCGGTATGACAATCGTTGAGAACTATGACGGCCTCCTCATGAGTGAGACATCGACGCAAGATACACTCTACGCCTCTCCGATACAACGTATCATTGAGTATGAGATAGTTCTTGGCCTGATGGCGTAGCCGCTGATGCTCATCACGAGAAGCAGAGGTGGGGCACTTCAAAGTTTGGAGATAGATCAGTATATCTCCGTACCAGGGGTCTGATGATTCAATCAAAAACATGTCCCCCCGAATAGGCGATTCCTCAGGCACAACGTCACCTGACTCAACCGAAAGTTTCGAAATAAGTTCTGCGAAGACCAATGACTTCTTGGACTTTGCTGAAACGAAGTCTAAGTCAAATTCTTGGAGGATGACCATCCATCTACTGATTTTTCTGCCGATAACTCGTCATGTCAACATGTACTGGAATGGATTCACGACGGCCACGACGGTGGTCTTACGAAACAGAACATAGTGACAGAACCGTTGAACAACATGGACTACTGCCAACGCAAGTTTTTCTAGGTGGGTATAATTCAGTTCCGGTCCTATGAGGCCTCGGCTCAGGTAATAGATCACGTATTCAGAAAACGAATCATCTTCCTGAACTAAAACCATGCATATGGTTGACTCTGTGGTAGCCAGATATAATAGGAAATCCTTGTTATAATTCGGTGGCTATAGCAGAGGTGCGGTTTTAAGAGCGTGTTTCAATGCATCGAAAGAGCGTTGCGTTGCTTCGTCCCAGAAAAAGGGAACATCTTTCTTTAGTAAATGCATGAAGCCCTTGGTGATTTCGGCATAGTTGGCGATGAAGCGTCGTAAGAAGTTCGCCTTGCCTTGCAGACTTTGAAGTTGTAAGATTGTGCGTGGGGGGGGGGGCAACTGGATTATTGCCTCCACCTTAAGAGGATTGACCATGACCCCTATGGTTGACACTATGAAACCTAACAAACGTCCTGACGTGACGCAAAAGCTACACTTGTTGGGATTCAAGAAAATCCTGAAGTAGCGACAACGTTCGAAGATTAGTCAGAGGTGCACAGGATGATCCTTTCGCTTGCGAGAGCGTGATGCTAAATCATATAGATAGGCCTCGACTATATGTTTGAGGTCGTGAAACGCAAAAGACATGGCCTGCTGGAAAGTGGCTCCAGCATTCTTGAGACCAAAAGGCATCTTGCTATAGGCGAATGTACCCCACGGACAAATGAATTCTTTTTGTGTTGGTCCTCAGGTTTGATTTGGATTTGGTTATAGCCCGAAAAACCATCCATGAATGAAAAGACTTCACAACCGGCGCACTCATCAATGATCTGGTCGATGAATGGGGTTGGATAATTATCTTTTGGACATGCTTTGTTCAAATCATGGAAATCAGTACAAACATGAATCGTGCCTTGTTTTTTATCGACTGGCACGGGATTTGACACCCATTGAGTTAAGTGAATAGGGTATATGAACCCTGCCTTAAGAAATTTCTCAACCTCAGCTTTGATAGCTGCTGCTTTCCTAGGATTAACTGGACGAAGTTTCTGTCGAACATGCTTAGCATCAGGCTACGTAGTGATCTCATGTTCAACTATTTTCAGATCGATGCCTGACATTTCCTCATAAGACCAAGAAAAAACATCGCAGAATTCCTTGAAAAGATCCGTGTAAATCTGAATCTCTTCGGGGTAGCAATCCGCTCCGACGAAGACATTCTCCACGATGCTAGGGGTCTGGGAGATGTTGATAGGTATGGTTGCAGCGATAGTCGCCATATTTCCTTCAGTGTAAATTTCCTGAGTAGCTAAGAGGTTAATGGGACATAGTTGATCTCCCGTCATGGTGACAGTGAATTCTCCTGCCTCGATTTGGTGTAACTCCGGGAGGAAATATGATCTGTGATGAATATCTTCCCAGGGTTTGTCCGGACTAGTCATTGCTTCGATTATAGATTCGTCCGAAGGCAAGACTAAATCTAACGAATCGGTGTTGGCAAGAGAATCCTGAGCCCAGATAGGCTCAAAAGGTGGATCCAACTCTTGTGCGGGAGTCGGATCAGGAGTAACTGAAGTTTGCTGGACCAAAGAGTACGCTACTTCAGCGGCCGACAAGGGCGTGGACATGCGCGCGTGCCCTGTCGCATCCATCGTGGCTGATGGGGAAGGAAGAATCCACGGATCCTCAAAGTAAGTCATGCGGAACGATGAAACGAGGAAAATCTCAGCCTTGTGGTGAGTCGATATAAACTTGACATCGCCTTGAGGAGGTGGGTAATCGAAAGTACCCATCAAAGATGGGCACAAACCAACTCCTATGTTAACGACACCGGCTTGAGGATTATTTACCATGGGAACCGTGGATGCCCCCAAGGCTGGGTCAGGCCGAGAGAAAGACAACTGATCAATGGTCACTATCCGACCTTCATGTGGAAACAATAGGACTCGAAAAATTGTAGTGACCACCGCTTGCATGGCATAAGTCCAACTACGACCTAACAAGAGGTTGTAGTCGATGGGGGAATCGACTACCTCTACTTTGATGCACACAGTCTTTCCCCCTAACTGCACAGGGAAAGAAGGAATGATGCCATGTGGTCGGAAAGAATGACCATCGAAGGCAGTGAGGAGAGTAGGTGAAGGAGACAACTTGGGCTGGCCAATGGCTTTCCAGCATGCTAACGACATAACGCAAGTCGAAGCGTCCTCGTCGACCACCGTGCGATAGATGTTTCGTGTAAAAATTTTCGTGGGGTGAGCCACTACTATCTGAAACGCGACGTGGTAAGGAAAACGAGGTTTCAAGTCAGTCGTATCTAACATGATGGTACCCGGGTTACAAGTCTCAGTAGAGCCTAAAGCAGTCAACAAGGCTTTCCTCTGAGCAGGGCAACTTTGGAGGATCTCCAAAGCAGACATAGCACAAGAGGTTTGCGATAAATCTTCCACCACAGAGTAATTCTGGGCGGCCCTTACATTTGGATTATGAGAAGCACTCTTAAACACACCCTTTGGAATGCGTGTCATAGTTTCTCCCAACGTCTTCTCGATCTGTAGCGGAAGAGAGGGGATCTCGGCTTCTTTTCCCTTCTCAGAGGCACTTGGTTTGCTATAATCGTGCGCTCTAGTCGTTATTAAAGCATCACTTCTAACCATGTATACGTTCGTGGAAGAGGGATTATTTGGAGGAGGGAAGTTTTCCTGGCTACCCCCTTCACCACTTGCAGAGGCTTGAGTTAAATTTTGCCCATGCTGAAAGGGATTAGTCAACACGGCTTGCTTTTGCTGTGTGACAAACTTCTGGGCCTCCGCAAGCGGAGGGCATAGATGGGTCGGGTGGTCTTCCGCGCATAAGTTGCACGGATACCTCACCTTCCTCTTTTCCGTGGTGCCCTCGCCAGCGTTATCAGTTGGTTTTTTATCCCCCTTAGCCTTTTTGCGTTGTTTTTTCTTCCCTTCAGGCTGCTGGTTGGCCTTTGGGTTAGTCATCTGCACAAAGTGTACTTCTGACGTTTGGGTAGGAGGAGCAGCCAAAGCAGTAGTCTGGCTGGCCGCTGAGTGTTGTATGGATAACTGCTGCAATTGTTTTGTCAATTTCTCAGCGGGCTTGTTTTGTGCCAAGCCAACGATACCATCGGCATGTGGTCCAGCTCTCTGTCTGGTTTTGTCCAGTATTGATCGTGGTGCATCCGACAGGATGTTGTACAATAGACCAGACTGAGAATAGATGAGCTCAAACTGTTGAGCCCTCATGATGGCATCTTCCTCGGAGAAAACCCCTGAAGTTGCGACGTCTTTGGATAACTGCAGAACTAAAGACTTAAGGAACCACTCAAGCAGGAATGCTGGTGGGACGGGTACCTTGATAAGACTCTTTCGACGTCGCCACTCTCGAATATGATCCAAGATATGGTCCGCTGTCGTCTGCTCGAAATTGGCTAGCAATTCTGTGCCGACGTCGTATCTCACAGGTAACTGGAAATGGTTAAGGAAGGCCATAGCCAGTTCGCCAAAAGAGGAGTATCGTGAACGATCAAGCTCTATGTACCATTTCGCGGCACTCCCAATAAGAGTGCGTTGAAACAACCACAACTGGACGGAGTCATCTTTTAGTGAGTTAGATGAGTACCAAAGGTGGAAAGTAGTCACGTGATCACCTGGATCTTTGTTAGGCTTGGCCTCAAACTTTGGGATGTCCGAAGGCAACTTCGTTGGCATGGGAGGCCAACGTGGATTGTGACAGATAGGATCATTTAACAACCGTGTCAAATCTGGCAAGTGTAACGTCGCCAAGAAGGGTAGTTTAGGTTGCTGTTGATAGCCTGGATAAAAGGGTCCTGGAGTTTGACTAGCACCAGGTTGCCAGGAAAAGTTTGGCTGCTGGCCTGGATTCTGATAGAAACCATGGCCCTGACCAGCGTAAGGGTTTTGCATCTGCGGAGACATCGTTGGCTGATTCCCCATAAAAGACATAGGATGTTGGGCATTCATCGTGTTTGACGGACTTTGGGAAGGATTACCCCATACCGGTCCTGATGGGAGAGGCATAGAAGTCTGCCCGGGGTTCCATTGACTGTGGAAAGAATTACCCCAGAACGACATTCCAGATGAAGGAACGGATACTTGTCCTGAGTTCAAAGGTCCTGGTATATGTGCCCCCAACACAGGAATAGTACCCTGTGCCGGTGTAGACTGTCCAAAAATGGGTGTGCCCCCAGATGGGAAAGCAGCGGATGCGAACGTGTTATTACCAAACGTCCCGTTCCAAACAAACGGTGAAGAACCTACCGACTGACTTTGCGCAGGTGTTCCTTGACTCCCGGCTCCAAATGGACTTGTGTGTGCAGGCTACCCGACAAACTGCTGATGCGGACCACCAAGCGAAGGGGACGAAGGAGGGATATGACCTCCAGCGTAAGGAAAAATGTTGAAAGGGACAGGAATGCCCCCAATTTGACCTTGCAGTGGAGCGTTAGAGCTCCCTGCCCCCAGACCTAAAGTCTGCAAAGTGGAGGAAGTGAGTACAGGACTTGTACCTGAACTAGGCATACCGTATGAAAACAGAGGGCCTGTCGCACTAGGTATGAACGGAGGTGTGGCCACCACGATAGATGGGGTCGGTCCACTGTGCGACGTAGTTGCGGCCGAGACCATGGTGGTCCAGACCGTCGATAAAGGCAAGTTAGGAGAAGCTTCTCCTGTGGTAACAACGGTGATGGGAATGGAAGAATTCCCAGAGGAAGTAACAGATTTTGATTCCATAGTTGGGTTAGGAACTGACAGGCGTTCGTAAAATTGAATTGGCACAATAATATCCGGCCAAATATCAGTGGCTGGGGTCTCAACTGCGCCAAGATTGGCGGTTGATTCCTCCGGGAGTTGTTTGGGCTCAAAATCCCCGGTTGCTTCGAAAGACCCTCTTTGGTCTAGCTTCCGCCTCAATGGTGGTGGGGGTGGCTCCAATATAACTGGTGGCAGGCCCAGAAGCCTTCGTGACCAACGGAGCTCTGAATCCTCCACTGTGTGAGAAGATTCATGACACGCTAAGGTATTCTACATGAACAAACAGTAACACTCGCTAAAAGAAATCCCCTAGAAGATAAATCAAGCAAGCACTAAAATAGTTGGAAGAACAGTTACAACAACCAACACTAGAGAAAATTACCGGTGCAAGTGCAACTCGAATATGGAAGAACCCTCTGGGTATACTCTGCAAAGCGTGGCCCGATGTCTGTCCTAGGTACCGCGGTATACCCCCGCAGTCATCCGTGTATGTCCCTAGAAAAGATTGGCCACTAGTTTTCTAGCACGTGAACAATCACCAGGCGGGTACAGTCGATAGTCGGGTAGACCACAATGAGCAGAGTATCAAGCCCGAAACCTGTCAAGGGTATCGAGAGAAAATGGTCCGAAAGACGACTGAGGACCTCGAACGGATTCGAGACCCACGAAGCTCCATGGCAAATGCAAATGATGGAATCCCCTAACAAATCCTCGATATGTGTTCTCCACAACGTCCGGTCCAGCTTTGGAGGGGTTATCTCCGCTACCTTTCCTTACGCGACCTCGTGTTTAGCCCCTGTGTTAGAGGGGGGGCCTGGATAACTTTCCGTAACTGGACTTATACACTCCCTATTGACATAATCCAATGTTTGGTTTGAGTGGCCTTGGAGAATTTACTCTCCAACCTATTCCAAGGCCCTAGTCCTGAGCTAGTGTATGTAACCTACAAACAAAAAGTCTAATCTTTTTTAATTAGCGTTGATTTTAATGGGATTTTTTAAGTCACAAGGTATGAAGGTGAAACTGATGGTGTGTAAAGACTCAGAGCCAAAATGAACAAGAAATGCTTGGAAACAAAAACTTTTACAAACAATGCAAAAACCAACAACTTTTCCACAAGAAAGACTTCTTTTCTTTTCAACTTTCCTAAGATTTCATGCAGCAAACACCAAGTAATTTCACTCAAATCTGCGAGCTACTTATACTCTAAATGCAGTGCAAAAACTTATGAAAAAAGACTTCTTCCTAGCTACTGATGCAACAACACAATCTTCAAACCAAGAAGAAAATGAAACAAGATATATATATATATTTTTATTTAATTGAAAAATGATGCAATAAAGGGAAAATGACGATAAGCAAAAAACCAAGAAAACAAAATAAAGTTCTGTCTTAAAACGCAGATTGCAAAGAACCAGAGAAAAAATGCACAAAGGCAATCAAGACAACACCAATTCTAAAACTTGTCTAAAAACCATAAAACAATTTTTTTTCTTTTGTCTTTTCTATCAAAACATCCACTGATAAAAACACAGGCTAAGGATAAGAGGCCTTAACCTGCTGACTGTGCAGCCCCAGACTCAAAACCCCTGAGAGGAGCTATTCTCACTACAGGAGGGGATGACTGTCCCCCCCAAGCTGAAAAGCTACCAATCAAGCCCGCGACTGTCACCAAAACAACACGCGTGCAAACACGTGCTGAGATAAAACAGCGCGCGGGTACCCGCGGGCTAAACCTGAACAGGCCGCGGGTATGAATAAAAGCTAAGATAAAACAACACACAGGCAGACCAGACCTGAAAAAGGCCTATGGTATTGACAACTAGGGTCTCTGAAAGGCTTGGATGCTTCTACTTTAACAGAAAAGGAAAATTTGCAAAAAGAAAACAAATGCAAAGAATAACCAACACAATAAGGCAGACTGAAAGCAAGACAATAAACCAATCAAGACCCAAAAAGGATCCAGAAAGCCCCCTGAGAAGGTAAACTTCTGACAGGGAAGAGGAGACTGCCTCTTAAGCTTCCTGGGCTCTACACGCTACTGAAGCCACTACAGCAGGCGTTCAAACGCGGGCTGTAGAAGGTTAGGGTGCGGGTTACACGCGTGCAGGCCTTCTGCAGGCCGCGTGTACCTCTGTGTGTCCCGAGAATGAATGTCAAGCAACAGTCAAGGAAAAACTAGTATTGATAACTAGGTTCTCTGCTAGCTTTGACCTAACAGAAAACAAATAAGCAAAGAAATTGAAACTCTACTTCTTTGAACTACCCGAAAAACCTTCAATGAAATCCGAAAACCCTAAGAGTAAATATCTCCCAAGTGGAGTCGCCAATTTTGTTGTTGGGAAATTATACCCTACGGACTAACAAGCTAGGGCTTAAACTTGCATGCAGATCATGACCCTTAAGAAATTACTTTTAACCTTCTACCCCAAATCTAAAACCCTTTTTCACATGCAAACATGGGAAGAACCAACTAACCGTTTTATCGATGGTTGGTGTAGATCTTCCGTTACGCTTTATCCCCTTGCTTCTGCTGCTCCTTCCAAAAAGCGATCCTACAATCAAGACAAAACTACACATGCATGCTATTGTTCTACTAGAGGGTTAGAGATTAAGCATAAATCCAATAAAATATACAAGACTCATACATTTGGGACGGGAAAAGTATCTTTTTATTAATCTCAAGATGAATCACTTATAATGATGTTAGAGACCGGCCACCATTCCTCGATCCTGATCCTGGGCTCCTCCTCTTCTTTGTCCTCCAACTGCTTTGCTTGAATTCTCCTTAAGCTTGAGGAAAGGCTAAAGGGTTGGGACAAATGGATTCAGCAATTGGGCAGAGTTTCTTTGCTATCTTTTTCCTCTTCCAAATAGTACCCCTACCCCTTATTTTATAGGCTAGAAGGAGCTAGGGTTTTGGACGAACTCTCAGCCATGCATGGCTGGGAGTTCCAGTTAACTGACCCAAAGCTTTTCGTCCCATTGGCAACTTTCCTGATTTTGTGCTTTTGTTAGGTAAACGCGGGCTGTAGTGGGCCAACCAACGTTCCAACGTGTGCAACAGAAGGCCTGCCCGCGTTCCAACGTGCCCAGTGATAGGTTAGGGCATAGGTTACTTAATTTAAGAGGTTTTTTAAGAGTCTGTTCATCATGGCTTTGGCAATGAAGGGCAATGAGTTGGCCTGATGCCAGGTAATCATGGATGGTGCAATTTAGGGTTATAAAAATATCCCTTGGCACAACACTGATGAATTTCGTTCAATACAATCATTGGTGGCCAAGATGAAATAAAAAGAGCCAAACCCTGACTTAGACCCTAATTCAAAAAATAATAAAAGGAGAAAGATCATTGATGCAGAACCCACTACTACTATCACAACTGCAACAACCCAACCAGAAGAGGATCCTAAGGAGGGGGAGCACCTCTTCCATTCACATATGTGGGTGAAGGGGACCCCACTGCATTTTATTGTTGATAGAAGAAGCCAAAATAACATAATCTTAGAAGAGTTTGTCAATAAGTTGGATTTTCCAACAACACCACACCCACAACCATACAACATCGGGTGCCTTTGCTAGGGCCAATATCTTCATGTCAGCCAACAGTTTCGCATGTCCTACGACATCAAGCCCTTCAAGGATGAGGTATTGTGTGATGTTGCCCCACTAAAAGTCTATGATGTTCTATTATGCTTGCCATATATGTGGAGGCGTCATTCTTTTTATGAGTCTTGACCCCGTAGCATCATTGTTACTTTGGAGGGTTAACTATACAGGATACCAGAGGTAGTTCCGACTATTGTCCCACCAAAACAATGCCACAAAGTAATCTCTCATGCTACAAATTTTAGACTCTTCAAAATATGATAAAAAAGTGAACAGATTGACATTGAAAACACAGTAGCCTCATCCCAAGACCTTTCTATCTAGCAGAAGGAGATCGACAATATTGTAGAAGACTACCAAGATGTTCTTGCTACACGTACGGGGGTGCCTCCACACTACCCAGTGAAGTAAGGTTATAACAAAACCCTTCATACTCTTCATGCTGCATCTTCACCGACAGAGTCCTCCCACACTCAGGTAGATCATGCAGCTATACTGGTTGAATGGATCCAACCCCTCCAACAACAAGTTCATAAAATCCTTCAACAAGCTAAGCAGGACAACTTCTTCAACAAGGCAAGCAATGCACCAAGCTTCAGATTTAGCACAAGTATCCTCGTCTCCCAAGGGAACTGGATGCTATGGGTACCATTTCTTCCTAAGGGGGGAGGAATGATCCAGATGGATCTTGGTGGCCATCCACCTTTTCCATTGAATCACAATTTTGAGCCTATGGTTTTGATAAACCATGATATTCACTCTTTTGATGGAGAATGGAATGTAATGTCATATTCATTTGTTAATTATGGACATCATGTAATGATTTCCTAGTGTTCTTATGTACATTCCTACAACATAACGTTAAAGCACCGGATCCCATTAGAATTCCAAAGTTAAGCGTGCTTAGGCTAGAGTAGTACTGGGATGGGTGACCTCCTAGGAAGTCCTAGTGTTTTACATGCCTATGGCATTTTATAAACTTAGTCCAATTTATCCCACATGCATCATGGGAATTGTTCTCCTCTAACTCTCTCATATAATTGAGATGAAGGAGGCCCTTTAAGCATGCAATTGAATGTGATGTAAAGCTTTTTGTGAATGAAGTGTAGGAAACATCTCTTTCTTTTTAGAGATAGGCTACCCTATTCTGCTAGTTTGTGTTCTACATTGTTTTTCTCTCTTTTTCATTAGTAGAAGTTGTTTTTCACTATATTTATATGTTCTCCGCATGATCTCTGTTTATTTCCTTGTTATATATCAGTTATATTTTTGTCTTCATGTAGTTCTCAAAATAATTTGTATCATCCATACATGAAATTTAAAAAAAAATTCAAAATCTTGTGACTTTTCTTTCAACAAGTACACCCAACACATCCTGGTGTAATCATCAATAAAAGTAATGATATATCTATTTCCATTTGCAGAAGGAATAGGAATAGGGCCACATAAATCATAATAAATCATTTCAATTTTTCTACATGATTTGGAAGTAGAATCATGAAATGGTTGTTTGCTATGCTTTCCAAGAATACATGCATCACATTGCTTCAATTTCCTAGGAATAGTAGGCAAACCAGAAACACCATTCTTTTTCAATAAACAAAGACCGACATAATTAATATGGCCAAATCTAGCATGCCAAAAAAGGATAGATGGTATTATACCTTCACCATGATGAGAGAAGTATGCAACATTTTGTGTATAGGTAGATGTCCCTTTTAGCTTCAACAGTCTTCCATATTCCATTCCGTTCATGATAACCATGTTGTTAGTATCCTTCCTTATTTAAACTTTTCCACCAAACATACGAACAAAGTGACTTTTCTATTGGATGTACACAAGGGACAACAATTTCATTTGCATCTCTATAAGATAGAGCACATTATGCAAAAGACAATCCCAAAGTCGAGGAAACTTAATCCTGGTGGTGACCATTCCCAAAGGTTTGAGACTTGATCTATCTACAAAATACACTATGCCATATACATTTTCATTGAATTATTCAAAGAAGTCTCTTCGTAATATCGTGTGTGAGGTTGCACATGTGTCAAGAAGCCATGCATCTCTCTAAGAAGAAAATCAAGTGTTAAACAAATCTTCAATTATTCCTATATTGCAATGGGAAACAACGCAATGAACATGTGCTTTACCTTTCATCAGATGATATTTTTTAACTTCCTCTTCTTTCTAATTTTGTCTCTCTTTGAGCTTCTCATATGGAACTCTGCAGTTAGTTTCTTCATGCGATCCATCCCTTTTGCAATGGGTAGAATGAATATTATATTTTTTACGAGGATTATGCCAACCCCCCCTTCCTCTGAGCTTCTTCTCTCCACATCCTTTCGTTTCTTACTAGTGTAGATGAGATTTTTGTTGAACCCGCTTCCACCTTCATGATCATGTAGCAATAAAAAAATCAAGAGGTCGTTGAGATGGCTAAATGGGCGCCATATTATAGTATCATAGAGTGAGTGTCACAGTGAATGCCACACCTCAACAGTAAACAATTGAGGAAGAAAGAAATTAGAGCATTGCTTGGACTATTATCACACTAGTGCATTTGGGTCAAATTTCGACGGCGCGTTTGACGCAATTGCCACTTTCTATTTTCAGAAGATCGATAAACCTCGGACCCCCTCAAACGTCGTTTCACAGGACATCATTTTTCTGACGACCTAGTTTTCGTCTATATTGTGACGTTATATGACGCCACGTGTCATCATAAATTGGATTGTCCAGCTCCATATTGATGTCGTAAGACCGACGTCTAGGGATGTTTCAAATGTGGTAGTACCGACGTGTCAAATGTGGCAAACGGGACATTTCAAACGTGGCAAGACCGCCATTTCAAATGTGGCAAGTGAGACGTTTCAGACGTGGCAAGACTGACGTTTCAAACGTGGCAAGTGAGACGTTTCAAACGTGGCAAGAGAGACGTTTCAAAGGTGGAAAAAGAGACGTTCTTAACGTGGCAAGAGAGATGTTTTAAAGGTGGCAAGAGAGACATTTCAGAGGTGGCAAGAGAGATGTTATAAAGGTGGCAAGACCGACGGGACGAGGTATTAGCTCCTACATGGTTGCTATGGGAGTGACACTCTTGGACATGGCAAGAACGACGTCCATCAGGTGGCAACAGTGACGACCTAGAGTTACTAGCTCCGACATGGTTTCTATGGGAGTGACAATCTTGGAGGTGGAAAAAGAGACGTCTTGGACGTGGCAATAGCGACAGGAAGAGAGTGAAAGACGTCACAATTGCCACCTTTGTGTAGGTATTTAAAAAAAAAATACAATATCAATATTAAGACCTAATAGTCATTCCAAGCCCAAAGGAGGAGTAATTCATATAGGTGTCAGCTAGTGACCCACTTAATAGTTTCCTTAGGCTTTCCATCGCACTAAAGGTTGGGTTTTTTCTTTCGAGATTGTCTAAGAGATAAAAAGACCCAATATGGTGAATGAACTAACATTAAGTTCATACATGTCTAACAGATCCTTCAAACTTTTTCCCAATTAAACATGTTGTCACAGCTTCTATCCTAATGAGATTACTCTTGGTATCATCTCCACAAGCATGAAGACCTAAAATATGAGGTATGCAAAATTTGTGCATGGAAAATCACTTTAAAAATGAACTTGTGTCTAACTACATGTTCATCTCCTCTTCTCTAAATGACGTCCATGGTAGAACCATACAAAATTAATCAAACCTACCAACTAATAATATCATAACCATTATGGCATTTCAATGTCGAACATAGACAAGTTATCACATATCAAGAGAACATCAGTTTCCCCGAAAATCACTTCCAAAGTTTCTCCTTGAGGT
>ML790326.1:388092-405828 GCA_009831015.1 Picea engelmannii | reverse complement strand
AACCCACTTGGTGCTTTAAGTTCCTAAGTCACTTTTCACTTTCTAATTTAAAGTTCACTTTACCACTTATAAAGTGACTTTATGAAAAAGACCCACTTTTAAGTTGTGGACCACATTCCTAGGTAAAAGATTAAAAACCCATACGAACCACTTGTCCAAGGTACAAATCTTCATTAAAATTCAACAGAATCTTGGTGAATCAATTTTTGAGTCTTGTGTGTCCGATTGGGTGGCATGGAAAGATGTGTTGTTAACCAAGAGTTTGAGGAAGTTTCCATTCCTCCAAATTTGATGGTTAGCACAAGCAAGGAGTTGTTTGACTACATTGCTTTTTGAACTAGTAAGATTTGTTGCAATTGAGCGTGAGAACTTCCATTCACCTCTTGGTCAACAAAGGGAGATTGGTTTCACATTTTCCTTTCCAGTGAAGCAAACATCATTTGACTCTAGCACTCTTATAAATTGGACAAAGGGTTTTTTTGTCTCAAATATGATTGGTTGGAAAGTGGCAACATAATGGACATCTGAGAATTCCTCTCCGATGAAGTTATTTATGGACTTCGGATTGTGCTTTCCTAATATATCACTAATATTACATTATGATTTTTTTCTCTGATATATTAAAAAAAGTTCTTTGCCAAATGCTTAAGGGCTAGGAGTTTAAAAGGTGATTTCCAAGATTGTGTCCATTACCATCTACCTACTTTAAAATTCGGTAAAACATTCTCTTTCATAAATTGTGTTCAAATGCCAACTTGTTTGGACTTTGGTGTTCTTTGTAACACTATCTTGAGTGGTGATTTTGCCCATTTCTTTATACATTTTCACAAACATGCTATGGTATCCTTTGACTTTGGGAGTTTATATGTGTTGTTTTGGTTTCTTAGGGACTTAATGTCCCCAAGCCAGATTTTTGTTGACGTATCTTTTGGAGACTCAAAATCACTCTGTTCTACTTCAACAATTTAGTCATTTGGATCACACCGCTTTGTATGGCGTTATAGCCATCTAGCAACTTGTTTGATGGGAGACTATTAGTTGGCTTTGAGCATTCTTCCAATCCTATTTGGATTTGGGTTCAATCATGTTGATCCACATCAACGAGTCATCAATTATTTGTAGGTCCTTGTCTCATTTGGCTTTTGTGGAGCAGAGTTTAGTTTCCACAATTTCAATTGTAGGTCTTTGTCTCACCAGATTCGTGAGGGATCCACTCCTTTCTACTTGGCCGCTAAGCAAGGTCAACAATCTACATCATGCTCATTCAATATCAACTGTGACAATATTTTCCCTCTATCCTAAAAGCATTGGAGGCTAATGCTTCCGTTGTTAGGAGGAATGATAGGGATTGTAGTTTTTAGCATATGATAGATTATGTTGTGTGCATTTAGGGGATTATTATTTACGTAGCTTTTGGTTTCCTATTCTCATAGTAGTTGAGATCACATCTCTTAGTATCTCTATTATTGTGCTTAGTTTCTAGGAGCGTGTTGAACATTTATCTCCTAGTTTGTTGAGGTAGTACTCTTGATGTAAAGCTATAGAAGCATGTGCTTTGTTTAATAAAATTCAATAAGAGATTTTAATTAGTGTTGATAACATTGCCAAAAAATTGGCGAAATCATGAAAAATCGCGATTTTTTTGAGCCAACGAAATTTCGGCCCCAAAAAATCGCGATTTTTTTTAACAAGTAAAATTTTGTTTAATTTTTCCAATTTCTCATGCCACAATAGAAAAAATCCGCAGATGGCGGAAACCGACCGGTTAAAAGCGATTTTTTTTTTAGGGTTCATTTGTGTCTTTTGGTTGTTGGAGAAGGAGGAGGGCTTGTGGTCATCCTCAATCATTGTGGAGATAGCTAAATAACCATCATCATTACCATCAAGGATTTTTTAGTGGAGCAAGGGTTCAATTTCATTTGCCAATTGGTGTTGAATCTTCCATTTGTAGGTATGTATTTAAATCCCACCATGTTAACCCTGTTTTTTTCATAGATTTATGCATATTTGCTTGCCTATATTTTGCTTTTTTTTTGTCATTTTGCCATGATTTTCATGCCCATAAACAATGTGTTTTTTTTTTAATGGGATAACAAGCTCGAGCCTCGATATTAATTTTTTATCCACCCTCTTATTGTCATTTTTCATTTGTTAATAATCTGATCTAGAGGTCTGATTTTTTTAACCAATGGTGTTATGGAGAAATCTCACTAGTATGGTAAGTTAGATCTCCCTATTGATCCTAGACAGACAGTGGGGCTAGACTTCTAATGGTTTCCCTTGATCTAAACAAACAATTCCAGAGGGGAGAGATTGGCATACCTTACTTGTGAAGGTTGTCCTCGTATGTCTTGGCTGTTGCAGATCTTGAGTTCCTGCTCCAGTCCTTGCAACCCGCTCCCTGCACACAAGTAACAAACAAACACCAATCTCTTTCTTCTCCTAGTGTTAGAAATCACTAATCTTATTCAGATCTAAGTTGATCTATTCATTGCAAGACCAAATTTAAACATTCATGAATATGACACAAACATTTATGGGGAAAACCAATGATCTATTATCTCAAAATGTGAAGAATACATCAACCATCATACCTTTAGTGTAGATGCATCCTCCTTGGCCCCTTGCTCCTTGCTCCTCCTCAACTTCTTAATTAAACTAGGAATTTTGTCTGTGGCTTTTGTAGATGGAGAAACACCTCTGTATTTGGACATCATGACTCTACAAATGATTCTTTCTCCCTCATGCTCAAGACTTGCCTTCTTTATATAGATCCTTGGAAGAGGCTTGGGAGAGCTTCTAGATCTTCTAGAGATCAATGGATGAGTTCCAAGGCTCATGCCACGAAGAACCAACTCATCCCTCACTTACCTCTTCGAAACTCTGCGAATCTAGAAGGTTGCAAAGGTCATCGCTGGTTGCACTATAGCTGACCAACGACGATGGTCGCTTGTTGTCCCATGTATGACCTGCAACACCCTAAAAAATGACCCAAATCCTAAGCTAGAGATGTGTCTTGGCTTTCATCTTCTGCTGGATTCCCTTTTGGCCCTGTAGGGTGGAAATTAAGGCTATAACAAATGGGCTGTTATTTTTTTTCTAGTGGGGTCAAATGTCATTTTCTTGTGTTTTTTGTTCCTTAGGGTTGAATTTTGAAGCTGTCCATTTCCATAGAAAATATGCCGAAGGCTTTGGACCTATTTTGGTAGTGTGGGGACACTGAAGATGGGACAAACATGCAAAGATTGAATTGCAAATTGTGTGGGCAACATATGACGAGAGGGATTAGCAGGTTGAAATACCATTTAGCTAAAATCCCTGGACATGATGTTGGGATTTGTCTTCGATCTACCCTGGAGATTATGAGAGCTGTGCATGATCCAATTAATGCAAAGGATAAAAAGAAAGAAGAGGCAGTCGCAAACAAGGCCGAACTTGCAGTTAGAAGTTCAAGGGTATCTACCACTGAGGGTAGTGGGAGGGGCTCCATGGATTCAACTACCGGGAGGTCCACATCTTTTTTTGTTCCCCGAACCATAGCTGGAGCATAACCTTCCATCATGTTAGTGTTAAAAAAAGGGAGAAGGCAGAAGCAGACAGGGTTATGGGGAGGTGTCTTTTTTGGAGGGACTTACCTTTCAACATCACCAAAAACAATCCATTTTGGCAGCTGATGTGTGATGTCATGCTGTTGTTGGCCTGAGGTATACAAGCGCTACCTATGAGGAGTTGCAGGGGCCAATTCTTCAAGCATAAAAGGACATCGACTTTATATTGGCAGAGTTGAAGCAGCCACAGGAGCTCTTTGGATGCACAGTGATGTCTGATGGTTGGATAGATAGAAAGGGTAGGACCCTTCTCAATTTCTTGGTACATTGTCCTAGAGGTACCATGTTTATCAAATCAGTGGAGAATTGGCACATGTAGAAGATGCAACATTGTTGTATGAGTTGATGGATGGGTTCATCTTGGAGATTGGTTTGCATAATGTGGTGCAAATCATAAGAAATAATGCAACTAATTATGTGGCTGCTTGTGGGATGCTTAAGGAGAGGCACCGCTCATTGGTCTGGACTCCACGCGTTGCACTGTATTGATTTGATGCTCGAGGATATGGGGAAAACTTCCTTCATCAAGGAGGTGATTGATCAAGCTATGAGCATCCCCAAGTTCATATATAGCCATGCTTTTATTCTTCCTATCTTAGCCTCATGAGGAGATGCACCATAAATAGGGAGTTGCTGTTGTTGATTGTAGCTTCATGAGACATCCTCTAGATCGTTCTCCTCTGGACTGAGTTGAGACATCTGTGAGAGAGAGCCCAAGTGTTGGGTGTGCCCATGTGATGGGTGTGCGTCAGACTCTGGATTGAGTTGTGATGAAGTGTGGTCTCTTGTCTACTCTGGACTGAGTTGAGATGACTTGAGATGGTCTCCTTCCTTGTACTCCTCTGGATTGAGTTGAGTCGGCTTGAGATGGTCTCCTGCCTCGTACTCCTATGGACTTAGTTGAGTCAGCTTGAGATGGTGCTCCAGATGGTACTTCTGTGGACTCAGTTGAGTGTGACGTCGTTGTGGCTGAGCACATGTGGACGTGTCCCTAGTGGCTGAGCACTAGAGGATGAGAGAGATCCTTGCTATATTGTCTGAGAGTAAGACTTGTTGTAACCCTAATTTATGTTGTAAAGGGTACAAGTCGGCCCCACCATGTGAAAGATAATTAATATTGTGTAAAGATTAATTATATTTTTGAGTTATAGAAGTCGGCCCTATTGTGCCAATAGGAACACCTTTTGAGATTTTGTATAAATAAGAGTGGATCCCCATTGTGGATCACATTCACTCACTTGTCATATCAAAATTTCAGACCTACTTGTACGGCTGAAGTGCGCACCTCTCTTGGGTGCTAGTTTCAAGGTCGTAGAGCACCCTCTTGTGTGCATCTAGGGTTTATGGTGCGGGGGATCTTCTCTTGAGAATATACCAAAGGATTGCTGGGTTTTTCCCTTGATTGAGAAGGGTTTTCCCAGGATACTTCTTGTGTTCTTGTGCATGGTTATTCTTCTTGTGATCTTGGTTATTGCAACACTTGTGTACGGTATTGCTGCATTGTTTATGGTTCAAGTACATGCTAAATGAAATAAACTACATGTGCATGAGCTAAGCATAAAAAATTCAATAGTTGCAATGCCTTGCAATCACACGTTTTTCCACCAACTTCATTACTCTTTAGTCTTTGCTTTAATGTCATTTTGAGTCGAAGCAAATGTTTGTTTGTGATGAGTGGCGTAATTGGACATATAGCACGAGAGTGGATGGGAGAGCCATTGCTAGATTAGTGTACAGTGACTCCTTTTGGGAAAGAGTGGTAGAAGTGTGCTCAGTTAGTGAACCTTTGGTAAAGGTTCTCAGATTGGTTGATAGTGATAAGCCCGCAATGGCCTATTTTTATGGGCCATGGATAGGGCCAAATAATCTATTCGGGGTTATTACGTGGACAAGGGTGCCCCTGGGTTTAGTAGATAGATGGTGCTATGAGATTTGATTGATAGTTGGTGGATTGGGATGCTCCATCGACCCATTCATGCAGCAAGACTTTTCCTCAACCTCGCATTTTTCCTACAAAAGCAACTTTGCTTTTGATGGCGAGAGTCGAGACGATGGAAGGGCTCCTTGTCTTCAGAGGATGGTACTTGATGCCGAGATTCGCAGCACCATTAATTGCGAGATAGGTATGTATCGGGATGGTACTGGACTATTTGGCTTTGATGATGTTGTTGGTGAAAGGACCACTTTCATGCCACGTAAGTCATTAGAATTTAGAACTTTAGATTTTTAAAATTCAATTGTTTTATTTTAAAGTTTAATTATGTTTTCTTTATGTTATCTTTCTTTATTGTTTGTTGTAGATGTTTGGTGGTGAAACTATGGTGCAAGGGCACCAAATTTACATAAATTTTCCATCCGAATCCTTAGTCAAACCTGTAGCACTTCGAGATGTGAGTGCAATTGGAGTGTATTTGAAAAAATACACTCAAAGAAACACAATAGGTTAGAACTTAGAACTTCAACAGAGCAATTACATTTATTGTAATTTATGACCCTCTAATATATTATGACCCTCAAGACTCATTAAATTTTTTATGACCCTCTCACAGGTTGGAGTTCTCATGTCACAATGACTTGGTGTATGTCCATTACAATCTTCGACTATGGTTGAGGAAAATGGATAGAACATCGAATGTGGATGCCATTTCCTTATACAATATTGATGTGTTGTCTAAGTGGAGGGTGGAGTCTGAGGTGCCTATCATGGAGGAGGCACTTGCATGGTTGTTAGAGACAACGGGGGGAGCGCAAGGAGGTGGAGGAGTGGCTTGAAGACATCATGGAGGGTGATGTGCTAGCATCAACACCACCTTCTACATAGATTGATACACCTAGTTCTACACCCATCAGTTGCTGTCAAACATTTGGTGCAGGGCCAAGGCCTTCTATTGTCAGGGGCAATCCTGACAAACAACCCATGACCTTTTCCCGTAAAAGGGGAGAGGGCGTTGATATTAGGTAGCTAGCTCCTAGTTTTGTTTCTTTTGTCATTGTACATCTACCTCGTGATGATGAGATACATTTATATATGTGATGTGATTTTGTATTGGTTCTCCACCTTTGAGTCCTTCATTGGACAATTATCAAGGTTCAAGATTTAGTATCGACTTTGACGTATCGTGTTTTATTTGGCATCCACTACATCATATATATCAACGCTTTCTCCATATTTATGTGCCAATTATTTGATGTTGTTGTTGTTTTATATGTTTAAAATTTTGAAAAAAATGGATATATTTTGTATTTTTTAATGTTTGCCGCGGTTTGCTGATTTTTGTCGATTTTTTCGCCGATTTTTCCGAAACAATGGTTTTTGGACCGTTGTCGATTTTTTGTGGATGCCAATGTTATCAACATTGATTTTAATTCACACTTTGGTGTAGAACTTGGCTTGAGTGGGATTTCTCACATCAAAAATTTAAATATGGATTGAGATTTAGGCCAAAATTAGCTTCAGATACATTGCAAGAACAAGGGCAAGAGCTTCTATTTGAGATTGAATGACTACAATTTTGAGCACAGAGATAGTCCACGATAACTTAATATTGAAATACAATCTAGTGTTATTGGGTTGAAGGAAAGTTGTGATTTTTAGTGCTTCCAATCATAGGTAGTTCCATTTGGAGTGTGTGTACCCATTCTTTCACAATTGATGAACAAGAAATCCATATTATAGTGCTTGTTACCGGTTTTGGATTTTGTACCCCATTTCATGTTAACTTTCAACATGCTCTGAATACCATGTTGAAATCTCAATTCCCAACACCTAGATACTTTACTACCTTGTGTATTTCCTTGCTGAAAAGTAAATTATGACATAGAATAAAATATATTGGTTAGAAATAAAACAATGGAAGCAAAATTGGAAACCAAACTTCACACAACACACAAAAATTCTGCCCTTCAAATCAACTTTTCATTAAAATAATACACAAGCTTACAAGGGCTCCCAAACCTGGGAAAATGGCCCACTAAGGAAAAATACAAATACAAAAAACCTGGCAACTTGGGCTCTAAAGAAATCCTTTTCCTGATCTACCCAGATCTACCTGTTGGACACTCAGATCTGCACTAGATTTGCTTGCTAGTCCTTAGATATGCAAGATTTTCCTGTTCGTACCTCAGATCTGCCTGCTAATACCTCAGATTTGCACTAGATCTGTCCATTGGTACCTCAGATCTGCCAGATCTGCCTGTTAGTACCTCAGATCTACCAGATTTGCCCGCTGGTACCTCAGATCTACCAGATCTGCCCGTTGGTACCTCAGATCTGCTAGGTCTACTCGCTGGTACCTCAGATCTGCACTAGATCTGTCTGTTGGTACCTTAGATCTGCTAGATCTACTTGCCGGTACCTCAGATCTACTAGATCTTCCTGCTGGTACCTCAGATCTGCACTAGATTTTCTGCTGGTATCTCAGATCTGCTAGATTTGCTTGCTGGTGCCTCAAATTTGCTGAATTTGTTTGTTGATACCTGCTGTTGTTGCTGGACTACCCAAAAATCTGTCCTTCGATTTCTGGTTGCCGGGTTTTCTCCTCTCGGGTTTTCTCCTCTTGCTGCACCTTTGCACCTTCCTCCTTTGGACTTGATCTCTAGATGAAAGTCCTTCTTCACCTATTCGAGATCCCCTTGAATCACAGTCCTTCGTGACTGAAGCACTTGAGCAAAAGTCCTTTTCTCCTAAGTGGATGACTCAAGCACATGAGCAAAAGTCCTTTGCTCCTATGTTCTCTCTTGTGTCTTTTTCCTTCACCTAGCCTTGCTTTTATAATCTTGAGTTATGATCGAATCAAACATAACCCTCATCTCCAAAGTGATTAACGATTGAGATTAGATCTCACCTCACTTGAGATCAATGGCTAAGATTCATTTAATCCACTAATGCTAATAACCTTAGCATTTCATTAAATTAAACTCACTTTAATTATAAAAGCACTTTACTTTAGTAATTCCTTTAATTAAAGTAAATTACTAAGGTTGAAGGCTTTGGATGACTTCCACATGTCTAGACACTTGAGACCTGTGTGAAAGTACTTGTCCGATGCTACAAACATCAACATTTCATCCCAAGTTGAGATGAATGATGATGGTGATTGGCTTCTCACTTGCAATTTGAAACTTCCATTTTTCCTTACTACTCCTCGCTATCAATGGTATCTTATACCTTTGATAGATAAGGTGGATTGCTTATTCTCATTACCTCCTTTAGATTGGCCAAAATTTGCTTGATCAATAGCTAGACATTTCATCTTTTTTATGTTTCATCCTTTATCATTCATGTGGTCACCTTAACAAGATTATTTGTGTTGAGACGTTTCTAGCTAAAGTGGTGGGTACCATAGTAGCAAGATCAGAATATGAATACAAAATTGAATACGATTTAGTATGGAAAAAACACGTAACAAAAAAAATCCATTCGGGCTCCAATATGGAAGTATACATGTCATAGATACAACAATATACATTTTGTTCCAAATTTCAACCTCAAGAACATGTGATGCAGGAGCATCGCTCCACCTCAGCAAATGCGTCAACACGCAAACACGTAGACGCACAATGGAGAAAGGGAGAGGAACCAACTCTCCCATTTTTAAAATTTAAATCTGAACCAAAACGGATTTTTGTGTTGTAAGGCTGTAAATGCCAGGCCATGCCTTTGTACAGGTAGTGGATAGGGTTCCCTGTAGCAGGTCTAGATCATAGTCAGGTCTGGACATTCATTTATGGAATGAGCCGTAGACGTATGGTGCCGTAATTGAGATAGTGATAGCACTAAGGCGGTGGAGAGGATAAGCTCGTAGAGCCCTCTTTTGTAAAGGTGAGAAGAAGAGAGATCTTGGTAGAGTAGAAGGTCTTAAGAGCAGAACTCAGGATAGAGTTAGGATAGGAGAACTTGAGAGAACTGGGACTTTGTGGCAGTCCAGTTTTTATGTAAACATCTGTATAGACACACAAAGATAATAGAAAAGCAGTTTTTCTTGAATATAGTGTGTTTATGTAATTGTTTTTATATGTATTTCATGAATGAATGTTGTGGATGTATGATAAATGCCATTTGCAGTAGGAAGATAGATTTCTCTATCTTTGTTTGAGTTCATAATATCGTTCTGGGTTCTTTAGGCTGTGCAAGGAGTGCACAACAGAACATTGGAGGAGAACTTGAGAGAACTGGGACTCTGTGGCAGTCCAGTTTTTATGTAAACCTCTGTATAGACACACAAAGATAATAGAAAAGCAGTTTTTCCTGCATATAGTGTGTTTATGTAATTGTTTTTATATGTATTTCATGAATGAATGCTGTGGATGTATGATAAATTTCTTTTGCAGTAAGAAAGTAGATTTCTCTATCTTTGTTTGAGTTCATAATATCGTTCTGGGTTCTTTAGGCTGTGCAAGGAGTGCACAACATAACATTGGAGGTTCTGTAGCTAGCGCAAGGAGTGCGCATCTGAACTCTGGGGAGTCAGAAAGGAACGTGCCAGGAGGGTGCACTAGAGCGATCACAAACTCAAGAGGAACCTCAAGGTTACTGAATACCTTGGAGGAGGGACTGTGCAGAGAAGGCACAGAGGAGAGAACAGAATTGCTGAGGATCCTGTAGAGTTCTGCCAAGTGGGCATTGAGAGAGTGCAAGGAGTGCACAAGGAGAACTCTGTTTCGAGTTCAGAGATACGAAAAGTATCAAGGAGAAGACACCCACAGAGTTACTGAATACTCTGTTGGCTCACCAAGGAGTGCTTGAGCATAAGTTGCCTAGAGGGCACTTATATCCCTTCGAGGAGTGAAAGGGATAGAGACCTTTTGAGGTCTAAGCAGTTGAAGCTCAATGAGAAACATAGTTACTGAATACTCTGGAGGAAAATGTGTGCAAGAAGAAGTCACGAAGTTCCAAAATCATCGGAACCATCCATCGTCAGAGGACATGTGGCAACAGATCAACATTTCGCTGACTCACGACTCAGGGAAGTCAAAGGGCAGAGTTATAAGAACTCGCGAAATCGCGAAGTGCGAACTCGCGAAAAGATCACAGTCGTTGATCGAGGAGAGATCTGGATCGTTGATTGTCCAGGGAGAATTTCGAGATATCGAGGATCGTGAGTAGGGAGGTGAGCGATCCTCCGACTTCACGAAACGTGAAGTCCCAATTCTCGAAGAGTTGATCTGAGCTGTCAGATCGCGAGAGAGACGTGATCGTTGATCTGGGTCAACAGATTTTGGAAGTTTAGGGATCAAACTTTGGAGAAAAGTGTTGGGCTACGTTCCGACTTCGCGAGTTGCGAAGTCCCGAAGCACTCGGAAGTTGGGCCCTAGGTCATGGCGAGTGGTCACATGAGCGGAGATAATGAAAGGAGTTAGCATCCGTTAAGCCCTTTTCGGAGTTTCGCGAGTCGGGAGTCAGGGTTGGCTCATACGCAGAAGTCCTGAAATCGCGAAACGCGAAGCGCCTGTTGGGTTAGGCTCGTGGTCACAGGTAGTGGTCACGTGGAGGGAACTTGCGCCCAGTGCTTGTTCGCGCAGGCGGAGTTTCACAAGGACCTGTGGATTTTGTTCGTGGGATTCCAGCAGGGAATCAAAGAGCTTATCCAGCTCGAGGGAGAGATTTAAGAACGATCCTTGACCGGGAGGTCGGCGGACCCTGCCGAGGTAGGGGTCTGCATCAAGTGGTATCAGAGCCAGTTTTTGTTTGCAAACCGCAGACAAAAGAAAGATGGTGAAAGGATATAGTCTGATACCAACAAGTGGTATCATAACTGATTTTCGTCTGTAGATTTTAGGCGAAGAGAAAAAAAGGAGATAATCTCATACCATCAAGAGGTATCAGAGTTGATTTCATCTGTAGGTTTCAGGCGATAGAGATAGAGAAGACAGTCCGACTACGACGGGTAGTATCCAGAGCCGAATTGTGTCTGCAGATTGTAGGCAAAGGTGAAAAGGCGAATAGAAATAATCTGATGACATCAAATGGTCTCAGAGGCTGGAGTTTGCGTGTAGAACAACAGGTGAAGGAAGACAGAGTACTGATGCTCTGTGAAGATTGTTGCAAGGTGTGCAACAAATGGTAGATAGCCAGGAGGGCTGAAGACAGAAAAGATGGCTACTGAAGGCCATGAGCGTGGTCAAAGAGGGGACCACCAGAAGAAAAGTAAAGCAGAAATTGATGAGGAGCTCATTGAGGTAAGAGCAAGAATGGAACAACTGACATTGAAGATACAACAGGAGGCAAAGGTACGCTGGAGGTATGAATTGCCTCTGAACAGGGAAATAAAATGGCATGTTCAAAGGTTGTTGGCCAGAAAACAACAACAAGAGTGGAGGAAGTGGCTGAGGCATGCTAAAACCTCAGTGACTCAGAGGAAGAGCTGGTTTCCATTTGTGAGCTAGAAGTCGGAGAAACCCTTAGTGATGAGGAAGGGAGATCAATTACAGGTCTCATAAGCTGGAAGGAGGGCAGAGATGAATTTTCAAATTGCCAGGTGGGCAATGGTATGAGATCAAGTGAGGGTCTCTTAGACTGTCAGGAGGACAATAGTGGAAATTCATATTGCTAGGTGGACCATGAGATGGGATCAAGAGATCTCACAAACTGCCAGGAGGGCAGCAATGAACTTTCAAGTTTCCAGGTGGGCAATGGAAGGAGATCAGTGGGTGATCTCATAGATTGCCAGGAGGGTAGTGATGGAAGTTCAAGTTGCCAAGTGGGAAATGAAGAGGGATCATTGTATCTCATACACTGTCAAGGGGGCAAAAGAGGAATTCCAAATCGCCAAGTGGGCAAGGGAGAGGAGATGAACTCAGTTGAGAGTTCATATCAACGAGGAGTGCTGATCGATGAAAATTCATGTGGGTTTGCAGATCAGTGAATGAAGACGATGAGAAGTTATATACTCCCATCGCAACGAAGGAGGATCAGAGGTGCGTTTTGATCATTGGGGGAATTCGGATATTCCTACCAAACAACCCAGTTGAGGCCAGAGAATGTGTTGCAGATGCAATAGACGAAGGACAACCAACAGTGACTGTCATAGAGGAGAACATGGAGCAGACACTGATGTCTACCCCAGCAGAAGGAGAAGAGCATTCGACAGAATTGCTCAAAATTTTCAACCAGGAAGCTGAATAGGGGGTGATTGCGGCACTGAAGCCTGCAACAGAAGAAGAAGCAGATAACATGGATTTCGCTGATCTGTATGCAGAATTGGAAGCCCTAGAGAGAAGGGTGATAGTGCAGAGCAAGCACATCCAACAGGTTAAGTTGGAAGCAGATGGAGGAACATACCAGCCAGAGGAACGATTGGAGGGAGTTGGACTTGAACAACACAAGAGGAGCTAACAGAAGCCAATATGTCAGAGGAGGAAGCCGAGCAACAACTCAGTGGTGAGACTGCAGAATTGAAGTTCGCAGCAAGGTGGCAAGCTAGTGCCACAGGAGAAGAAAACGATATGGGGGATCAAGATGATCTACCCACTGATAAGAAAGAGTTGCAGCCAAGAAGACCTCATGAGAAGAGCCAACCACTAGAGCAGCTGGACAGAGTGATAGAGGAGATGCAGAGGCTGATGTTGAGGTTAGTGCAAGAAGCAGTCAGTGAAGGGAAGCTGAAAAGGGGAGAACTTGCCGTAGTAGCAGGGAAGAAGAAGAAGAAGATGTAGAAGCATAAGCAGCAGCAGCAGCAGTGGCATAGCTGGAGAGGAGCAAGAGGACAACTCCAAGGAAGAGTTTGGGATCCAGGAGGATTTTAACACTGGAGGAGAGGAGCTCATGAGCAGGAGCTCATGTTTTTCCTAGCAGTGGAGTATGATGCAGGAGCATCGCTCCACCTTAGCAAATGCGCCAGCACGCAAACACGTAGATGCGCAATGGAGAAAGGGAGAGGAACTGACTCTCCCATTTAAAAAATTTAAATCTGATCCAATACGGATTTTTGTGTTGCAAGGTTGTAAATGCCAGGCCATGCCTTTGTACAGGTAGTGGATAGGGTTGCCTTAAATGGTTACCTGTAGCTGGTTCAGATCGTAGTCAGGTCTGGACATTCATTTATGGAATGAGCCGTAGAAGTATGGTGTCGTAACTGAGATAGTGATAACACTAAGGCAGTGGAGAGGATAAGCTCGTAGAGCCCTCTTTTGTAAAGGGAAGAAGAAGAGAGAGATCTTGGTAGAGTAGAAGGTCTTAGGAGCAGAGCTCAGGATATAGTTAAGATAGGAGAACTTGAGAGAACTGGGACTCTGTGGTAGTCCAGTTTTTATGTAAACATCTGTATAGACACATAGAGATAATAGAAAAGCAGTTTTTCCTGCATATAGTGTGTTTATGTAAATTGTTTTTATATGTATTTCATGAATGAATGCTGTGGATGTATGATAAATTTCATTTGCAGTTGGAAGATAGATCTTTCTATCTTTGTTTGAGTTCATAATATCGTTCTGGGTTCTTTAGGCTGTGCAAGGAGTGCACAATAGAACATTGGGGGTTCTGTAGCCAGCGCAAGGAGTGCACATCTGAACTCTGTGGAGTCAGAAAGGAACGTGTCAGGAGGGCGCACTAGAGCGATCACAAACTCAAGAGGAACCTCAAGGTTACTGAATACCTTGGAGGAGGGACTGTGCAGAGAAGGCATAGAGGAGAGAACATAATTGCTGAGGATTCTGTAGAGCTCTGCCAGGTGGGCATTGAGAGAGTGCAAGGAGTGCACAAGGAGAACTCTGTTTCGAGTTTAGAGATACGAAAAGTATCAAGGAGAAGACACCCACAGAGTTACTGAATACTCTGTTGGCTCAGCAAGGAGTGCTTGAGCATAAGTTGCCTAGAGGGCACTTATATCCATTCGAGGAGTGAAAGGGACAGAGACCTTTTGAGGTCTGAGCAGTTGAAGCTCAATGAGAAACAGAGTTACTGAATACTCTGGAGGAAAACGTGTGCAAGAAGTGCACCAGGCCAACACTCAGATGAAGTGTTGAAAGTCTGAAGCCGTTTGAGGGCTCAGCTAAGTGCAAGGAGCGCACACAAAGAGGACTTGTTTCAAGTTTAAAAGCTCAGGAGGTTGAGCATAGAACGTGCCAGGCGAGCACCAGAAGTCCTTTAGAAGACACATAAGGGCTGAATCTTTTAGAGACTGAGCAAGCCAAAACCTCAGAAGAGATAGAACGAGGAGTGTGCAAGAGTGGACTCATTCCAAGTCCCAAAGCTCAGAGAGATAGCATGAAGCTGCACGTAGAGCGCAAGGAATGTACTAGGGCCGAGGTCAAGTTTCATTGACGAAAGCTCAGGAGGGAAAGCGGAAGTCGAGATCCAAAGTCACAGGGCTCGCAGGAGGTAGATGAAAGGCCGAGACCTTCGAAGTGTCGAAATCTTCCAAATCTGGAAGAATGTCAAAGCTCAGGAGGAGGAGCGACAGCTACTGTAGGATCAGTAGCGGAAGAGTTTTGGACTGTCCGACCTACTTTTAGACAACAGAATGAGAGCGCGCAAAAGGACAGATCTGAGCGCAAGGGCCAACAATCGTTGGATACAGGTAAGGTGCACGCGCCTTAACCCTTTAAGAGTGCACATGAGAGTGGACTTTGCGAAGTCGCGAAGTTCCAAAATCATCGGAACCGCCCATCGTCAGAGGACAGGTGGCAATAGATCAACGTTTCGCTGACTCGCGACTCAGGGAAGTCAAAGGGCAGAGTTATAAGAACTCGTGGAATCGCGAAGTGCGAACTCGCGAAAAGATCACAGTCGTTGATCGAGGAGAGATTTGGATCGTTGATTGTCCAGGGAGAATTTCGGGATATCGAGGATCGGGAGTAGGGAGGTGAGCGATCCTCCGACTTCGCGAAACGCGAAGTCTCGATTCGCGAAGAGTTGATTTGAGCCGTCAGATCGCGAGAGAGACGTGACCGTTGATCTGGGTCAACAAATTTCAGAAGTTCGGGGATCAGACTTTGGAGCAGAGCATTGGGATACGTTCCAACTTCGCGAGTTGCGAAGTCTCGAAGAACTCGGAAGATGGGCCCCAGGTCGTGGCGAGTGGTCACATGAGTGGAGATAAGGAAAGGAGCTAGCATCCGTTAAGCCCTTTTCAGAGTTTCGGGAGTCGGGAGTCAGGGTTGGCTCATACGCAGAAGTCTCGAAATCGCAAAACGCGAAGTGCCTGTTGGGTTAGGCTCATGGTTACGTGTAGTGGTCACGTGGAGGGAACTCGCCCCCAGTGCTTGCTTGTGCAGGCAGAGTTTCACAAGGACCTGTGGATTTTGTTCGTGGGATTCCAGCAGAGAATCGAAGAGCTAATCCAGCTCGAGGGAGAGATTTAAGAACGATCCTTGACCGGGAGGTCGGTGGACCCTACCGAGGTAGGGGGTCTGCATCAACATGCAATACATCAGAAAAAATAATTCATTCCTTGAAAATTGGTAATTTAGTTTATATTTATAGGTTTTGTTTTAAAAGTTAATTACCAATTTTCAAGGAATGTCTTTGCCTTCCCTTCTATTATATTATAGGGTCTGGGTGGGACTCGACCCCTAAGCTTGTTTATGCACTTTACCTACTGGGAGAGGTCATCTATGTGCTCGCTTTCTCCGGGGCTCAACCCAACTAACATGGAATAGGTCTACCTAACAAGAAAACTGCTTCTCCTGACCTCAATGCCAATCCCATCATAAATTTTCCAATATATATATATATATATATTCTTCAGGTTTTTCAGCTGTTTATTTTTGTTAATGGATCTATGGGTATCAAAGATAGTAAAAAATAAGTTGACCGTACTGTACAGAAAATTCGATGAATTTCATACTGCTGCCAAATTTCCATACAGAAAAGGCCACTATGGCTGAATCTTGCTACTATGGTGGGTACCCTACTGTTGGACAAGTTTCAGTACATATGGGCCATGACAAACCATGAAAAACCAGTGTTTATCAAAATTCTTTAATGATTTTACAGTAGCCTTCTCCTGTTGTATCTTCTGAGTTAGTGCATTTTTTGGAACTTTTTGCTGCTTGTAATGTGCATAGATGGTTGGGATTTGGTTTGAATTCTATGTTGTACTAACATCCAAGTTTGCCACGATTCTTCATAGTCTTCACCTTAACAAGTTACAAGACTATTTGTGTAGAAATGTTTCTAGCTAATAGCAGTGGCTACCCAACTGTTGGACAAGCACTGACTATGTATTGCAACATATGAGAAATCAATGTTTTCTCAGAAATTTCCAGTGTTATAGTAGGCTTCTCCAGTTCTATCTTCTGAGTTTGTGTATTTTTTCGCAACCCTTTGGTCCTTGCATACAATGTTGAGACTTGGTTTTAATCTTATGTTGTATTAACATCCAGCTTTGCTGGGATTCTTGAATCTTCATATTCTAGGAACCATTTTGTGTGTTTGTGCTCAGTTATGTACAATCCTGGGAGTGGAGACTGTGCTTGTTCCTTCCGAGATATTCCTTGCTGCCATTATTCTGAAATTCTCTTGCTCCGTGTCTTTATCAAATTTCTGGGACTCTGCACTCTAGGTACTCTCGGGCTTTCTGTTTGCGAATGGTTGGCTGCTTATGAAGTTCATTGTGTCTGGAGTTCTCAGGCATTAATTGTTCAGTTAAAATAATATCGTTTTTTATTGTTGGAAAAGTTTACTCCTTTAGTTATGCCTTGGCAATAGTCCATCCCTGCTGCTAGCTTGTTTGGTTTACATTTGATGCCTTCTACTTGTATATACTGGCCACTTCACTATCTGTAATTCCAATTTGACAAAGCGATTTCAGCATAACCTCTTATGTTTCAGATTCTTCAACAAAATAATCTTTTTGTTGCTACCGTGTGCTTAAATGTCCGGCTGAATTATAACTAGGTTTGTCTTGCTGTTAAATCATGATCTATATGATGATTGATCTCATCAATGTTGCCACTTTGGTAAAGTCTAATCAGGTGTTTGTCCCTTGAAACATTCAACTCGTCTATATTTTTAGGGTCATTATTGAACTTGTGTCTTCTTTTTAAATGGTGATTGCTTGGATTTCATTTTTTTCTTCAAGCTTATTTGCGAGGTTTATGATTCATAACCTACTATGCTACTTTTGAAATTTGTATTATGGAAGTTGTTCATTTTGATGGCAATGGGTATTTTCCATAGTGCAACTGT
>ML790326.1:367851-383517 GCA_009831015.1 Picea engelmannii | reverse complement strand
TATTTTCCAGCTTTGCTTTGCTATAAAACTGTAATAAAAAGCGTCACATTAAAGAGATGACCAACCAGGGTGCAATTCCCATTGTATCAAAGGTTATTGTTTATGATTTTGTAGCTAACCAACTTGATATGAGGGTGGAGGGGCATTAATAGATAAAATATATATATTGTAATAGGATAATATTTTCCAGCTTTGCTTTGCTATAAAACTGTAATAAAAAACGTCACATTAAAGAGATGACCAACCAAGGTGCAATTCCCATTGTATCAAAGGTTATTGTTTATGATTTTGTAGCTAACCAACTTGATATGAGGGTGGAGGGGTATTAATAGATAAAATATATATATTGTAATAGGATAATATTTTCCAGCTTTGCTTTGCTATTGTAATAGGATAATATTTTCCAGCTTTGCTTTGCTATAAAACTGTAATAAAAAGCGTCACATTAAAGAGATGACCAACCAGGGTGCAATTCCCATTGTATCAAAGGTTATTGTTTATGATTTTGTAGCTAACCAACTTGATATGAGGGTGGAGGGGTATTAATAGATAAAATATATATATTGTAATAGGATAATATTTTCCAGCTTTGCTTTGCTATTGTAATAGGATAATATTTTCCAGCTTTGCTTTGCTATAAAACTGTAATAAAAAGCGTCACATTAAAGAGATGACCAACCAGGGTGCAATTCCCATTGTATCAAAGGTTATTGTTTATGATTTTGTAGCTAACCAACTTGATATGAGGGTGGAAGGGCATTAATATATAAAATATATAATATATATTTGATCTATTAATGCCCCCTTCAACTTTTTGGATTTTTTGTTTTTGTTTCCTAATAACTGTAATAGGATAATATTTTCCAGATTTGCTTTGCTATAAAATAGTAATAGAAAGCATCACATTAAAGAGACAACCTAATTGGGAACAATTCCCATTGCATCAAAGGTTATTGTTTAGGATTTTGTAGTAAACTAACTTGAATATTATCATTATGTATTAATGAAACCATGATTGGTAGTGACAAATTTTAGGTTTCTATATAATTAACTTTAGATATGCATCCATATCATATATACCTATTCCTCTGGAAAATTTGTTCATTTTCAATAGACATTGTTGGACACGTAATCTTCGGAATTGAGTTACCTATGTAAATATGAAAAGTCTAAGGTGATAGGACTGTCACTCAAAAATGTAAAAGGTACCATCACTCAATGTATTTCTCAATGTATTTATAGACAATAAGTGTGGAGTTACATTTCTGCCCATACTTGGCCTGTCATTGGTATCAGAGCGGTTGTTATCTCCAAGAGCATTTCATTTCCTTTCCTCCCGCATGAAGAAAACGCCCTTCTGCAATCTGCTAGCCTGTCTCCAAACTATCTCCTCAGTCCGTTCAATTCTAAGTTCCGGGTTTTCACCGTGCTCCTGCTAGAACGTGCTAGGGTTTTCCAAACTCTCGTTTCTCCGTCAAGCTTCGGGTTTCTTCCACTTTCACTTCGCGTCTATGCACTTACTCAATCCCAATCCTGTGCGCCACTCTTATCTATTCCGAATACCTAGACATCGACGTGCAAAAACGATCGAGTCTTCTTTTACGCTCTCTATCCCCGACCATGCTGCGTGCCCACGCTTGCAATTTCGCCCACAGATTACCTTACGTGTGCTTCACGATGAGAGATTCACTCGACTAGGAAGCTAAAATGGCAGGTTGTACCGTGTTCTGCCTCTTCACTCTCAATATAGATCTTCCCTTTTCATAAGCTCTATAAATTTCTTTGAGATTGGTCAGCCAAGGTTGGTAACTGCAATGCTACTATGCAAATTTGTTAAATAGTTATGGTATAATAGTAGGGTGTTAGGGACTTAACCTCCTTAACCCCTCACGTAGTTAAAATAAAATAATTTCATGTATAAAGATCAATATTAATAAAGTCTAATAATAAGGAAGAATAAGTCAAATGTTAGAAGACCTAATAGAAGCTTCCGTTTCTAGAAGGATCTTCTTTTAGATTGTTTTTTTTGTATAGATAGAGTATAAATATAAGTAGAGGGTATGAAAAATCTTGTCTTGAATATTATTGTAATAGAGCTCTTCTTTGCTGGAGGTTGCCCCCTCTAAGAGGCAAGTGAACATTGCTATCAGTAATCAAAGTGCTCATTTTGGTGTTATTCTGGTATATTTTTGGTGTTGTTTTGATTATATCATTGCTTCTCTGCCATTTCTAAATAAAATATTTCTGTTCTACATACTATTTTATATCTCGAATACTACAAGTGGTATCAGAGCACCTTCCTCGACAGAAAATTGTGGGTTAATTTTTTTTTTAGGGTAGAGACGTATTTCGTCGTCTTAAAGCTACAAAGATCTGTTGTTACGTGCATAAACCTGTGGTCAGGGAGTTATACACACAATAAATACAAGTGGTACCTAAGCGCACATCTGTTGGCCACCCTTGTAACCCCTGTTGGTACCCCTTCGAGTGGTAGCGCATCAGACAACACCTGTATACAGATCGACTTAGATTTCCTAAAGCCCTCCATAGATAAACCGATCGACCGCCTGACTGCTAGAGCGCCATCGAGAACAACACTCGGGAAGATACTCTCTAGTACCTGGGTAGTCGGGTAGTACGACTAAGGGCACGGTATAGCCTCCTTAGTTGGTGCCCTGAGATATTAGGCAGAGTACTATTGTTGGACCCCACATGTATATTAGAGAGCTATAGCACAGGGAAAACCCTTGTCTGTAGAAACCTTGGGGACGGAAACAAACAAAAACAAAAACCAGAACATACAAGATCTATTGCTGCGCAACTGTGCCTTCTGCACTCTGGTTGCGAAATTACTACACAGTTCTTCCTATTAAGAATTTGGGCATTTCGTCACTGCAATATTATTCAGGTCGGAGTATAACTCCGCAGGAGTAAAAAGAGTATAGTGGTCCCACCAACACACTTATTTGGGACCTATCCCACTGGGTTCCTCTCTTCGCCCCGATTCTAGTAATACCTATCATTTTTAACACAATTTGTTTTGTAGACCCAACCCGTTTTCGACACCCTTATTTGGTTCCTATCCCTTGGATTCCTCCCTTTCGCTCTGATTGTAGTGGTACCTATCATTTGACACCCTTTTTCTCAGTGGTCCCACCCAACCCTCTAGACTCCTTTTGTTTCCTCTATACCATTTGCCTTCTCATTTGTCCAAATGACTACCACACGAGCTCAAGAACTCAATACCTTGATTGTTGACAACCACCAGCACAAGGAAGACATCAAACATCTCAGTGCCAACATTAACTCCATCAATTCAACTATTGAGATCCTCAAGGAACAATGTTCCCACATCAAAGGACCGTTCCTAGAACCCTTCCTTTTCTGAACAACCATCTTATCATGATGACCATGACTCTTCCCATTACCAAGGGCCTCATACTACCTACTTTTCCCGAGACCTTCGCCCTCCTAGAATTGAGGTGAACAAATTTGATGGATCGGATCCTACAGGCTAGGTCACCCAAATGGAACATTATTTCTCTTTGCATGGAATTACTGATGATTTAGCCAAGCTTCGTTATGGTGTCCTACATCTGGATCCAGAATGATGGCAATGGTGGCAATGGCAAAAAAAAAACACTCCAAGGGTATCTTGCTTGGACACAGTTTGTGGCCGAACTTTATGACCACTTTGACTTGACACCCACCATTTAGGCCATTTGACCAAGTTAAAGCAATCTGGGACAGTGGAAGATTTTATTGCCGCATTTGAGCACTTGGATTTTAGAACGGAGGGCATGCCATATGCTTTCTTTAGGGAATGCTTTATCAGTGGCCTCAAAAATGAAATTCGTGCCCATGTTCTCATGGAACGCCCTTAGACTTGGTTGGAAGCTACTCAACGAGTCAAGGAATCCCAACAGTTTGTGTCCTCCCAGACTCGCAAACCCTCCTTTCCTCCTCGCCTTAAACCCACCAATTTTTCCCCTCTTGCAACTCCCCTCAAGATCCAGAAATTAACCAGGGCTGAAATGGCTAAATGCCAACTCAAGGGTCTTTTTTATAATTGCGATGACAAATATTTTCCCAGGCACAAGTGTAAGGAACAAAAGCTTTTTATGGCTGTGACTGAGGATCTTTCTGAAGAAGATGTTGTTGTTCCACTTGTGGAAGAACTACCACCGCCTTCTGACCTCACCCCACCCTCTGACCCACTCGACGTTGACTTGGTGATTTCACTTAATGCCCTCATTGGCTTCTTTGCTCCCCAGACTCTCAAATTAATTGGTTACATCAAAAATAGGAAAGTCATCATCCTTGTGGACAGTGGTAGCACCCACAACTTTATTCATCGTTGCATTGCCCAAGAAGTCAATTGTTACATCCATGCCGTCAATAATTTTCAAATCATGATTGTGAGTGGTGGTTCCATGAAATGTGGGGGACGACGTGAAAATGTTCGACTCCAAATTGGTCAGTATCACCTGAAATCCCATATGTTTGCTATAGACATGGGTGGTTGTGACATCGTTCTTGGTGTTGAATGGTTACGCACTCTTGGCCCCATTCTCATGGATTTTAAGGACTTAACCATGCAATTCCAACAGGAGGGACAACCGTATAAGTTCCAAGGCATCACCGCAGACTCCCATGAGATCATTAGTTCCCATCGCATGGAAAAGCTCCTCAAAAAAGATAATTCAAGAATTATATCCCAACTCCACTCCATTCATGCTGTTGAGACACCTTGTATGCATCCCGATCTCCAATCTATCCTCTCCCGTCACTATGTTGTTTTTACCACCCCCCAAGACCTCCCCCCTTCTCGTGGAGTCCATGATCATTCCATCCCTCTCATCCCGGGCATTATTCCTCCCAATGTTCCGCCTTATCGTCATCCCTTTGCCCAAAATAATGAAATTGAGAAAATTATTCATGATTACTTGAAGCTCGTGTTATCCGTCCCAATACTAGCCCCTATTCTTCCCATGTGGTCATTGTACTCAAGAAAGAAGGTACTTGGCGCATGTGTCCTGGTTTCCGTGCCCTAAAAAAACTCACAATCAAAGACAAATTCCCCATTCCTGTCATTGATGACCTCTTGGATGAATTGAGTGGTGCTCAGTGCTTCACCAAATTGGATCTACGTTCTGGCTACCACTAGATCCATATGAAAGAAGACGACATTCCCAAGACTGCATTTCACACTTATGAGGGTCATTATAAATTTTTGGTAATGCGCTTTGGATTGTGTAATGCTCCTTCCACTTTCCAAAGTCTTATGAATCATGTCTTCCATCATTTTCTCTGTCATTTTGTCTTAGTTTTCTTTGATGATATTCTCATCTATAGTAAAACTTGGCCATCCCATATCTCCCATGTGAATCAAGTCCTCCATCTACTATCTAAACATCAACTTTTCCTCAAACAATCTAAATGTGTCTTTGGTGCCTCAAAAGTGGAATACCTGGGTCATATTGTCGACAATGATGGTGTCCGCGTGGATCCTAAGAAAATTGAATCTATGCAAGATTGGCCTCGCCCTAAAACTCTTAAGAGCTTGCATGGTTTTTTAGGTTTAACGGGCTATTATAGGAAGTTTGTTCGGAATTAAGGAAAGATTGCAACTCCTCTCACTTCCCTCCTTAAAAAGAATGCTTTCACTTGGACTTCAGCTGCGGATCATGCCTTCCAAGCCTTAAAAGATGTTATGTGCTCGACCCCTGTCCTAGCTCTCCTAGACTTCACAAAGACATTTGTATTGGAATGTGATGCATCCGGTAAAGGAATTGGAGCCGTCCTCATGCTAGATGGCAGGCCCTTGGCCTTCACTAGCAAACAAATTTTAGAGCGACATTTGGGCCAATCCATTTATGAAAAGGAAATGTTAGCTATTTTGCATGCTGTAGATCTCTGACGTCTTTATTTATCGAGTCAACGATTCCAAATCAAAACTAATCATCAGAGTCTCAAGTATTTCCCGGAACAACAAATTTCATCCCCGACGCAACAAAAATGGGTGACCAAGCTATTTGGCTATGATTATGAGATCATTTACAAGAAGGGCAAGGAAAATGTAGTGGTCGATGCTCTTTCCCATAAATATGAAGAAGACATGTTCCTTTTCTCCCTCTCCTTCATTGTACCAGATTGGATCCAAGCTGTTCGTCAGGAATGGTTGCAAGACTCCAAAATTTCTAGCGTGCTCCACCAATTCCAACACAATTCTTCATTTTCTCCAGGGTACTCTTGGCATAATGAAGAGCTTCGCTACAAAGGCCGTTTGTATTTATGCAAGCAATCCCAACTTAAATCCACAGTTCTTTCTGAACTTCATGCCTCACCCACAACGAGACATTCCGGGTTTACCAAAACCTATGAACGGGTCAAACGTTCTTGTTTTTGGGAGGGTATGAAACATGATGTCCGCACCTTTGTGGCTGAATGTGAGGTTTGTCAATGCAACAAGGGATAAACTGTCAAAGCCCCATGCACACTCCAACCACTTCCAATTCCCCTTGCTATTTGGCGAGATATTTCTATGGATTTCATTATGGGATTACCTAAATTAGACTGTAAATCAGTCATCATGGTGGTAGTAGATCGTCTCTCCAAATATGCTTATTTTTGTGCTCTTCAACACCGATTCACAGCCACCACAGTGGCTCAAATATTCATGGATAATATCTTCAAGCTTCATGGCATGCCTAATTCTATTGTCTCTGACAAAGACCCCACTTTCACCAACAATTTTTGGCAAGAATTGTTCAAACTACAGGGCACTCATTTGCATTTCATCACTGCCTATCACCCCCAGACGGATGGCTAGACTGAAGTTGTCAACAAGTGTTTGGAAACATATTTGAGGTGTTTTTCATCTGAGCGACAAAATCGGTGGGCTCAATGGTTACCCCTAACTGAATGGTGGTACAACACATCTTACCATACAACTACTCGCATGACTCCTTTTGAAGCAATCTATGGCCAAAATCCCCAATTAGTTCTCTCCTATATGCAAGGGGTCTCAAAGGTTCATGAGTTTGACAAAAATATTATAGTCTGCAAGGCTATTCTTCCTGCCCTCAAAGACAATTTGGTCATGGCTCATAAGCGCATGAAGCAACAAACATATCAAGGTCACTTTGAACGCCATTTTGTTGAAGGGGACCAAGTATTTCTTCGACTGTAACCTTATAAGCATACTTCACTCAAAGCTCAACACTGTCAGAAACTTGCGCCCAAATTTATGGTCCTTATACAATGCTCAAGCATGTGGGATCGATGGCCTATCAGTTAGCTCTACCCAGTTAGTCAAAGCTCCATCCCGTTTTTCATGTTTCCTGCTTAAAGAAGGTGATTGGAACTAAGTGCCAAACTCAAACTAGTCTCACCGAGTTGGATGAAGAAGGTTCCATATGGTTGCAGCCACAAGGAGTCTTGGCCCAGAGAGAGTGTCGTCTCCGTCAGAACACCTTCCAGGAAGTGTTAGTCCAATGGAAAGATACACCTCCAGAAGATGCCACCTGGGCGTCGACCACCATTCTACAACAATTCCCTCATTTGAAGCCTTGAGGACAAGGATTTTCTTCAATGGGGAGGGCATGTTAGGGACTTAACCTCCCTAACCCCTCATGTAGGTAGAATAATATAATTCCATGTAATAAAGACCAATATTAATAAGGCCTAGCAATAAGGAAGAATAAGTCAAATGTTAGAATACCTAATAGAAGCTTCCGCTTCTAGAAGGATCTTCTTCTAAATTGTTCTTTTGGATATATATAGTATAAATAGAAGTAGAGGGTATGAGAAATCTTGTCTTGGATATTATTGTAATAGAGCTCTGCTTTGTTGGAAGTTGCCCCCTCGAAGAGACAAGTGAACATTGCTATCAGTAATCAAAGTGCTCCTTTTGGTGTTATTTTGGTAAATTTTTGGTATTGTTTTGATTATATCATTGCTTCTCTGTCATTTCTAGCTAAAATATTTCTTTTTTGCATACTATTTTATATCTGGAATACTACATAGGGTTTATTCCACTGCCCATTCCTTTCACCACAAAGTGAATTTAAGCACAAGAAGTCAATTTGTCGATTCTTGGTTTAATATAATCACTGTCTTCTATAAACTTGATAAAATATCTACTCTTACATTCCCTTTCTCCGTAAAATTGATACAATTTTGAGCAAAACATGAAGATTGGATCTCTTTGCCATTTGCTTTGTAGATTTTGAAACCCCACCAAATCGTTCCAACCTAACTTTGAAACTCTGCTCTCAGAGGGTCTATTGTTCCTATCATGTCTAATGTGTATGTTGGCAATTTGGATCCTTAGACAACTGAGCGTGCACTGGAGGATGGATTTTGTGTGTTTGGGTCTCTCAGTAGTGTTTGGGTTGCACAAAAAACCACTTTCTATGCCTTCATTAAGTTTGATGATCGTCGAGATGTTGTAGATGTTATTCATGAATTGAATGGTAAGAATGGGTGGCATGTTTAAATGTCCTGAAGTTCTAGAGGATGCAGAAAGAAGAATCTTAGAGACAGGGGGGATTGACATAATCTCCGTCAGAGATTTGATCTTCACTGTACTCGTTGCAGAAGAAATGAGTCACATGAAGCAACTGACTGCAAAGTTCAATGGGAGAAGATCAAAGAGAGACAAAATAATAAATAAGACAAAGCTAAAACATCACATCCGATGAAAGGTAAAGCACCTATTCATTACATTGTTTCCCATTGCAATATAGGAGTATTTGAAGATTTGTTTAGCACTTCATTTGCTTCTTCGAGAGATGCATGGCTTCTTGACACAGGTACAACCTCCCACATGACATTCCGAATAGACTTCTTCGAAGACTTCAATGACAATTTAAATGACATAGTGTATTTTGCAGATAGATCATCTAAAACCTTTGGGAATGGGCACCATTAGGCTTAAGTTGTTTGAACTCCCGAATTTTCTTCTGCATAATGTGCTTTATCTTCTTGAGCTGCAAAGGAACTTGTTGTCTCTTGTGCACATTCGATAGCAATGCCACTCTGTTCACATGTTTGGTGGAAAAGTTGAAATAAGGATTCTGACAACATGGTTGTCATGACCATAATGGAAGATGGAAGACTATTGAAGTTGAAAGGGACATCCACCCATTCACAAAATGTTGTAAACCTCTCTCATCATGACGAAGGTATAATTCCATCTAATCTTTTCTGGCATGCTAGATTTGGTCATATTAATTATGACAGTGTTCATTTGTTGAAAAAGAACGGTGTTTTTGGTTTGCCTACTATTCCTAAGAAATTGAAGTAATGTGATGCTTGTATCCTTGGAAAGCAAAGAAAACAACCATTTCATGGTTCTACTTCCAGAGCATGTAGAAAAATTGAACTGATTCATTCTAATTTGTGTGGATCTATGCCTGTTCCTTCTACAAACGACAATATATATATCATGAATTTTATTGATGATTACACTAGGATGTGTTGGGTGTATTCTCTGAAAGAAAAATCACAAGATTTTGAAACTTTTTAAAATTTTCATGTATGGATTCAAAATGAAGCTCAGTCTTGTATTGACTCTCTTCACACTGATAATGGACTAGAATATACATCTAACAAATGGTATCAAACATGTGATCAAACATCAAACCATAGTTTCATACAATCCTCAATAGAATGGTGTAGTTGAAATAATGAACATGACTCTCCTAAATATCTTTCGTTCTACGATGCTTTTCAATAATGTAAAATTGATGTTTTGGGTTGATGCTATTTTATGTGCAACTTATGTGAAAAACATGTGTCCATCTCATGCTATTAAAAACAAGACTCTATATGAAATGTGGTATGGCTACATTCCTTCGGTGAGGCATCTCAAGGTTTTTGGTTCCACCTGCTATGCCTTGATTTCTAAGGAGCAAAGACGCAAGATTGAAGCAAGGATTCATAAGTGAATCTTTTTGGGGTACTCAAATACCACCAAGGGATATCATCTTTACGATGAGACAAACAAGAAATTCATCCTTTCTAGAGATGTCATCTTTCTTGAATCCTCTAAGAATGACATCACTGTTGAGAGACAACTTGATCATCTGGAAATATTCACTCATGTAAAGAGATATCATGAATTTGATAACGAGATTCCAAATATTAAAGGGGAGATCCCTACCTTGGGTCAATCTCTAGAATATCCTTTTGAAGCACCATCTCCCCCACACAAAGAAGTTCCAATCACTTCATCAGAACCTGGAATTCATTTGGACGATGTGATCGAGAGGATTGAAAAGATGAGTCTTGATGATGATTCAACAACATCTCAATCAACTGAGCAATTTGGACCATCTCAGAAAAGTCCACTAAAATGGCTCATAAAAGCACTTGAAATTGTTCACCCTAATGATGTTGGAAACACATGAACCAAAATTTCCTCAAGACAAGATGGAGATGATGTATGTAATTCAAACTCATGTGATGTAGATGACATGGATGTTTCATATGATTGTGATTTGAATTTATCTACTAACTTTGAACTGACTTCCTTTGAAGAAACCACTTCTCATGATGAATGTAAAGAAGCCATGCAGAAGGAATATGATTCTCTCAGAAAAAATGAGACATGGAATTTGGTGGACCCTCCATTCAGAACCAAACCAATCGACTGCAAGTGGGTACTCAAGAACAAGTACAAATTATATGGCTCACTTGACAAGCACAAAGCAAGGCTCGTGGAAAAATGATTTGCACAGAAAGTTGTTGATTATGAGGAAACTTCCCCCCAACAAAATGGGATACCATCCATACTCCATTTTCCATGACACCATAGAATGGATGGAAAATTCATCAAATGGATGTGAATAATGCTTTATTGAATGGAGACTTGAAAAATAATATTTTCATGTTTCATCCGAAAGGCTTTGTCAAAAGGGACAAGAACAAAAAGTATGCAAGCTCATCAAATCCTTATATGGCCTGAAACAAGCACCATGAGTCTAGTATAAAAAAATAACTGAGCATCTTTTGAAATTGAATTTCAAGCACTACAATCTTGATGATGCAACTTTGTTTGTCAAGAAAGTTGGAAAAACTATTGTATATCTTGTAGTATATGTAGATGATCTTTTGATAATAGAAAACAATGAAAGTTACATTGCATCCATACAAAAAGAGTTGAAGAAAGGCTTTGAGATGACATATTTAGGACAATTTTACTAATATTTGGGCATTGAGATGATTCAAAATTCAAAGTATATATTCATCTCTCACAAGAAGTACATTGGAGAACTGCTGAACAAGTTTCGCATGGCTGAGTGTAATCTTGTTTCTACTCCAATGGACTAGAATTTGAAACTCACATCAAAAGAAGGGAATGAATTTGATGATGCAACCAAGTACCGACAACTTGTGGTAAGTCTTATCTATTTTACTACCACCAGACTTGACATTTCATTTGTTGTTAGGATTTTTTCCAAGTTCATGAAAAAGCATTGTGAAGGACATTAGTCTACTGCAAAAGAGTTCTAAAATACTTGAAGGGAACTCAAGATTTTGGAATTAGGTACTCTATGATGGATGACTGAAACCTAAGTAGATATTTTGATTCAAACTTTGTTGGGGATAAAGAACATGGAGTATCAACTTTAGGCTATCTCATGAGTCTTGGATCAACAAATTTCTTATGGAGATCACACAAACAATTAGTTCCAACAGATTCCACAACAGAGGCAGAATATGTGGTGGCTGTAGAAGCACCAAAAGATATTGTGTGGCTTAGAAAAATACTTGAAAATTTGTAGGAGAAACAAGTGAATTCTACTCCTCTTCTAGTTGACAATACTTTTGCAATCAAGTTGGTCAAGAATCCTAGATTCCATGATCGAACTAAGACATCAACATAAAGTATCACCTGATTCGATATCATGTAGAGGCCAAGACTATTCACTTGAGACATTGTTCCACAAATGAACAAATTGTGGACATATTCACCAAAGCGCTTTGTTATTGCACAATTTGTAGTTTGGGCAAAGCCCAATCCAAACAACAAATGCATGACACCACTGGGGACATCTATCATTGTCACCTCAATACATATCTCTCTTGTTTTAATGAAGGACAAGTCCAACACAAGGGAGGATTCCCTTGTGATCCTAAGGGGGTTGCAAGGGAGGAAGCAAGGAGTTAGAAGACCACCCCCATAGGTCAAGGTATAATATGAGGTTGAGGCTTGAAGATAGAGTATTTGAGATTGGTAGATGGTTGCCAAGGTTGTGTACTTGCAAAACAATGTTAGACAAACCAAAACAAGACAATATATGATGATATAAGCCTCAAAACCAATGGGGAATCAACAAGAAACCTTGTTGTCCCAAAATTGCAGCAGTAAGGAAATATATCAGCGGTAAAGAAACTATGATAGTTGCAAATTAAACCATCAAAATCAAGTATATGATATTGGAAAATAAAGCTAGCAATTAGTAGACAATCTTCCAATGTTTAAACCAAGACTTTGATAGCAAGAGAGAGCTGTTAATGAGTGTTATCAACAGATTTTTATAACAACCTTATGGTTGTAGCAAAATTTTTCTACAACCACATATTCTAACCACTAAAATAAGCAAGTAATCCACCCAAACAAGAACTCTTAAACAATAGATCAATTATCACAGCGTGCAAATCAATTTCAGCAGTAGAAAAGTGAGTAAAGAGTATAAAAGAGTGATTTTGATGCCGTAGAAAAAGTTTGCTACAACCATAAGGCTGTTATAAAACTCTGCTAATAACACTCATTAACAACCCTCTTTTGCTATCAAAGTCTTGGTTCAAACATTGGAAGATTGTCTACTAATTGCTAGATTTATTTTTCAATATCATATACTTGATTTTGATGGTTTAATTTGTCGCTGTCACATTTTCTTTACCACTGATATATATTTCCTTACTGCTGAAATTTTGTGTCAACAAGGTTTCTTGTTGATTCCCCATTAGTTTTGAGTCTTATATAATCATATATTGTCTTGTTTTGGTTTGTCTAACACTGTTTTGCAGGTACACAACCTTGGCAACCCTCTACCAATCCCAAAGATTATCTCTTCAATCCTCAACTACATCTAATACCTTGACCTATAAGGGTGTTTTTCAAGCTCCTTGCTTCTCCCATCGCAATCCCCTTAGGGTCACCCGAGAAACCTCCCTTGTGTTGGATTTGTCCTTCACTAAAACGAAGGGGACATCTATTGAGGTGATACTGATAGGTGTTCGTAGCTGTGTCACACACTTGTTGTTTGGGTTGGGATTTTTCCAAGCTACAAAATGTGCGATAACATTTTTTGCGACGTTGCTAGGGAGGTTTTTGAATCCTTTCCAACCCATAATGACACTTGACAAGTCTATCCCAAATCCTTTATCCCAAAATTTCCTGGCGACTCCATTGAGGGAAGTCCCCTCACAACTTTTGATGAACTTCGTATAATTTCATCTGGAAACTCCATTGAAGTATTATCCTAAATAATGGAAGCATGTCTCTATGGCGCTTTCATGAGGCATACAAAGCTTTGGACGTTGAGTCCATTTATTGCTATCCAAACAAACGCGTGATGATATGGTTAGACTGTATCCCTAAGTTTGATGGTGATCCATTTTTGGTCATTGCACATATTGTCGAATTTACTAAATTTGTTTCATTCTTGGGCATAAAACATGAAGATGTGATAGTGTGACTATTTCTCTTATTGCTTGAGGAGAAGCAAAGATTCTGGATCAAACATTCTTGCAACCCTAAAAGTATGTCTTCCTCAATGGTCCTTATCTGAGAATTCCTCAAGCATTGGGGCCTTAGAACTCAAAAATTTGAAGATACTATTCAAGACCTCGAAGATGCCTTTCTGGGACAAGTTCTTCCCTTGGACCCTATTGAAGATTTGAGGAAACTGCTTCTTCCAAAGCCTATTGAGAACATAATTGGGGAACAAAAGGTTGAGGATAATGATGAATAAATTTTCAAGGATCTCAAGGAAAACATAGAAGAAGACAATAAGTTATATGAACAATTAATAGAACACTGCCATAATAAAGATTTATTGGTCAGGTTCTGCTTGCAAAGAAGAGAAGAGTACAACACTATTCATCAAAATTACGAGAGGGATCCTACCCGAGACGTATCATGGGAGATTTCCATTGCCTATTATAGAGTGAAGTCACTATGTGATGCTATGACAAAGAAATACAGTTGTCAGGAAAGCCTTCCAACCCAGGATTGATCATTCTTGATGCCCAAACAAGTATCAAAACTCATTGAATATCAAGCCCATGATGATGAATATTTGCTCGGAGACTAGGTCCATAAAGAAAGTTTCCACAAAGAAGAAAACGAGAAAAACATTGATGATAACATCTTCAATAAGAAAGGATATCACGTGCTTGAAGAGATCGTTGAAGAAGGTCCTACTGATTTGCTAGCACAAGATCTTGTCGAGACATGGCATAGAGTAAATTCCTAGTGTGTCATGATAGCAGAAAAGTACGACCTCAATGAAGAAGAATACTTTGATGAAGAAGATTCCCATGAAATGCATCATGTTGAAGAGCCAGTTGAAGTTGCTCAAGTTTTTTTTCTCCCTGCACACAAAGACGAAGTATTGGTTAGTTGCAGTCATATAGATGGATTTATGAAGTAACCCTTGGATCTAGTTGGTGATCATATAGATGACTTTATACATGTAGGGAGGCATAGATGGGAGGTTGGTTTCTCCAGTTTTGATGGAGATCCCATTTATGGCATTAAGGGTGGATTTTGAGTGAAGAATGATAAGATGATTCCTTTATAATGCTTGTCTACATGCTTATATAGTTCAAATGTTTGGCAACATCATGATGATATGGCCACATATTTTTTTGGGACACACAAGGATGACTGGTTTCGGTATGCCTATGTTGATTTCCATCCTTTCCTTGGGGATTATCTTTTTGAACAATCAGAACAATTAGAACAATCACTTGATAAAAATTCTCAATCATCTTCGTGCTCGAATTTTGATGAACATGAGGACCTGGTCAACCCAGAAAAATTGGAGACTCACACTACCGAGGAGCAGTGTTTTCATCCTGAGGATTTTTACAAGGATATGCAAATGAAAATGAAACAATTTTTTAGTGGCAAGATGATTTCTTTCTCTGTACATGAGGCTGTTCCTTACCTTTTATCTTCTTCTTTGGGAAGCCATGCAATTTTGTTCCAATCTCTCATCTCCTCTCAGTATTCAGGAAGCAATGGTTATGTTAATGAGGAAAAATATGAGCCATCATCTATATGTGGCAGGATCCCTATTCAGAGATGGGTGGATCAATTTTGTCGCTATTATTTCCAGCAGGATTTTCTCCCTCCCTCCCACCTCCATGAGTTTCTTTCTATGATTGGTTACATGCTTCTCAATGTTCATCATTATTTTGTGCTTAAATTATCTTTTTTATATTACATGATTAAGCACAGGGGGAGATACTGTAAGGTAGCTAGAGAGGTAGTGGGGGGGCCCAGAGGGCCCATAGTGATAATAGTGGAGGTCATTCAATGTAAGGTGGACTAGGTCCACTATATTATTAAATAAGGTCCACTATGGTAGTTAGATATAATAAATGAGTAATTAGATATAATAAATGTAAGAGGACTTCTTAGAA
>ML790326.1:353925-366233 GCA_009831015.1 Picea engelmannii | reverse complement strand
CCTTCCATAATAGGATCCATTGTATGGTGTTGCCCTACCTCAAGGGTTTGATAATAATAGAATGTGGTTTCTTCTATCTTACTTTGTGGATCTATTGTGTATTCAGTATTTGTGGTTATTATATTGGTAGATCTATTCAGGTTCTTAACAGATACCTTGATGAGATGTTGAGTAGGTGGTTGCACTGGTTGTACGATTTCACTTGATATCACTAAGAACTTGATCTCTACGGTTCTTGGGCCCCAGGTAAGTAGGTAGGTCATTTGATTTTTTGCATTGCATTTGTGTGATCATCGTAGTATAATTTCATTTATTTCCATTTTTTACATATTGTTTTGTTGCATTTATGAATAGTTGTTTGATTTTCTTGGATCATATTACATGAGAAGTTTTTGAAAATGAAAAATTATCTGTTTAAGGAATAATTGAAATTTTGAAGTTTTGATTATATGAATAAAGGGTGAGAAATCCACCCCTTGATGCTATAATATATTTTCTTGAGGATGTGTAGGCACAAGTCTTACCAAGAGATGCTGATGTTATCATGTACTCTACGACAAGCACATGTCCCCATGTAGGAGCCAAATGTTACCCCCCCCAAGATAGGGGTAACTAAGGAGATGATGTCTCGAAGCCCGCAGGTTGAAGACATGGAGTGCCAAGATCTAGATGATCAGGCATAGCCCCTCCTATCACCACACATGGAGTGCCGACCATGATGTGATGTGGTTTGAAGGAAGGAGAGGCATGACATGATACTCCAGAACATGAGGACTTGACACATGACCTTTGGAGGCCCAACAATTTTCATCTTGGGGCTTAATGTCTAACTTTGAGGCTCAACGTCTCACTTTGAGGGGTTTTTATGTAATTTTATATTTGTAATTTGTAAAGGAAAATAAAGGGGGTAGACCCTATTTTAATTTGTTGTTGACCTTTTTATGTGGACAAATTGGTTTAGATGGCATAATATAAATAGAGGCCATCTCATTTTTATTTTTAAACATAACTCACTTGAGAATTACATAACTCTTGGCTGGAATTTTTCGCCCTCCTTGGGCAATTCACTATCTCTTGTCTCTTGTGCAAATGGGTGAAATACTTGTCTTTGGGTGGAATAAGTTCTAGCAAGTTCTCTTGGATGCTTTCTCTTGGCAATTTGATAAGTAAGGTTTTTTCATGCTATCTCTTGGATTAGGTAAGGAATTTATGAAATCTTTTGTGTTTCTTCTTGATTTCAAGGTTATTTTGTCAAATCCTTGGAGGAGTATAAGGGCATACACCGTCCATCAAGGAATTTCTCTTTATTTGTTATTGAAAAGACTTAAAGGATCGCTACAAGAAGTAAAAGAGATTACACCCTTGTAACAAGGCCTTTCTAAGGTTTATCTTTTCTAGGGAGTAAAAGGGATTACACCCCTAGAAGAGTGCTAAACCCTAGCTCAAAAACAAGAGACTCCATAACCCAATAGATAAGACACTAATCTTTGCATTGGAGATTGAATATTGTTGCATTGGTAAAGGTGATTTTAAGGAGATTGAATTGTTCAAGTTTGGAATTAATTTTTACATGCCTTAAGCTATCTTGTGCCCTTGGGTCGTCTTGATCTACCAAGTGATTAAGCTACTGTAATAAACATAAGCTACAACCATTAGGGATGCAACAAACTCACTCTCTCTTACTCTTTTATAACTTTTCTACCACTGCAATTTACTTGCAAGTTGCCATAATTGATCTACTGTTTAAGAGCTATTGTTTGGGTGGATTATTGGTTGATTTTAGTGGCTAGAATTTTCTGTTGTAGCAAATGTTTGCTACAACCATAATGCTGTTATAAAACTTTGCTGATAACACTTGTTAGAACCCTATATTTCATAGGATCAACTGGTGACTTGAATTTTTTACTCTTGATGTAGTTTTCTTGTAAATAATATTTCATTTTTTGCAAATTATTTTCAAAAATAAGAAAAGAAAAAGAAAGAAAAAGAAAAAAGAAAGAAAAAGAAAAAGAAAAAGATGAAAAGAAGAAAAAGAAAAGAATAAAAGAGGGCCTAAAAGAAAATGATATGGCCCCATGAAATAATGATGATTCATCCATACAGTTTAATCATGGTTATTTTTTTTTTGAATTTATGTCGATAGGCTTAGTGAATAAAAATTGGCTAAACTATTTAATCTTAGAAAAGTAGATAGGTTAGTTAGCGAATAAATTTGATCAAACTATTTAAACTTGGTCAAATAACCCTAGGGTAGAGGAATTTCTTATCCCAACAGTCTAATCTGGGCTAAATGTATAGGTAGGTAGGATAGGACATAAACTAGCCAGTTTTTCCTTCAATAAAACATGCATGATGTTCGATGAAAATTCATGATTTTGATGTTTGAAGTGTGTTTCCTAACCCCATGGTGACAAATTGCAAGGGAAATAGCACAAAAAACCCACAAAATAACACTATCCTAAGTTTTAGCTGCGCATTTTGATTCACGCCCATAAATTAAAAAGTGCACATAGATCTATGGTTGATCTAATGGCACATAGATCTACGGCTGACAAGAAATTACAGACCCCCCCGACCGTTCTATCTTTAATGGTGGGGGAGGGGGTCCGATATGAAGACTAAAGACGACACATAGATCTACGGTTGACAAGAAATTTCGGACCCCCTCGACCATTCTATCTTTAATGGTTTGGGGGGGGGGGTCTGATATGGTGGTATTCCCAGGTGGACCCCATCATAACGTGGTGAAAATCCATGATGTCGGACCCCCCTTTCTCTAAACTGGTTACTGCCTACCCCCCCCTCCGATATACTGCCATACTAGATTTGTTATACCACCTCCGCCTCATGACATCACACTCCACTTTCTCACTGTCTCGTGATGTCACATTCCACTACCACTTATCACTGGTCATATCCCATTACTCTGTCAGCGTACCTCGTCCACCATCCACCTGCCACATGTCATTTTCCTCCACTCATTACCCTCCACGTCACCCTCACACACCCTTAACTCGTCACTGGCCCGTCGCCTCATTCCCAGATACCCATTATAAAATTAATACAGGCTAACATATCCGTTAGTTTGCTGACCTGTCCCTCGCACCCAACGAATACCCGTTCGCCCAAATCTAATCCCGCTCCTTTGCCATTTTCGCACCGCTGACACCTTCCGCACACCAAAAGCTCATTTTCCTCACCATTTCAGTCAGTGACCCAACCATAGCCATTACTCGCTAACGTTTTTTGTTTCAAATTGCAAATACCTGTTGAAGTGATGGCGCCAAAGTCCAAACAACCAAAAATCGAGGAAAATCCTTTATTGCCACCTCCTATCGACCTCGACCGGGGCCGACAAAGACTACCTCATCTCCGAGCCAAGATGTGATTTCGATTTCGCTGAGCTATATTCGTAGCTCAGAGACATTTTCCTAGACCAGAGTGATGAGATTGGATTCTGGGAGTCCAATCTTCCACTATACATGTTTACATAGATTCACCATTTCCCTGAATTCACCCTCAAGTGCCAAGCACATTACCTTCCCGACCATAGAACTATCGTGTCATCCTCTGGAGAGACCCTGTTCTCCATCACATCCGAAGCCATTGACTAGATGTTGCAAATAACCAGAGCCGAAGCCTTCTCTCCTTTAACTTTTGAGGTCCTAACCGACATGTATCAGAAGTTTTCTTTTCCGCAGAGAGCACAGATCTTCGAACTATTCCTCCCTGAGAATGCCCCAATACCCAAAACCAATCCCCCTTATCAATCATCGAATTTCTCATTAAAAGGAAATCAAATCATTTCTGCCCTCTGCAGCCTACTTGGATACTACTCAGACGAATGGGTAGATGAGCCGATCTTAGGTTACCTGTCTGTATTTTCCACCGAGGGAATCCCCACAGTGCAGTTTGACTACAACGTTTTCCTAGCTAACAACATTCAGGATCCGTTTTTCAATTTTCCCATAGAAGGAATGTTTTGGTACTCCTTAGTACTGGCATACATGTTCATGTTCTATCAAGAAGATAAGTTTCTTTTCCCCATGCAGAAGATGGACCAGGATGGAAAGTCACAACCTGTCACCTCTTGGACTTCATTACTGAGAAGGAACTCAACAGAGTTCAGTTTCAAGAAATTCATAAAGCAGTTTTACCACCCAGTGGTAAGTATGCTCAGTGGTAGGCAAGAGTAGAGGATAAATGAAGAGATCCAAAGAATTCTACACCTATCGGACCTCGTTAATATGGGAGACTGGTATCTGTATCAGAATCACACAAAGATCAAAATATATGGATGTGAGTTAGCTCCCTATAAGCTGCCCAAATACTTGCCTGTTAGAATATTCGCCTTGGAGTACATTAGGCAAATGATCAATTCAGACGATATACATTTTGTATCGTTGAAGAAGAAACAACAACTGAGAATTAAAGGGCAGATAGGATCCTTTATTTCTAATAGTCGAGCTGCCGGGGAAGAGGAAAACAAGCCACTCAAGGAAATGAAATTTGACATCAGTTTCCCTTGGCACTATGATCCATGTGGGGTTATTGTAGAAATGATATTCAAGAATAAAAGTTCCCCATACACTCATGTGCCCAAACCAGAGATTGAGAAGTTTTTGAACCAATCAGAGTGGGAGGTGAACACTCTGGAAGAAGCAGAACAACAATATTATCCAACCATTATTTCATAAACCACTACTCCACAAGTACCAAAGGAGAAAAGGCCTAGAAAGGATACCTCCCCTTCAATCACTCAAGTCTCAGCTGAGGATTTACAGGTGTACAAGAAAAGACCAAAAACCAGTCATACAACTGGAAGGTCTGGTGAAGAAGAGACCCAGTCCACTACAATTATGCAAGGAGATCATTCACCTCCTGTCTCAAGAAGCCAACAGATCATGTCTACTTCCTCATCCAAGAAGTATACTGACACCTCACTGATCAACCAACCGACTCAAGGGGCTGCAAAGTTGATTATTTTTGAGAAATACGATATGATTAAGAAGAAAAATGAGAGGCTTGCAAGCAACACTTATGCTCAATTATGGAAACAAACATCAACAACACAACATAGGCTTCTCTCTACTTTCGACACAGAGAAGGGGAGAATGTACATGGAATTTCTGCAGGCACAAGTACCTCAGCCAAAGGAAATCACTGACTACAAAATATCAACACTTGAATTTGATGCTAAAGATGTACATCCAGCTGATCAAATGTATATGCACAGGTAGACTGGAGAGATGGTTTTCTCAACATTGGCCAATGCTTCCACTACTGCTGCAAAATTACAGGTTTCTCTGAACAATGTTCAGACTCAATTAAAACTGGAGAAGGTGTCATCTTTTGCAAAGGATAAAAGGATTAAGTCTTGAGAAGAATTGGTGCTCAAAATTGGGTATGACCCCTCAAATGTGAAAGAAGCTGAGGAGATGCTCAACAAAAAGAATGCTGACATAACATCTCTGAGGAAGCAACTAAAACTACCAACTACAGAGGACTCATAGGCCAAATAGATTTTCGAGACAGAAGGTGAGAAGGAGGAGATGCTAAAGTTGATCATGGAACATAATGCACAAATAAAATATATGGAAGAAGAGCTGGAAAGGTTAGTAAAGGAGAAGGAATATGAAACACCTATGGAAGTCATACCATTGAGTGCAGTTCCCCTCACAGGAGTTAGCACAACAACAACATCAACAACCACCACTGCAGAACTTTCATGAGCTGCCCCAGTGACAGTTCCAGGGACATCTGAAGCTTTAGCAACATCAATGGAGAAGATGAATTTACAAGGAACATAAATCAAAACATTGGAACAGGAAATAGAGAATATCCAGAAGCTAAAAGCTTCTTTCCAAGCCAGTTACAATACAGAGAGACACACATCAAAAAAACTGAAGCAGGAGATTCAATAGCTGCAGAAGCAGACAGTTGTGGGAAAAACACTGGAAGAAGCCAAAAAGAACATTTGGATGGATATCTCAAAATCCATAAATGAAATCTGGTCCATGGTGCAAATCATGTTCGAGCAACACGAATTGGTGTTAAGGAGCAAGCAAGCCATCGACAGGATCAAGGGAGAGTTGGGTGAAATGCCCACAGAAGCAAATGAAATCATCATATTTCTCAATTCAAAAACTAAAGAAGAGCTGGAAAACTTGAAGATTGAGGATAGGATAGAGACTATCCCTGAGGTCAAGAGAGTTCTGACCAAAAGAGGATTGATGTTGCAACTGGAGGAGAAAGCCCAAATCATGGATATCAGAGTTCAGAGATTCTTCAGCAAGATCGATGCCTTACAGAAGAAAGGTCTTCCTGGTTTACTGTTTCTAAATGACAAGTCGATGACACTTTCAGACTACAAGTAAAAGATTTCCATGGTGGAAAAGGACAGCTCCAAATTCTCAGGGATACAGGGAAGCATAACAGACAAGGCATTCCTAGAAACTCTACAGTTGGATCTCACTATCCAACATGAAATCAAGTACATTTTTATCACCAAATCGACTTTTGCCAAATATACCGAGATGGATGAAATCTACCGCAGGCTACTAAAAGTCACCATCCCCAATCAACAAATATGGGAAGAGTTGTGCGAATTGATCAAGTAGAAGATGAGGTGGACATACAAGTCAACGCATAGAACAATCAAAGTCAAGTTGATGACTCGCCAACAACTTCCCCCAAAATCAACATGGAGAATTCGACAGATCATAAGAAGTTCCTACAATTTTGTATTTTGTTATCTAGTTAGTTAGCATGATATTCTTCCACGTCTTGATCATTAATGATAGGATTGATTGTAATCTTTTCTATATATACTTCAAATTTCAAAGTACCGAGGGTTCATTTTTACACCCAAGCAAGCTGTAAACATTGCAATTTTTCTCAGAGTTCTACTAGTAATAAAAAAGAAATTTCACAGGATTCTTGTGTGTCAATTGTTGGTGATGTTTACTCCTCTTCGTTGAATGGTTTTTTCTTTCTTCGTTATCATTTGTGTTTTCTATATCTGATCATTTAAAAGAAGTTAAAGTTGCAGAATTTATCCTTGTATGCTCTGTTTCTGGCTTTTAAAGATCTAAGTGTTTGTCTTCTGATGTTATGATTAAGAAATTCTTAAATGCTTCTTGGTTATAATTGATTATCTCATCTTTTCTGCTATCCATCATTTTAACTCTAAAGGATCCAACAGTTGCATTATCCTGCCCTGTGAAAACACCTTATAAAATCTGTTCTCTGGTCTCAAACCTTATAAAACAGACCCCATAGCCCAATGGATGCGTAAACCATATTTCAACCATTTTTATAAAACAAACAATACATTCTCATTTATTTAACTAGCCTAATATCTAAAACCTGAAACAAGTTAAATCTTACAGAGAGATCCCTCTCTGAAACTGGAAGGGCTAGATCCTAGTTTCAAAGTGGTTGGATAAAGTTACCTCTGGTAAATTTCTTCTTCATCACGACAACCTATGGGAATTTACAGAGAGATAAAAACACTCATTAACAACCCTCTCTTGCTACCAAAGTCTTGGTTTAATCATTGGAAGATTATCTACTAATTGCTAGCTTTATTTTCCACATCATACACTTGATTTTGATGGTTTTTATTTGTAGTTGTCATTGTATATTTACTGCTGATATATATTTCCATACTGCTACAATTATGGGGCAACAAGGTTTCTTACTGATTTTCCACTGGTTTTGAGGCTTATGTCATCATATATTGTCTTGTTTTGACATTGTTTTGCAGGTACACTACCTTGGAAACCATTTACCATCTCCAAAGACTTTTCCTCAGGCCTCATTCTCATCCTTGACCTTGACCTATAGGGGTATTCTTCAATCTCCTTGCTTCTCTCATCCCAATCCCCCTAGGGCCATCCGGGAAGCCTCCCTTGTGTTGGATTTTTCCTTCACTAAAACAAGGGGGACATCTATTGAGGTGACAGTGATAGGTGTTCCCAGTTGTGTCACACACTTGTTGTTTGGTTTGGGCTTTTCCCAAGCTACAAACTGTGCGATAACACACTTGGAAGAGAAAAATTTGAAAAGCTCAGAATGATGTTTGGACTCGCAACCACCCCTTCGGATTAAGGGGGTGAATGTTGAACACATAATCCTTGGTATTGTATTACCTATATAAATACAAAGAATCGTAGGTGATAGGAAGAGTCACATGGAAGGTGAATACCAACCATCACTTAGAAATGTATTTATAGACATTTATGTTAATGCATTGAATCAAGTGTGGAGTTACAGTTCTCCCCATACTTGGTCTATCACATATTTAGTGTTATATTAAAGATATTAAAATGCATATATCCAATTATAATATTCTAAAATGGTTATCCAATCCTATATTTTGAGTGACAAGTGAGCCTAGAAATATATAAAAGATGATTTGCTTATCAATTGATGGAAAAAATCAAATAAATATATCCATACCATTAATCTATTTTCCCATTAAGACTTGTTTAGTGGAGATTATGAAGAGATGCTCCATTGTTTATTCCTTTCATACAAAAGTTCACATTGAAAGGATGGCTTCCCCTTCATCATCTATCATCTTTGCAAATCTCAAATTATTCAACTTAACATTGCATGTAGCATATTTCTAGTTTAAGTCCGTATTATGATGCATTTTCCAAACTTTTTATACAGTTCAAAGGTAAAAATTTAAAGAGAGAATAATTTATGACACAAGTATTCAAATATATGTATGATTTAATGGGTTGCTCTAGATTATGCCAAACTTTGTCAATAAAACTGAGTTAACAACACTAAGTAAATATATCAAAACTTATTTTTTTTTTTAAAGAATTCTTTAGATGTGAATATAAGTTATTCATTAGTTGTTTGACTAAGTTTCATGAATTTACATATACAAACTTCCCAATGGTCTATGCATGCTTGTTTAAGTTGCTAAGAAATCCTTAGGTTATCTGTGATATAACCGAACCATACTATTGAGATCTTCAATCAATTTAGCTAATATATTGTTATAAACATTAAGTTTATAATGCAAAAATATTCCAATAAGATACACACATAAGGTAAATGATGATTTACAAGAAGAATGTTTATGGCATTTATATGCCTTGTGGCGATCTTTCACATATAGTTGTGATTTTACGTGATGTATCTTTTAATTGTAATCACATATAAGTTATATACATTATTTCCTATGCTCTATAGTTTAATGTTTATTATATTATTATGTTATTTTATATACATAATATCGCCTCTCTCTTAAATATGCTTTGTCTTTGATCTAGGAGGATCCACTAATGCTCACAAAGGTCCAAAAAGATCCATAACATCCACAAAGGTTTAGAATGGTTAAAAAATGCTCAAAATTAAAATGCTTCAAATCGTTCCTAAAATTCCATAAATGTGTAGATATCGGTGATAGCTTTCCAATGACACAAATTTCACCTCAAACAGAGTTCGTATGTAAAAGTTATGAGCGGTCAAAGTTCTAGTCAAACCTAGCAAAAAAAGTCAAAGGCCAAAGTACAAGGGAAAATAAAGGGATGACATGTGTCACCACTACAAGGGTGAAATGTGGCACCTGATTGGAAGCTGACTAGGCAAGGTTCGACAAGTGGATCAATCGCCGGATGACAAGTGGCGTACGAGTGGTCCAGTGATATTGTGATATGTGGCAGAGTAGAGCCAATGAGAGGCTGCCACGTAGAATCCCCTCATTAGCCTATATTGGTTAGAGTGTATAAAAGTTATGGAGTCGATGAGGGGCGAACCCATGACCTCCATAACCTTCCAAACCTTCACATAGCCTCCGTTGCCAACACACCACACATTGGAACTTAATATATATATGTCAAACAATATATATAAGTTAATATAAAGTTTCAGTTGGGTGGCTAAAGGGCTGAGGGCCTAAGCCCTCGACCCTAGCTATAGATCTTGGTTATAAACATTACCACATGACCATATGTTAAGATCTGGGCATAGGGTCAATGCTTATATGCCATCCTATATGTTTTAACAAACTATATATATATATATATATATATATATATATATATATATCAACAAAATTCGCGTAGAGGTTATAACATATAGTTTAACTATATGACATGGTTGTAACAATAAAAATAGTTATATAGTATGGTCGGTGGGGCTCGAACCCCTGACCTACTATATAATATTAAATTTTAACCAATTCGCCTATAGTTCGGGATTGGTTACAAAACCAACCCACTTATATTTAATGTATGACCAATAATTTCAGGAATTGGTTAAGAGGGGTGCATTATTTAATGGTGCGTGACGCAAGGCTATGGATACATATTTCTATGCATAATTTAGTCTCGTAAAGCATTCCAAGGGTACCTAAATTATGATGCTACACCGTAAAGCATGCCAAGGGTACCTAAATTATGAGGTTACACCATAAAGCGTGCCAAATGGTATCTTGACGGAATTTCAAGTATTTTATATCAATTTTGCACGATTTTTTACCAGAAATTCAATGTTACACTCCATTTCTACATTTGGGAAACATGTAAAAAGGTCATTGTAAAATAAAAAACATTTGAAGATTAATATAAAAAGTCTCTATTGGAAGTGGACCCAGAGAGGTAGCTCAAATTGGATGAACTCCATTTTTTCCAACTTGTGTATGTGATTATATTATTGTTGTTCATTTCAAGTTCAATTATTTGAAACTTATTTATCATTAAAGTGGATTTGGTTAGATAAGTTCTTCACATGTAATTTGCAAAACAATCAAGTGATCATTTTATTTCAAAGTTCAAGTAGATGTTTATGTGTATTTAAAATTGTTAGCATCTAAGGAGAGAAAGAGTAGAGGTGCAGACCTAGGTTTTAACAGTTTCCAAGTGTTAGATACCCACAAACAATGCTAGCTGTTCCTGGAACAAGATAAATGATGATAAAGAAAGCCTTTAAACTATGTGGAATCAACAAGAAACCTTGTTGTCCCAAAATTTCAGCAGTATATGAATGTTGTATAGATTAGAAATAAATGATATCAATGGCTGCAAATCTAACCACCAAAATCAAGTATAAGATGAAGGAAAACAACTAGCAATGACTAGTTAAACATCCAATGAATAAAGCAAGATTTTGGTGATGTTTAGAGGGATTTTATGTAGTGTTATCAACAAGCTATGTAACAACATAATGGATGTAGCAATAAATTACTACAACAACAAATTATAGCCACCAAAATTGACAAGCAGTCCACCCAAAAGATAGCCAACAACTAGTAGATTAATAATGCCAGCTTGCAAGTAGATTTTAGTGGTAGAATAGTGAGTAAAACAAGATTTAAATATGAGTTTGTTGCAGCCCTAATAGTTGTATCATTAATTTATAATATCAAATCAAATTACTTTTCCAATCAAGATGCCCCTAGGCCACAAGAAAGGCTATAAAGTGTAGAAATAGATCCAACTTGAACAATTGCAATATCTCAAAATTTCAGGCATACCAATGCAAGAATATTATATCTCCAATGCAAATATATTAGTTCCTTATCAATTGGGTTAATGGAGTCTCTTGTTTATGAGCTAGGTATTTCTACTCCTCTAGGGGTGTAAGCCTTTTTACTCCCTAGAGCAAAAAAAAACCTAGCAAAGTAAATCTATAAGGGTGTAAGCGCTTTTATTCCTTGTAACAACCTTTGTAGAATAAATTTTCAAAGACAAAAGTGATAGATATTAGTGGAGGGTGTATTCCCTTATACTCCTCCAAATATTTAGACAATTAACCTTGAAACAAGAAGAAACAACACAATATGTAGAGAATTCCTTACCAATTCCAAGAGACAACATAAAAAACCCTTCTTTACCAAGAATATTCTATGACCATCGAAAAGAGACAAACATCAAGAGATAATGCCTAGCTTCTTCCTAAAAAATACAAGTAAAATCATCCACAATTAACCAAGAGAGATAGATAGAGAAAAATGCCCAAATAGGGCGAAAATTTCAGCCAATGTTATGTAATTCTCAAGTGAAAGTTATGTCCAAATGAAATGAGAGTGATCTCTATTTATACAAGATCACTAAAAACCAATTTGTCCACTTTTTCAAAAGTCAACATCAAATTAGAGATGCCAACCTCCCTATTTGTCTTTACAACTTAAAATCACAAATACATTAAGTAATTTCCCCTTTTAGGGGTGAAATCATGCCCTAAAGGGTGACATTAGGCCTCCAAAAGAGACATTGAGGTCTTTTGTGAAGATCTTTGTGCCTTCAAAGGCCATAAACCCTGCCACCAAGTTCTCTAATGTTGAT
>ML790326.1:341237-353867 GCA_009831015.1 Picea engelmannii | reverse complement strand
TACCACTTTTAACCACAATATATATTCTTTCACTTTATCAATAATGTTCAAAAGTTGATCATCAATGTATTATCTATGATTGCATTCAATATATATATATATATATATATCATAAGCATGTAATCATAAACAACATCACATCAAGAACACAATACACCAATATTTACGTGGAAACCCAAATGGGAGAAAAGCACATAATTATTTCTTATATATATCAAGAATTCATTCATAGGAAGAACCAATTCCCAATTCTCCAGCTGCAACTGGAAGGATGCTACGACCCCTTATTTATAGGCTCCAACCCGAAGGAAGCTACAACTCCCTGAATTCTCTGAATCCAACCAGAAGGAGGCTACAACCCCTTGTGTTCTTTGGCTCCAACTGGAAGGTGGATACAACAACCTAGTTCTCAGGCTCCAACCCAAAAGAAGCTCCAACTCCTTGATTCTCCAACATCAGCTGGAAGGAGGATACAACCCCATTTCCTTGCCCCGTCCTGCCGCCATGAAATATAAGTGCAGATCAATTGTCACTACCACAATCACTGCCACTGTCACTTCCACTGTCACATCAACCTGTAATCTGTCACTGTATCCAACCTTTACAACCAATTACTGTCTCATCCATGATACCAAATCCACTCTCATCTGCATGCAACTCATGCTAAGATCACCAAGAGAATATCTAAAACCATATGCTCAACATCACCAACACATTCCTCTATAAATCATGTACCAAGATAACCACATACCATCACAAGATATGTGTCTCAACCATGTACCAAACCATCAACATGTACCACACCAAACATCAACCGTGTACCACAACCTGTACAAGAATAAGTGCATCAACCATGCACCAACACCTGTACCAAAATTTTCATCGACCATGCACCAACACCTGTACCAAAGTGTGCATCAACCATGCACCATAACCTATGCCAAATCGTGAATCAACCATACACCATAACCTATATCATCAACAAGTGCATGAACCTATACCAAACCGTGCATCAACCATGCACCACAACTGTACCAAACTGTGCATCAACCATGGACCTCAACTACACCATATTCCTTAATCATCAACCATCAACATCAACACCATACCAAGTATCAATCCTATACCTCAACCATGCGCTAACAATGCACATAAACCATGTAAATCAACCATGTACATCAACACCTGTACCATACCATGTACCAAGCCAATAAATCAAGAAATGTACCAACAATGTATATCAACAAGTAGAACTCAATCAACATGCACCATGCATCCAATGATGTGCCTCAAGTCATATACCAAATATCACAAACACATGCCTCAAGCATGCTCCTCAATATCACCAAGATGAAACCTCATAACACGATATACCAATCCTCAAATATGCACCATAACATGTAACCAAACTAGATACCAAGATAGAAAATAATGCTTCTAATTAATGTACCATAACATCACTAAGAGGTACCATACCATCATGTATCATCAACATGTACCATACCATAACCAAGCATGTAACCCTTAAAACTTACCTATGATCCTGTAGCTAACCTGTAGCTTCTTCCACATTACCCAACAACCTGGAACCAACATCCTCCTCACTTATGTCTTTTCCTCGAAGGACGAAGACGTTCTGTGACGCGAGTCCTCGCATGATTACCTCTAGGAAACCCGAGGGGATGCCTCGTGGGACACTTAGTGTATGACCTGTGGGGATGGCCCTAATTAGGGTTTCCTCATATTTTTCCATTCTTCTATGTAATGCTGAGACTTTCTCTCTTCCTTTCCTTCGTTGCCTCAGAAAATGCCATCACAAACCTTACCAATAAACTAAAACACTAGACCATAACATTCACACGATATATATTCAATTTAAGTGTGTGTGTGTATCAAATGAATGTCTCATAATGTGTATTTATACTTTTGGTAGGTAACCTCTTTCCTTATTCTTAGAGATTCTAGTACTTTCTTGTCACAACCACTTTATCCATTCATTCATTGACTTGTAACCAACTAGGGGTTTCTTTCCCATTCTTCGGGGCTTCCAACTTCAAAAGGCCATATCGCCCTAACCGCGAGGAACCACATGGAGTTCCACATATCACTGGAAATGGCACGACGTGTACTATCCATATATGATAGTCTTACCTAAAATTTTCTCTCCTTCATGTCCATATTCCTTAATCAACTTCGGGTACATAAACACACCTCCGAGGCTACATGTAGACTACATCAAATGCACCCAACTAACTGACCATAAATATCAATCATATAAATGTCAATCGATTTTCCAACATCTCCGGGCCTCTCCAAAGGTTGACATCAAACTCTAAGAGTTGACATCAATGACAACCAGTTGTCCAATAATCTGCCAAAGATTGATGGCAAGACCAACATTCATGAAAAAACTGATGCCCCAATGCTCATGCTCCCCTTGTGACCATTTCCCCTCGCCAATGTTTCTCACTCTCCCCCTTTGAAATAAATGTAAAAGGGTATCTCTCCTTTGGGATTCTCCCCCTGTCATCATGCATTTTTTCTTTCTCTTTGTTACCATGCCTTTGTTATTTCTTTCCTTCTTTGACAAAGGATAACTCCCCTTGTCGATATGTCTGCTCTTGTCTGCATGCTATTGATATTCATGTATGGATATCTTTCTTTGATGATTTTTCTTCCCTTGACTTTTCTGTAAGATGTAGATCAATGTAGGGATACCTGTATATGTTTCCTTTCCTCTCTTCCAGTACTACTAATTGTCTATTGGTGCTTCCTCTTGAATTTCACTGACATATACACAAAGCATTCAAAATTTAATTTCTTTATTCAACTGTCATGTTTACTTGAACATATTGTTCAATGATTTTATTCCGATGATATAGCTTCTGCTGATGGTTTCTCTTTCCCCATTCTTTTGTTTCATTTCTTTCCTTTTCATGACCAAATGATCCCAACTGATTCCACTTATTGCAATTGTAAATATACTACTAAGGATATTCTTTGACCCATGCTTTCTGTACCTGGTAAGCATCTCAAAAATCCATCTCTGTCCATATGTCACAAAGTTTTCCATAACTATGCTACTCAAATGTTCACAATGATGATCCATCTGTATTTGTACTATATGGATGCACCTGATCACATATCAAATGTATCATTTGGTCTTCTCTATCTGCAAACCAAACTTTGTATGCCTGAAACAATCTATACTGAAGATATTCCTGCTTGAATACAATCATAAACTTCTGTCCATGTAACTGCGAAAGGAAACATGTGTGGGAACACTTCATATTTCTCAAAAGACATTTCTTTGATGTGTAGTGTTTACTGCGTATACTCCCCCTATTCAACATACATATTTACTAGGAGTCTCCAAACCGGATGACTCAAATAAATACCCGCTCTGATGCAGAATAATATCCTCTTCGTCTATAGACTCGTCATCTCTATGAACTTTGACTTCTTCCTTTCTACCCTGGATTGATCTCATACTATAATTCCTGAAAGTATAATATCTTGAACCTGTTCCTTATTCATTTTCTCTTCTTTTCTTTCTCCCACCACTACAAATCCTACGATCTCTAGGACCTGTTCTTTATTCACTTGTTCTTCTGTTTTTTCATTTCTTCTCCAAACCTTCCTGTATCTGGAAATTTTCTTTTTCCCCATAGATTTATCTTCATATCGTACTATTGCTAATCCTACGATCTCTGGGACTTGGTCTTTATTTACATGTTATTTTTGTTTTCTTTTCCATAAGTCTTTCTTATATTTGATATCAATGTTCTCTTTCATGGAAGTATCGATCGTGCTTCTACAATCACGAGCTATGTGTCCATAGTTATGAAATTTGTAACATTCAATATTATGTGGGACCAGATAAACAATTCTTGATTGAACATTTATTCCATAAGCCCTACAATCTGCAACCTTATGTCCAAAGTTAGTACAATAAAAATAATGACCTTAAAATAAATTTGCATACCTGGGAGTGAATGATCTTATTTTTTGTGTTGTCCTTCCGAATTCCTTCCTTGGATGATCACAATATTCTCTTATGTGGATCCCTTCATTTTGATTGAAGATTGTTTGTGGCTTGAATGTGGAGGATCTTTTTGAAGATGTATCTGTATCATTTTTCTTTGATTCTGGCTGACCATGATTCCTTCCTTTGAGTACTTCTGCATAAATCTTACTCTTCTCTTCATTCTTCTTTTCTCATAACATGGAGGGATTCTCTTCAACATTCTCTACTGATGAGGTGGATGTTTTCGTCTCTTCAATGTTCTTTCCGATCTTGACGATTTTTAGCTCTCAATGTGATAACTTATTCTTCAAGCTTCTCAACCTCTTCTTCTTTCTTCATCATCCGAATCTTCATGACTTATTATGTTCACTTTGCTTATTCAAGTTGGATCTTCAAGGAGATTATTTATTTTTCAAGTCTTCTCTCTTCTTGACCAAACTTTGCTTCAAGATGATTAAGTCATCAGTTCTTTCCATAAGATGATCTGTCAATATCTTCTCTTTCTTTTCTGCTTCTTCCTTCGGTGCTACTATTTTGATTTCCAAACACTGCTTCTGATCCTCGAGAGTTTCTTCAATCCTTTTGGCTTCTTATAGTCAAGCCTTTAACATCATGATCATTTGCTTGAACTCTTTGGAGTTGGAGTTTTTAGATTCTTATTTCTCCTTTAGTTCTGCCTAAAGTGATTTGTTTTTCCTTTTTTCATTCCTTAGGCATTCTATTGCATTGAGCAATTCTTCTCTGTAATTGACTTTTGCCTCTTCACACTCTTCCTCTTCTGAATCTATTTGACATGATGGGACTGTTTATTCTTGTTATGTACCTGCATCTTCTTTATCAAACTCTAACTCTGTGATGGGAGAAGAATATATATTATGTAGTTTATCCCAAAGTTATTTAGCCGATGAACATTTTCCCACTTTGTCTTTTACTGGAACATATAATCCTTTGATGATGAAATCCATTGCTATTTTGTTCTTCTTCTTCAATTACTTCTTGGCTGTAGTCTTTGGTTTCTTTGAACCATTATATACCGTAACAACTGAATACCAAATATCATATCCATGTGCCTACAAAAATGTTTTTGTTCTTATGCTCCATGACTCATAGTTCAGACCATTCCGACCATTGAATATTGGTACTCCATTCATACTGATCATTGGTTCTCCATTCACACTATACTCCATGATCTACCTTCTATTGGTTAAACTATTTACTCGAAGGAACCCTCTCTGATACCAATTGTTGGAATACTGAGAGGGGGGGTAGGTTGAATCAATATGAACACTTTATACCACTTTTAACCATAATATAATATTCTTTCACTTTATCAACAATGTTCAACAATTTATCATCATTGTATCAACTATGATTGCATTCAATATATATATATATATATCATAAGCATGTAATCATAAGCAACATCAAATCAAGAACACAATACACCAATATTTACGTGGAAATCCAAATAGGAGAAAATCACATAATGCTTTCTTATATATATCAAGAATTCATTCATAGGAAGAACCAACTTCATAATTCTTTAGTTGCAATTGGAAGGAGGATACAACCCCATATTTATAGGCTCCAACCTGAAGGAAGCTACAAATCCTTTAATTCTCTGGCTCCAACTATAAGGAGGCTACAACCCCTTGGGTTCTTCAGATCCAAATGGAAGGTGGATAGAACCACCTAGTTCTCATGATTCCACCCGAAGGAAGATCCAAATCCCTGATTCTACAACACCAATCGAAAGGAGGCTATAACCCCCTTTCCTTTCTCTGCCTTGCCACCCTGAAATATAAGTGTAGACCAACTGTCACAACCACAATCATTGCCACTATCATTGTCACTGTCACATCAACCTGTAACCTATCACTGACCAACCTGTCCAACCAATCATTGTCTCATCCACAATAGCATATCCACTCTCATCCACATGCAACTCATGTCAATATCACCAAGATCATATCTCAAACCATATGCTCAACATCACTAACACATGACTCTATCAAGCATGTACCAATATCACCACATACCATCACAAAATATGTGTCTCAACCATGTACCAAACCATCAACCTTTACCATACCAAACATCAACCGTGTACCACAACCTGTACCACAATAATTGCATCAACCATGCACCAACACCTGTACCAAAACGTTCATCAACCATGCACCAACACTTGTACCAAACTGTGCATCAACCATGCACCATAACCTGTTCCAAATTGTGCATCAACCATGCACCATAATATGTATCATCAACAAGTGCATAAACTTGTACCAAACCGTGCATCAACCATGCACCACAACTGTACCAAACCATGCATCAACCATGCAACTCAACTGTACCATATGCCTCAATCATTAACCATCAACATCAACACCATACCAAGTATCAATCATGTACCTCAACCATGTGCTAACCATGCACATCAACCATGTACATCAATACCTGTACCATACCATGTACCAAGCCAATAAACCAAGAAATGTACCAACAATGTGTCTCAACAAGTAGACCTCAATAAACATACACCATGCATCCAATGATGTTCCTCAAGTCATATACCAAATCTCACAAACACATGCCTCAAGCATGCTTCTCAATATCACCAAGATGCAACCTCATAACAAAATATACCAAGCCTCAAATATGCACCATAACATGTAACCAAACTAGATACCAATATAGCCAATAATACTTCTAATCAATGTACCATAACATCACCAAGAGGTACCATACAATTATGTATCATCAACATGTACCATACCATAACCAAGCATGTAACCCTTTAAACTTACCTCTGATCCTGTAGCTAACCCGATACTCTGTAACACTGACTTGTAGCTTCTTCTACAGTCCTCAACAACGTGGAGCCAACATCCTCCTCACTTCTGTCTTGTCCTCATGGGACGAAGACCTTCTATCACGTGGCTCCTCATGTGGCGACCTCTAGGCAACTCGTGGGGATGCCTCTCCCGGACACGTAGTGTCTGACCTGCAGGGATGAGCCTAATTATAGTTTCCTAAAATTTTCCTATTCTTCTCTGTAATTCCAAGACTTTCTCTCTTCCTTTCCTTCACTGCCTTAGAAAATGTTGTCGTAAACCTTACTAATAAACCAAAACACTAGACCATAACATTCACAAGATAGATATTCAATGTAAGTGTGTATGTGTATCAAATGAATGTCTCATGATATGTATTTATACTTTTGGTAGGTAACCTCTTTCCTTATTCTTAGGGCTTCTAGTACTTTATTTTCACAACCACTTTATCCATTCATTCATTGACTTGTAACCTGCTAGGGGCTTCTTGCCTAGTCTTCGGGGCTTCCAACTTCACAAGGCCATATCTCCCTAACCGTGAGGAACCACGTGGCGTTCCACATATCAATAGAAACAACACAATGTGTACTATCCATATATGATAGTATTACCTAAAATTTTTCTATCCTTCATGTCCATATTACCTAATAAACTTTGGGTCCCATAACCACACCTCCGGGGCTACATGTAGACTACATCAAATGCACCCAACTAACTCACCATCAATCTCGATCATATAAATGTCAATCATTTGTCCAACATATCTGGGCCTCTCTAAGGGTTGACATTAGTATCTAAGGGCTAACATCAATGCCAACCAAATATCCATACCAATTGTCTAGCAAGGGTGAATCAATATCAAGTACAATTTAGCAATTTTAAAATTTAACTTTTCAATCAAATAAATGCGCCCCAATATACAATAAAGAATATTAAAAGAAGTACACAGTGCACGACAAACTTATGTGGAAATACAAAGAATGTTTTTCTTATATAATAAAAAAATTACATTCATAGGAAGCTACAACTTCTAATATTCTCCATATCCAACTAGAAGGAGGCTTCAACCCCCTAATTTATAGGCTCCAACCTGAAGGAAGCTACAACTCCCTAGATTCTCTAGCTCCAACTAGAAGGAGGATTCAACCCCCTTTCCTTGCTCCTTCCTTCCACCCTCAAATACATAAGAGAATCAACTTGTCACTATCACTTTCATTGATACATCATCATCATTAAACTGGTTCCACATAGAAATTATAGGTTATCATGGGTCCACATATAAACCCCAACATCGCTTCTTAAATTTATCTCAAACACCTGTTTGGGACTAGTTTCTGGATTAGTCACAAACCCTAAATTACAAAAAGAATAACTCCGAATGTAATGAATCAAGGTGTGAAACTTGTAAACAATATGATTCAATATATTCTTTGAAATTCCTCCAATTTTTTCTCCTTGACTGGTCCTTGAAAAAGAGTTATAGCAAAAATGAGAAACCTTTCTGAATTTCGTCCTATTTTGGAGAGCGAACTTGTACATAATTTCACACGCTCAATATTTTATATCTAATTCTGAAAATCATAAAAAAGATACTATGGGATGTACTGTTTCCAATGTAATTATTCTCACAGAATTTGGATCTTCTATGAATACATTATGATTGTTTTACCCGGAACACTTGTTTGAGACTACTTACAGGACTAATAAAAAACCCTATCTTCCACAGAGTGTATCTCCAAAAGTAAAACGATCCAAAAGCTTAAATTCGTACCATAGGTACATTGATATTCCTTCTCAACATTCTCCAAGTTTCACTATCTGAATCATTCTAGAAAAAATGTTATAGTGGAAATTCCTAGATGACCTTCAAAGAACATACCTTAGAACAAATCATCACAAGACTTCATCTCCCCTTGGAATTTCGCCCTTCTTCACTTCATATTCCCTCTAAAATTCACTACCAAAATTATGCTAAGAGATCACAAGATTGAATGATGAAAATGAGAGGTTCTTAGTGTGTATTTGTACCTTTCCAGGTGCTTCCTTAACTTTAGATCTGACCTATAATTTCTTGTTTGCAACACTTTTTAGGGGCAAATTCACATGATCATCTTTAAGAGGGAATATCTTCTCAACATCGAGGAACCACATGGCGTGCCACCTACCATTGGAAAGGGATTAATGAGTGATATCAATCCATGGATGGTTTTTTATGCATTTTCAATGTCCTTCATACTCTTTTTCTTCAAATAGCTATGGGGATTCTTGATCACACCTCCATAACTTCTTGTGGGATTCTTCAAAGCATTTTCCCAAGAGGACCATGATTAAATATATGCCTTAAGGGGACCACTTTGGAGACTCCTTTAAGTAAATCCATAGGCTTACTCATTTTGATCACCAATGGATTACTTTGACATCAATTACAACACCATTCAACAATGTCCACCTTTGTCATTGATGGAAACACTCAAACTTCCCTTGTCATCATGCTCCTGATCTTTCTCCCCCCCTTTGAAATCAATGGAAAAGGGTAACACTTCTCCTTGGGGATACTCCCCCTGAACTCATGACACTCAATAGTATTTCACCTTCCTTTTATGTCTTCTTATCCTTTCCTTCCTTGTTATAGTCCTTGGAGCTATTTTGTGTGACTTCAATCATATTTATTTCTTCTTTGTCTAGGATGTATATGTTATTTGGTATTCTTGTTGTTGTTGCAACCAATCTTCCTGAGCAATCTTATTTGATTTCACATCTTTGTGAACAAAAAATAAGATTGTATCCTTGATCACATATTTTACTGACACTAAGGAGATTATGTTCAAATATTCAACCTGTAAGACATTTGTTGCTTTTACATTTTCACTTCCAGGACTCACTACACCTTTTCCAAGTATTTTGACAGAGGAGTCATTTCCAAATGAAACACTACCATTTTTTTTATTTTGTTTAAGTTGATGAATTTGTTCTGGTCTCCATTCATGTGTGTTGAGCACCCACTATCTATGTACCACTTCGCTGGCCCCAAAGGAACATTTAGTCTTTTGGAAAAAAAAAATGGTTGTCCTTTAGCAAGTGAAGGAATTTGTCCACATGAAGAAGTTGGCTTTTCCAAGTGCGACTATAAATGAGAATGTCATCAAAGAAAACCAGGAAAAAATTCCGAAGGTAAGGTTTCAATATTTTATTCATGAGACTTTGTAAGGTGGATGGGGCATTGAAAAGGACAAAAGGCATGACCAACAATTCATAATTTCCTTCATGAGTTTGGAAAGAAGTCTTCATAATATCTTCCTCCTTCATCCAAATATGGTGATATCCTAAGCAAAGGTCTAATTTGGTGAAGAAGAAGGCACCCTGGAGTTCATCCAACAGATCATCAATGGCAGGAATGAGAAACTTATCTTTGATGGTCAATTTATTCAGGGCACAAAAATCGAGACACATTCTCCAAGTACCTTCTTTATTTAAGACCATCACCATGGGGGAAGAATATGGGCTGGTGCTAAGGAAAATTATCCTTGCCTCCAGTAATTCATGTACCCTCTTTTCTATTTCATGTTTTTGAGAAAATGGATACTAGTAGGGACGAACATTGGGGGGTTGAATTCCCATAAGGGGAAGGATGCTATGATCATGCTCACCCCTAGAGGGAGGTAAGTTTGTTGGAACCTCAAAGACCTTGGGGTACTTTTCCAAGATGAGTTGCAGGCTAGGAGGATCTACTGGAGAGGCCTGATCTGTGATATGGATTGCATGAAATTGAGTAATCACACCATTGTGGCCTTTCTTCAACATTTTTTTCCATCCTGTGAGAGATGATGATATCAAGGGAGCCCTCTTGGAGACCTTAGAGGGTATATGTGTGAGCCTCTTGGTTGAAGCTCATATATAACTCTTGATAATCCATTGTGATCGATCCCAGAGTGGGAATCCATTCCACACCTAATACAATATCATAGCCACCCATGGAAATAAAGAACATGTGTTTTTTCAGATGATAATCACCCATTTGAAGTTTGACATTCTCACAGTGGCCCCCACACTTCATCGTACCACCATTAGCGATGAGGATTTGAAAATTAGAAATAGGGTGGACAAAGCAATGGATCTCCTCAACAAGCTTGCGGTGAATAAAATTATGGGTGCTACCACTATCAATCAACACCAAAACTGGCCTATGTTTGATGTAGTCGTTGATCTTCAATGTTTGTGGGGCCAAAATACCCGAGAGGGAATGAAGATATATGACAGGTTCCTCTGGTTCTCTAGGTGTTGCAACTAAATGTTCTGCGTGAGAAGTTGATGGAGAATCCTCTTGGTTAAGAGTCTCATATGATGATATGTCGTCATAGGAAGAGGAAGCTAATGCATCAATATAGAAGAACTTTTGTTCCCTACATTTATGTCTCGGTGAATACTTTTCATTACAGTAATAACAAAGTCCTTTCTTGCGACATTCCATCATTTTTGCTGGAGATACCTTTTGGATCTTCAAGGTTTGTGTTTGAGCTAGAATGTAGCCTTCAAGGGTGGGGCCCGAAGGATGAAATATGCTTCCAGTGCTAATTGACATGCCTACAACCATGTAGTAGGATGATGCATGCTCACATGAGCCCAAATGACTAACTTTAAGCCACTGATAAAGCATTGAAGGTAAAATTTATCATATAAGCCCTCAATTCGAATAGCCAATTTTTCAAATGCCATGATGAAATATGTGACTGGTCCAGTTTGGCGTAGCTTAGTGAGCCTTCCAAAAAAATGTGATTCCCTATCAAAATGGGCACAAACCGCTTTAGTGAACATGTTCCAAGTGGGTAGTCCTGGATAACATTTCTTATGCCACTTACACCACTTCCACCACTTCTAGCATTCTTGATCTAAGTAAAAAACCCGTACATGGAGTTTGATCTCATCATCTCGAATATCATGAAGGGAGAGGTATTGTTCCATTTGAGAAACCCATCCTGCTGGGTTGGATCCATCAAATTTATGCATGTCAACTTTGGACACCTTATGCCAAGAGTGTGGAGAAGCCCAAGGGGAGTGGGACAAATGATTAGGATCATAATAGGAGGCTTGAGGGTCCTTGGCATTAGGCTCAACATTATTAGCCTTGACGATTTTCTTCATGAATTGTTGGAAGGATGCTTGGTGTTATAACCCTATAATTTACAGGATCAACTGGTGATTGTGATTTTTTTCCTTTAGTGTTTTTAGTTAGCAGATATTGTTGTATTCTAAAATAAAAGAAATGAAAAGAAAAGAAAAAGAAAAAATGAGAAAAATAAAAGAGAGAAAAAAAGAAAATGGATAAAATCACCATGAAATGACAATGACTTGATCCATACAATTTAAACATGGCCAAGTCTTTTAAATTTAAGTATCTAGGATTAGTGAAGAAGCTTGGCTAAGCTGTCTAACCTTAGCCAAGTAATCACGTTAGTTAGTGAATAAATTTGACCAAACAGTCTAATTTTCGTCAACTAGCCCCTAGGTAGAGTATTTTCTTAGTCCAACACTCTAAGCTGGGCTAAAGGTGCAAATGAGTAGGTTAGGACATAGGTTAGTCAACTTCCTTTCAATAAAATATGTAAGATGATCGATGAAAAATGTATGATTTTTGATGATGAAATGTTTTTCTAACCCCATGGTGATAAAAAGAAAAAGAACCAGTGCACAAAACCCATAAAAAGTCATTAAGCCTAATTTCTTCATCATATATTGAATTGCGCCCTGGAGATTAAAGATCGGGCCTAG
>ML790326.1:265221-340957 GCA_009831015.1 Picea engelmannii | reverse complement strand
GGGGGGGGGGGGGGTCCCGACATGATGGTTAAGGAGCACACTCGAATCAATGACTGATGTAGCTTTGTTCAGATCAATGGTTAGCCATTGATCCCGGACCCCCCAAACTTTTCTACTTTTAAAGGCAAGTGGGGTCCGAAATGAAGCTGTGTCCAGGAAGGCCCCATCCCTACGTGGCATTATCTCGTCACATCTTATCTTGCCACTCTAAACTATTCACCGCCTATCATTCTTCCAACTCACCACCGTCATTCATAGATGTCACACCCCGAAGCATCAATTGCAAATCCCATTTCGTCACCCCGTTAGCATGTCCCCTCCAACTAACCTTTACGGGTCATATCCATTTCGTTCATCTTCCAATCACCTTTCTGCATGTCAACCATTTTCACACATCAGATGTCCTTCACCTTACTCTCTCATGCTCTAAATGACCTATTGGCCATTTATGACTGGCCACATACCCGTTGTTCATCTGACCTATCCTTTTTCGCCCAACGGATACCCGTTCACTCAAATTCAACCCCGTTTCGGTTAGTTCCCATTCCACTCACACTCCCTGCGTATCACAAACTCATTTTCGTTCGCCTCTGCAACACCTCATCCAACCAGAGTTTTCAACTACTAACGTTTTTTCAGTGTGCAGGTATCGGTGGAAATCAATGGCACCCAAAAGCAAAAAGTCAAATGCGGAGGAAAATCCTTTTCTCCCACCCCTCGTCGATATCGACCGGATCCCGTTAGTAGAAAAAGACTACTTGATCTTAGAAAATAGGTTCGATTTTGATTTTTCCAAGCTACATTCATGGTTTAAAGACACCTTCATCGATTAGAGAGATGAAATTGGGCTCTGGCAGTCAAATTTCCCCTTGTATCTTTTTCCCCAGATCTATCATTTCCCCAAATTCGCTCTCAAATGCCAAGCGCATTACTTCCCTGATCAGAGAGCCATAGTGTCTTCGAACGAAGAAACCTTTTTCCTAATTACACCCGAGGCCTATTGGATTTACTTCACACACACCTAGGATTTATTTTTCCTAAGGTTATTCCTTGTTTATTAGTCATAATTAGTCATTATCCAGTCTCCTATATTTTAGGGGAGAATATTCCACTTGGAGAATATTCTCTTTCAGTTGACTAGTTGAGTTGAGTTTAGATGTTGCATTGGTTTTCTCACCATGCAACATTGGGATTATCACCAACTCACTATTCTTTGTTCAGTCAGTTAACTGAAGACTAGTTGACTAGTTAACTCAGCTAGGTGGCAGTTCACTCCCGTAACTACCTGAGAGACTAGACTAGGTGGCGATTTACTCTTGTAACTGTTGGTGTGTGTCCAGATCAATCTAGACCACCACTATGTCTCATTATTTACTCATTTATCCTATATATATTGTAAATTATTCATTCTTTGAGTGTGGAATATGGTTAATGATAATTCTTCTATTCTTTCTATCTTGCTTCTTCTTTCTCAATTTCTCTCTGCAAATGTGTGTAGTATTTTCTAGCTAGATCTATTATGTGCAGGTTCAACACATTTACATGGTATCAGAGCCAATAGACTGCTAAGAAAAATCTACACCAAATCATTTTTTCCAGGTACAAAAGATTGAAGACAACAAAAAGATGGATTTTTCGCCGGAAATACTTCTCACGCCTCATAACTATTTGGAATGGAAGCCAAAAATTCTGCTTCATCTTAAATGCAGAGGCTTGTACCAAATAAATATGGCAATGGAAGTAGAGCCTGATTCTATCGATGATAAAAATGACTTTCTCAATAGACAAGATATGGCCATAGGAAGTATCGGCATGTCTGTTTCTCCCAAAATTTTCCATCAAGTATATGAAGAATCACAAGGATTAACTCCAAATGAATTATGGAACAGATTGGAGGTTCTATTTGGGAATAAATAATATTGTGAAGATTTCATGCAGGAGGTCGAATAGATAGAGCTAGAAAAGAAACCGTCAGAAGATCAAGCCTCTAATTCTGAAGAGTTTTCTACACAAGTGTCTACAGAAATTAGTATTCCATTAATTGAAGATGATGCCTACTCCATTTCATATTTTTTTTCTGAAATTGATGTGGTACTAAGGGCATCATTTGTGACCTTACGACTTGCTGTAAAATCATTTCTATGTTAGGGAGAGGAAAGTGATCTTTTATACTAGCTCGATTTAACGCGCGAAAATCAATGCATAATCTGATCTGACCGGTTGTTTCTCGAACATGAACCAAATTGGAACCCAATTCAAAATACTTTATTGGAAGGATGATTCCATCTTTCAAGAGTCTTTCCAAATCATTTCGAATAGTTTCTCCCAGTGAAGGGTTGATAGGTCTTTGTTTTTGCCTAATTGGTTTTATTCCTTCCTTGATGGGGATGGCATGTTGTATAAGAACATGATCAAAACCACAAAGATCCCCATAAGACCAAGCAAAAACATCTTGAAATTCACCAAGTATCTTGGAAAACTTCATTTTCTCTTCATCAGAACATTGGGCACCTATTTTAACATTCTTTGGAGACTCAAGTGTCCCAATGTTCAAGGAGATGGTTTCACCCACCTTCCTTTTCGACTCCTCTTCTTTCTGTTTCTCTTTATTGCCTACATCACTTGATGAAAACAAACTCTCTAGAGGAGTCAAGCCTTTAGGAATCTTGTTGTATTCTCTGGATATGGTTTCCTTGGGATTATAGGGTTCATTTTGAATGAATGAACATATGCTCTCATCGCTGGGGAAGACCTGCCAGGATTCTATATTGTTAGGGATATGTGGACGATATAGAGATTGAAAAGTACAATCAGGTATGTGTGGCAGAAGTTGCTGATTAGGAGAGGCTGAAAAAACAACTAACCAATCAACCATTGAGTTCAACTCCGTCTTAACATGAGTGATGTTAAAAGATAATAGGTTCGAGATAAGTGCCCAAATAGTTTGGGTATATCGTTTCATAAACTTGTTGCTAGGAGAGTATATCTTACATACAAGGTTCACAACAAGCTCGAAATATCCAAAAACTTAAGGTGACCAAAACCAAGATTATAGGTGTTTTCAATGCCTAATATTAAATCTTTGAATTCGGTGACATTATTTGTGCAAGAAAACGCCAACCTGTAAGAAAAGTTATGAATTTTCCCCACAGGAGAGTACAAGATTATGCCAGCTCCATTTTCTTCACTAGAGCATGAACCATCAAAGTGCATGTGCCATATACCATCATCTAAATCAATTTGTTCCAAGGGAATGTTATCCTCCTCAGCAAAGATGGAATACACCCCTAGGTCCTTTTCTACATAGTTCATGTTAGGTTGTGGGACACTTTCTATGTAAGGTGAAATCCTTCCCTCTCCAAGGACTATAATGTTTTTACCATTCCGAGGAACAAATAAGTGTGTCCCGTCGAGTGAGAGGTATCCACCGATCAAAGATTGCCAATATCTTCCCAAGATGATTGAGTAATTTCTTACTGGCATATCAATTACCTGAATGCTAAGGGTTGTCCTTATTTCAGGGTGTGCGCACAAAACTAAGGTCACATATTTAATCTCACCTATGGTTGTTTGTTGTAGACTATTATAAGAGAGCATGCTCCTGACATTTTCATTTGTACAAGACAAGCCTATCTCTTCCATAATAATCATTGACATCACACTTGGGCCCAAAATGACATCAATGAGGCAACATGTTGGCACAGGGGCAGACCCAGGTTTCAACGCTTCAAAAACGCACCAAAAAAAACCTAACTACCGACCCTTTCGGCAACACTTGCGAAGCAGATGAGGTCTCACCCGAGGTAGAGGCAGGGGGGTTGCAGGATTCAAGTGTCTACAACCTAGCTGGGACACAGATCTGTGATCACAATACTTAACATATCACTTAGCAATTAACATTCATTAGCTTTTACCCTTATTCACATTGCAGGTTAAAACCCTAATTACAAAACAACATAGTATTCATCAAGATATAATCACATTTATCCATTCAACACATAACATCAAAGAAGATCTAGCATTCATCCACATTAATAAGCACTAAGATACTATATCAGATGCATCTAACATACATAAATATTACAACACTAACCACAAATCACATTACTAACATATCAACCACAATGTACAAAGCAAACATAACACAAGATATATGTGGTTCACCCCAGTGTGGGGCTACGTCCGCCAAATCTTCTTCTTCTTTATTATCTTCTGTCAATATTTGTACATGAACGGATCCACAAAACCCACTCCACATAGGACATGAGATCTGCGTACACCTCACCAGATCATCCTTCCTCGAGCTAGGTTCAAGCACAAAACCTTCTTACAATTAATTGCACTTAGCTCTGCAAGTTCTCAACACACAACCATGCACTAAGCCAAGTCGATCACATAGATCCAACTACCAGGTGTCTCTCTTACATCACTTAGATGCTTATTTATACATTACAGTAGGAGCCTAAACATGGGTAAATCCATGGGCCAACATCCCATACTCGTTACATAAACCCTAACACCCAAAAATCCCTCAAAAGGGGAGAAGATCCTGCGATCTCCGCTTCACCTGGGCGCTTCATATTCAAACAACCTGTCGAAGTCCCAAAAATGGTCAAATATGACCAAGATTCTCCAAAATTTGGTTCAGGGCCAATAAGCCCCCAACACTCACCTGTGACTCGTCCCAAGTCACTCTAATTTGGGCAATTCTGCTTCAAAAGTCTTGAGCTTGGTTTGAACTTCCTTGACTTGATGCTTCGCCAAAGCCTCCTACTAGGTGAACTCCTCAATGAAATTCTCGGTGACTGGTCCTTCCAAGCATTGTTACACTATGGTGACCATTTGTTCTAGCTATGCACCTCATCCTTCGATTTCTTCAAAAAGTGTGCAGGCTTCGTCCTGCATTAGCTGGGGTTTCTGGGTCACTTCCATGACTTTACTTTGGATGGAATTAACCTGTTGCTAGATCGTGTGCACCTCCTAGGACCTTTTCATCTTCTCGACTGCTGACAGTATTTTCAGCTGCGCTTGCAATTTCGATGCTTGTTTCTTTGCTTCCTAGAGATGGGCTTCTAATGTTCTTAGTTCTGGGTCCTCTGGAAGGTGCTCGTATGTCCACACACTTCTATTAGTGAGTTTCTTGCATTCTAATGCCAATGCCTTGATTCTTTCGACTGTGCTCCTGGAAGTTTCTTCCCTTTGGTCTCACACTTCCCATCGGAGTGCTTGGCACTGCTTGCAATTCCAGTTCTGCTACTCTTGCTTGAAGATGCTGAATGGATTCAATGAGCTTCCCCACTTGGCTCTCCATTGTCTCTTCTTCCATCTATGCTAGGCCTGACACAAAGAAAAGTTCTCTAGTGACTACCTCCTTAACTCTCATCTACTCCGTAAGCAACTGTTCTTTTTCCTTCTGGATATGCACTCTATCCATTGCAAACTTCGCTTGGATGTCCTCTTTCTCATGCTGCAGAATCCAATGTTGCTATAGGACTTCCTCCTTTGCTTGCTTCAATGATTCTGTGGCCTTATCTTTTTCCTCCTAGACACGACGAAGGTGAGCTTCTGTCGCATCGGCTAATCGACACAGTTGGGCAGGCTCATCTCCTACTTCTATAACTTCTGATGATGATGGCGCAATAGACACCGTGCGGATAGATTAGAGGGCTTGCTGTACCTCTTTTAGCTCTGCCTCAATCATGTCGTACATTGTCTCTTGATTTGATTCATTGTACTGCGAAATATCCTCTGATGTGTCTATGACGGGTGCGATGATGAGATCGATGTCATCCATTGTAAGCATAGTCTATGACTGGGGCTTATTATCTCGTGGCTTCTTCCATGATGAAGGTTTCTTTGGGGAAACCTTTATTTTCTTGGATGACTCGATCTCTGTAAGGGGATCTTTAGGTGGTGTCACTTCTCCCTATTCCTGCTTGTTTTCTTCCCCTTCATTCTCTTCCCGATCTACTTCGTCATCGCCTCCTCCTCCTGGTGACCCTGGTGTAGTTTCCTTTGATGCGCTGTTCATTTTCTGTACTTATTCCTTCTTCTTCCTTCAGCTACTAGGTCCATCATACTCTTTTCTAGTGACTACAAGACTTCCAATGAGGTTGGGGTCGAAGAGTTCCGTATGTTCGACTGGGACAAGGACATTCTATAGGACATTCCTTGGTATTTCTTCCATGTCATTCTCTGTGAGTTTGTAATAGGACTGGAGCTCTTCCTTGTGTTCATCTCCATGCGCAGTGATATAAATGAAGTGCCTGTCTGCATGGAACTTCGCAAGTGACCTAAACATGTGTAGAGTATTGGGTGTCATGCGAGGGAAGGATTCAATAGCCCTCTTCAGCTGCAAGTAATAGGTGTGGAACACCGCGTTGGATTGCCATTATTTTTCCATGTCGCTTGAATACCAAAGGGTAGTGAACCTCGCGGCCAGGGGTTTGGACGACTCGACTTCGAGGAAGGTGGCTCCTTTCGCCATCTCCCAAGCAACGAAGGCAACAAAAATCAACAACCAGCTAAAGTGAAACTCGTAGCTTTGGTCTTGCGCTTCGTGACAATATTGTTCCAACTGGTTGACGAGATAGCTCACCCAGTTCATCTGCATTCCTTCAACGCATTTTCCTGTGAGGTTGAAAACAAACCCCATGACTTGCGTTGGTCTATTCTTCTTGACAAGCTGACCAGAGATCAACTGGCAAGCTAGGCGCACTGCGCCATTTTGGATGGAGGCTACCTTGTAGCCCTGATTCCCCTTCTCTACATCGTCATAGGTGTCCTTGATTTGCGGCACCAGGGCGCGATCTGCAGCCTTCCCTGGGTAAAAGTCCCGAGGGTCTGGTCCTTGCATGCTTAATCTGGTGATCTGATGGATCAACGCTGGATATACGGTGATACACCTATCCAACCATAGGTAACCGCCATGTTAGCAAGACATGAGGAGTTTAACACACACGTTAACCTCCTGATGTCTGCCGAAGTGTGGTATATTCATCACATTAAGGACTGTGGACCTCGCGATGTCCATGGTCCATGAGTGGGGGACTATTTTTGACTTCTTCCCCATTGTCTTGGTTAAGTACTTATGTGGGGCGAGCATTCCATAATTCTTGTGATCTCCTAAGTTGAAATCACTGATCTTGGGCATCCGAATCTGTCCCAACTATGATCCAACTGTGCGTATTCCCTTCAGAAGGTATGCAATGATCAGTGTATAGTCGAAGTCCCTTGGGATGCTATCATGACTAATTGTGCCAGCTAGAGGCAGGATATAGTCGCGCAGGATTGATGAGATGAGCTTCGCGTTCACCAAGTCATCGCGATGCTTGCTCCGTTTCTCTGTTGCAGTTCAAGAGGGTCCAAATCGACATGCAGTCGATGGATAGGCTTGAAATCGTCTTGTCGATGAGGCCTGTGCTCTTGCATACATGACCTTCTTTGCCATAATATCTATTAGAATTTCTTCCATGGAATTTTCCACGCGTTGAGTTTGCTCGACATGCATTCTCGTAATCAAATATTTTGGGTAGGCGAACAAACACTCAAGGTAATTGAATGGTTGGTGAGGTCTCAATAAGCACAATGCGATAATCAGTTCTCTGAGGGATCGGGTAATAACAATTTGAAAAAGTGTCCCTAGTGATAAGTTCGACGGATTAAATAGATGATGTTCGCAACATATTCCTCCAACGACAGGAATTCCTCAATCCATCCGTTATGGCACGGTATCAACGGTCCAATGGCAATATTTCCAGCCATAACTGCGTTTATAGCCATTTTGGAGCATTGTTTTAATGGTCGGGATGCCTCCAACGGTCATATTGCTTCTGCTATTTCGGTGAGGTTCCAATTCTGTAATCCTTCTTTCTGCGAAGTCTTCTCTGGAACTTCCTGCAATTTTTCTAACTTTGCTTTCTTCTTGCTGAGCTTTCTAGCCTTCTTTCCTATAATTTATTCTTTCCATTTTTATTCTTATATTTTCTTAGCATAGTAATTTCGCACTGCTGAGGGTCTTTCAAAGGGTTTAAGTGGAGTACCTCTTCCCATGGGTTGACATCCCATACCTGTGACATAAACCCTAACACCCAAAAATCCCTCAAAAGGGGGAGAGATCCAGTGATCTCTGCTTCGCCTGGGGGCTTTGTCTTCAACCAGCCTGTCGAAGTCCCCAAAATGGTCAAATATGACCAAGATTCTCCAAAACTTGGTCAAGGGCCAACACAAAAATGGTTGATCTTATCCATAATCTTTATAGAAATATAAAAAATGCGATTTTTTACAGGGTATCTAAAGTTATTACTAACTATGATATTTTTGCATAAGAATCATGAAGGAAATGGCCATTTCTTCTTGAACACACTGATGTTTTCTTTCTGCCAAGTTTTTTTCGCAGGTTATAGTTTGATCAAGTGATCAATAAGGAGATTACATTGTGACGACAATTGGTCTTCCAAAGACAAATTTCATGAGAAACTCTAAAGAACCAGTCCATGATTATAACCAAAATTTCTAGAAAATTACAGGTTCTTGCAACTTCCTGTAATAGATTAATGGTTTGACATGTTGCATGATAGGTTAGCAAAATTCAAAGAGCTGGGGTTTGTTTCTAAATGTACAAGGATGGTGAAATACCTATCCACCCTTGAATTCCACGTCTACAAGTAGCTGGTCAATGCTGGTCAAATTCAACTATTTTTGCAAAAAGTCCAAAATTAAAAAGCAGATTTGCTATATTCGAGAAATTGGGGCCATAATTCAGTTAGTTTCCCAGCAAGAGTCATTATCCATTTTCCATTACCACATACACTCCACTACATTTTTCTTCAATCCTAACCCACCAATAAAACCAACCAAGGTCATCTACAAGCTGTTTGGTCCACTTTACCTATTCATTGTCCGTTTCCTTTTTCCTACATTTGCAAATAAAACCTTGCTTCCATACACCATTGAGTCCATAGTCCTTGAGTCTAAATATTTTTCTAAAAACACCCTGAAGCTTGCATGCCTTAAGGGCAAGCTATCATGTCGATAAACAAAGGGAATACATCAATGTCCCTTGTTCATCGGATCTTCTAAGTATTCAACAACAACAAATTCATTCATACTTAGCAAGATGTGTTCGGGGTGTTGTCGCAAGAGTTGACTCTAGGCTGTAAAAGAGCCAAGCCTTAGCACATTTTTAAAAGAAATAAATCTTGTTGATTGGTCAGTCATAGGAGGCTTCTAGAACTAGGTTGAAAATAGTCATTCCACTCATTTATAGATCAGAAATGAAAAGGCATGACCTCGTTTGTCTAATTCATTTTAAAAAATCATGAGGATGGATAGCAGATAGGGGATGAACAAAACTGAAAGAAAAAGCCAAGCATCTGGTCTTCCTTTCAATAGAAGAAATAACACTGAAACTTCAAATATCTGAACACAAGTCTTGTCTCTCTCATAGAAAGACAGAGGAAACGCTGTGAACAAATAAAACTTGTAAATGAGGCCAAACGATTAAGGCGCAGGTCTTGTTCTACTCACGACAAAACAGAGGAAAAACTGCACATTAAGGGATGCCTCAAATAACTACAGCAGAGGTAGTACTGAATTGTAACCATTACAAGCTGAAATAATGAACGTAAGGAAGAAAGCGCAGTGATGAAAACTTCAGAAACAATAATACAGGAAGAAAACATAATTAGACAGTGACAAAGTATAGAATCTCTTAGCATTCTGTTCTATATTTGCTGAAAAAATACATTACAAAACCCAACCTCTAAAAAGGCTCTCGGACTGTCTCCTTCTTCTGTTACATACATCTATCTTTTAAAAGAAAGATCTAAAACTCTTTGTGTTCCAGGAATCTGAAACGGTTTGTCTTCTGGACTTCGTGACTGCCAGATGCTCTGCCGTTACAAACATTTGCGTGCGCTGGCAAAAACTCGTTTAGGTATAGAGGAAATGAATTAATAGAAAGCTCTTGAACACAATAGGAATGCAATAAAGATTGGGCTTTGCTTCTCCGATCTTCAGAGCCAGGAATTCCGCTACCTAGTGGCCACGCATCAAAATTTGATTTAAAGGATGTGTCTCACACTTTATGGCCTCCAGCTATTTGAATCCAGAAGCCATGCCTCCTTCCAAGGGAATGATGCAAGGTTTGAAATATGACAAAAATTTATCAGCTTCCTGGCCTTGCAATTCTCTGTATTGCACCGCATGACCTCCTGGTAACTAATAATATTCAGGCATCTTTGATAGAATAGAAGGAATGTAACACACTTACGTATTCTGCTGCGTGCTCAGATTCTCATGCCTGTCACCAAATCTTTCTTCAATTATCGAAACAAAACCCCGTAGACAGCTTCTATGATTCCTGACCTAATTCTCGACTTCCACATTGGCCGCATTCATGGTGGCGACCACCACTTTAACAAAAACACCGTTCATTGATTTCCAGCTCTTGGAATTAGGAAGAAAATCGTTTGTAACCTTTCGATCTCCGTCTCCCTCATTCTGTGTTCAATTCTTTGGCTTCTGCATCTTGTCGAGAAATCCGATAAATGCATTAACTTTCCCGTATATTTAGACGTGGATCTTCTCAGTGCAGGGCCCTCGGAGTAAGGCCTGGCCGTCGATCTGCACTCTGAGACGCTTCGTCTTGTAGAAGAAGGGCACCCAGTCTTCGTCCTTGCAGAAGGTATCCACGAATCTTGCACGTACCCAGATGGATCCTTTCGCCGCTGCATTCCATCTTCTAGTCCTCCCCGCACGCAGACATTGTTTTTGCAGGCTCTTTTCCTGAGAAATCCCAAAAACGATCTGAACCCGAGAATCTTGCACTCCTTGCTTTCTTTTTATCGGAGCTGTTATAACTTTCAGGCTTGCTTGTCATTATCATGCTCGAATTCAGGTCTAGGTCCCGACCCCCTTCAACGTCTTCATAATTCTTTCTCTTGAAACGGAGTTAACCCCAGGACGAGGGATCGGGCGTGTATACAAACTCCGATCTGCGTTGTTCACTCTTGGCCCTTGCCAGCTGTAAAAGCCTGGTAATTTCTGCACCTCTTCCTTCGATTATATACATCAGTCACACTCACGACGCGTTATATAAAAACAAATATCAACGATTTGCGTTCTGGAACTCTGCGACCGCTAGGCACAGAATGCCTGTCACCACCTCCTGACGAGCACCTGGTGAATGGTAACGCCCCTGTCATAATAGATCATCACACTCTTTGGAAATATCAATGATCTCCACATTTTTGATACGCTTGTCAAATTTGCAACTTTTCAGGATAGCAATATCAGACTCGTCAGAAATCAGCCCAGGTGACCATAAAAACTCATAACGCTCTACATTAAGACTAAACAATGAGTTGCCAATAGATATTCCCTTGAGGTTGAATTTATATCTTTTCTACACTTTGTTGTAGTTTAGAAGTTCGTTCGCTAATTGTGGTATATAATGCCCCGCATAGCTTTCGCCAGTTAAGAATAAATCTCTGGACGCATATTCAAGAAACCCTTTAAACCACCTAAAAAAAAAACACAAGCATATTCCTCGCTGTATTTATCACCGCATGTGTAGTCTGAAGTGGTATTTGAATACGACCAACCAACTCCAGCAGGTGATTTTACGAAAAGGAGATTTGATACTTTGTTCCAGGATTGCACATTTTTTTTTTTTTAAATCCGTGGTCATCATCTTGTGGATAAAATGGGCCTAGCTATGTAAATGCACCGCCTCCGCCCCTGACATCAGCAGAGGAAGTAATCCAACCACGATCATGCAAACTCTTAAGATCACTACGCCATCGTTTGTCTAAGACCTCACCATATGCACCATGCTCAACAACTGTTAGAGGAACATAAGTATGATCCATGGAAAATACATCTCGCTGTTCGCACGCATAAAATTCAGACAAGTCATTTCAGCATTGTTGAAACTTCCATGACTAACCCACCAAACTCTAGAAAACTCATTCCATGCTGGAAACACATTGCTGATAGAAACCAAATACTCTCTGGGTCTGAAGTCTTAGGAGTGAGTGATTTGGCAGAAAACAAACAAGCAGCATGCAATATTGCATACAACACTATCCACACTGGATGCCTGTAAATAGTACGAAGAACCCCAAAGGAAGCTTGGGATAAAAAATATTGAGTAGAGCAATTTTGATATCTGTTACAACACGGGGCATCTTGACTCTCATCCTCATTAAATATGGGAGCTCTCATGTTGACTAGTGGCATCCATCAATGGCCACTAAGTTAACAATTTCTTGTTATGTTCGACATCGCCTTGGGATAAAAAATATTGAGTAGAGCAATTTTGATATTTGTTACAACACGGGGCATCTTGACTCTCATCCTCATTAAATATGGGAGCTCTCATGTTGACTAGTGGCATCCATCAATGGCCACTAAGTTAACAATTTCTTGTTATGTTCGACATCGAAACATTTATTCACATGAAAAAAATTATGCTAATGAGCGTTGAAGACTTGAAGACCAATCATTTTGTAGCAGAGGATGCATAATTACTTTCATGTAAATGACTTGAGGACAAGTCAATAAATAAGGCTGGGGAGGGGGGAAGTGTAAATTCTGAATTTTGTATACCTTCCAAGCCTTATACATTTTTAGTCGCATTCAGCAGAAGATCCAACAATAGATTTAGCAGCAGCAGAGAAGATCCAGCAACAGATTTAACAACAACAGCAACAGATTTAACAACAACAGCAGATTCTGAACATTCAGAAGAAGATCTAGCAGTAGATGCAACAACAATAAAAGATTCACTTTTTCGATCTCATCCACCATTTTCACAACCAAGTAAAGAAGATTACGAACATAATTTTGTAGCCACACGTGCACAACTCTCATCCACTTTTGAAAGGGTAAGTTAAGGTATGATATTTTCTAACTTTTAACCATTTAATTCTTTGAAAAGTTAGAATGATAATTTTTGGAAAAACTTCACTTCCTTTCGTCATTTTGTCAAATTGCCAAAACCATCAGTTGAGGGGGGAAATACATTCACATTCATATGTTACCACATTCATAAAACATTCACATTACATTCAAAGCCCACATACTTTCAAGATATATTTACTATTACATCATCATGAGCATATAAATGGCTTTTCGAAAAAATAAAGTACTTAAAAGATAATTGGGTGCCAACACAATCATGGTTGTCACACAAGAACCAACCATGATGCATTCCAACAAAAATACTATGCAATAAAAATCACATTATCAATATGCAAAGATCATACATTAAAGTTGAATGCAACAAACAAAATATGGTTGAAACACAAGAACCTACCAAGTTGCAGTTCATTAAAAACACTTTGCAAAAGTTAAGTAAATGATATCATGCAGAGTTTAAGCCAAAAGCTCAAGTATCAAAAAGTCATATAATAGATTGCATGAGGACATGCAATATCTTCAGTTTGGGGGTATGTTGGGCCTCAAAATAATCCCTATACTCACTCCATTATTCACCAATACCTTCACATTACTTCCATATTACCTTCATGTCACCTTCATTCCACCTCCACATCATTACATTTATCTCATAATTTGGTTATAACTATGTTTTTCCAAAGTTTATTAATTCTTAACATTTTTAAGTGGATTTGTGGTTAAACTTTAGAAAATAATATACTTATACTTATACCTAACAATTAGAATGAGTTTGGTGACATGTGTAGGTGATTTGGAAGCTTCCAAGACACTCTTATGTGGCCTCCAATACTCAAATTCGAATTCCCTTCAAGATATGGAAGGAGATTTGGATAAAGGTCAAAGAGGATATGTGTCTCATCATTTTCCATTTGGTTGTAACTATATGAGATTTTTTTGGATATAGGGAAAGAATAGTGGATCTCCATTAATGGGTTAACTTCTTATGTTCTTGTATAAATAGGAGAGCCTTCTCCTTTCAAAGGAAGAGAAAGAGATAGATGGAGATATAGGTGTGAAGTTCAGGAAATGCTCATGTTTTGAATTGATAGGTTGATTCTTGAGGTTAGTAGAGAGGAGATTTTATATTGGAATGAAGATGTAATCATATTATTTTGAATACAAGACATGCTTCCATTTTGATCTCTATCTTGTGTTAAGATTATGGTGTACTTACTGAAGGATGGAAGGGCCCCCATGCACTGATGCCAATACACCTATGTGTTGTATATAGTAGGTAAAATTTGTCATTTGTATATTCATGTTATTTTTATGTTCTTTTCTTTAGTAGTTTAGAATATATAACTTCAAATCCTCGCACATATTGTGTTGTGCCTCTAATCTTACGAGCTCCTAGTTGACATTAAATCGTTGACAAATTTATATGACATAGATTGCACTCAACACCTATGATGATAGGGGGAAGGTAATGCATTGTAGTGATGCATGAAATTGGCTTGGTTATGAGGTTGAATGAGTTCATGGATTTGATTGTATAACTTAGTGAAACACAAGTTAAAGGACTTGATGGTCTCCCCATTCTTATAGGCAATGTTATTGTACTCCTGTAACTGCTCAACTGGTCTTTTAGATTTCCCATAGGTGGAATTCAACCAATAAAATAACTCTTCCCAAGTAGACATAATCTTAGGAGGAAGGTCAAATAAGTCAGCCGTAACATTTCCTTCCAAGGAATTGATGAATAAGCGCATGCAAGTATCATTGTCATTGGCTCCTATGTTGTGACAAGCATTAGAAAATTCCACCAGGTGTTCATTTGTAGTGACAATGTTATTCCCTAAAAACTGAGGGAGATGCTCTTTGAATTTAGGAAGTGTATGAGTAGCAGGTGCTAGGTTAAGAGGAGAGGAAACATGCCACGGTACGGTTTTGGCCTCTTCTTCAAACTGAAAAAGCCCATACTTTTTAATGTCTTTGGTGGGATTTGTGGTAGATTGGACATGGACATGGTGGATATATAAGCTACCAATCACTGATGAAGCTGAATACTGAGAGGAGGAAGCACTTCTAGTACCACCAGAGCCACCACTAGATTCCATCTTGTGGATGATAAGTGAAGGAGAGAAAGGTGAGATGGATGAATCAGACAAAGTTCTCCTTAGAGAACTTTGTTGGGTTGATAACACAACGTTCCCTCTTCCTATTTCAACAATAGGATTAATTTCAAGTGATAATCCTCTTCTTCTTCTAGAAACACAAGAGTCTAAGGACATGAAAGTAAGGCCAAAACTGAAGGAATAAGAAGGTTACTGCTGATTTCTAGGATGTCTACATCTAGCTTCCCAACATTCTTGGGCACTAATATCTTGTTCAATTTCTTCCCATGAATGATTAAGCTCAACCCGAGTATTGGAAGTGTCTAAAATGGTGTTGAACAAATTCAAAGCGATGCTAGTCTGATCTTAAAGACCGAGCTCAATATTGGGATGCCTTGCAACAAGCACATTCATTAAGAAATAAAACAATCAAAGAATCAATATCAGAAAAAATAGATGTATTTGATGTTAATCAAGCATAAAAATTAACCAAAGAGATATTGAATATCTCCTCAGTATGGTCGCCAAATAAATGTTTAGGAAAATATATGAAGTGATCTTACTTAAACATTTTCATATCCTGCTTGGCTAAAGCAAGATAGACGGGAATATCACCCTATGTTTATAGCCATCAAAATTGATATCCTAATTCACGAGTATTATTTACAAGTGCTTAGGCTATTTTTTATAAAAAAAAGCTTGCTGAAGAAATCATTATTTATGTAATTTTATGAACATATCAGATGATGAAATAAATATAAAGACAGAAGTGAAGACACCAAGTCGACAATCAAAACATATGAGACATAAATAAATCCTTTATTTCATTCCAATTCATGAAAGAATCGTTCTCTTTGCAAAATTTCATGAGGAAGTTTTGGACCAAAGTCAAACTTAGACGTCCCCGACGAAACATACAAAAGGACTTCTGACAGAAAATAAAAAAACTGAACTTTAAAAGCTAGATTAGCTTGCCACAGATTGTTTCCCACTCGACTATGCACAATATCCTTTGTCAGTCATGGAATCTAATTCACAAATAGACAAGTCTACACATACTATCAAAGATAGATCAACATCTCTGAAAAACAAGTGTCTGAATGATGTAATTCTTCCCTGAATCTTGTTTTCTACAATAGGACCCTGCTATCATAAAAAAAAATTAGGCTTCTAATGAATTAAGGAATGAATGAAAACTGAATTATCTCAACAAAAACTCAAAGAGCAAACCTTAGTATGCTTCTCCTTCTATTCTTCTCTTGTTCCTCCCTTTTCTTTTTCCTTTAAGAAAATTAGAATTGGTTGAAGTAGTTGAACTACTTCCTTAGTTAAGTTAACTAAAACTCAACCAACTTTTAGTTAAGGGGGAAAAGTAATAAATCATAATAAGGGTTTTTAAATAAATAATAACTAGTAGGTGGTACCCCTTGTGACTCCCTTTAGATTTTAAAAATCATAACACAACTAGTTAATGAAACAAAACATCCCTCCTTCTGACTCCCATCATCACATTCATATTTGGAAATTTATCTCAATGATAATTGAAATTATTTCCAAAATATATTACTCATATGTCCAAAAATAGTGTGTTGTCCAAAATTTTAGAAGTCATCTGTTCTCAACAATTAATAAATAAAAAAAACTTAAAATCCATATTTTCCTCTCTGGGAGGCAATCTTTCCCTTGTTGCTGCTATCACCTTTTGACCTCTCTGAATTTTCCTTATTGTCTGTGGAGCCTTTAGGAATAATCTCACTGATCACATGAGAGAAATCATCTCTCAAATGAATGCGAGAGGACACAGATTTATCAGAGTCATTTGAGGGTGAAGAAGGGGCAGCAACGACTTTTCCTTTGTCAAGAGCAGGGTGGGCCTTGGTTTTCAACCTTTTGCTTGCATAGGAAGACTGAACTAGTGAGTGGACATGGGAAGCTTGGACAATTTGATTGATAGGTGGGGAAGCAGGTAAAGACAAGTTAGGCCAGCCACGATGTTGGGAGACTGTTGGGTGGACAATCTCTTTCCATCCGTTGTTCTCGATAACTTTAGGCTGTAGTGAGACATGAGGAGGCACAGGGATACTAGGGACCTATGGGGCTTGGAAGGGAGGCCTTTTGAGCCTAGGTTGGACCACTCCTTGCCCAATTCAGTTAAAAAACTAGCTTGAAATAGCTGGCCTAACTCTTGCGAGTCTGCATCAAAGTGTATAGAGAATATTGGCCTTCTAGGGACCCTATTCCAATTACCTCTTCCTCGGTTACCTCTGCCACATATACCTTTGCTGAAAAATTGCATTCCTGTATGCATAATTGATTAGAAAATAGTTTCTTTAACAACCATACATGATAATTTTTTAAAAATATGAAATAAAATTTAGCTCAACAACATATCAAACTCATGCAATCCAATCCATACAAATTGTTTAATAGTTGTCAATGAGTAGGGGGTGAACAAGGTTTCTGGGATATGCGAGGGGTTGTATTGAGTGAAAAATGTTAAAATGAGGGGGGAAAGATCATGATTACTGCTCACAGACAACAAACAATCAACTATATCATAAACCAAAATAATATATCACTGTAATTCATCCCTGTGATCCCTTAACTGTCATAATACAAAACATATATTAACTGTAATTAAATTTTAGGAACATGGAGTGGATAATGGATATGGAAAGGTGAGGGGGATTTTAATTAGCGAAAAGTGAAATAATGGTAGGGGAAAAGAGCAGATATTGTTTGAAAAATCAATTAAGTAATCCATAAAAACAATTATGTATTCAATACAACTATTCTGGCACCCATTAAGCAATTACTGTATGCTGAAACCATTACTGTGTGCTAAAACTTGTTCGCTGTCCACATTTAGATATTTAACACTTTTAATTAACACAATGTCATCATACTCAAAATCAATATGACCTTCAAACATCCTGTATAAACAATTATGTTTCCTCTCATTTCTTCCATTTTATATTTAAAATAAAATCCCAATGAACACATAGTCATATTGCTTTAACTCTATTGAGGAAATATCAACCACTGTCCATAAATTCCAAAACTTCAAATCAATCATAGACATGTGTATTTCAAGAATTGAACAAACTCTTTTAAAACACGATTGATTCCATTCTTTTAACAACATTTACCAACAAATTTTCGATGAAATTATAATGTAAAAACCTCGTGCTTCATTTCTGTTGGTGTAATCAAACAAAACGATGCATGATGTCCCCATAACCATACACATAAAACAACCAAGTCTCTGACATCAAATTTCCAATTTGTAACGATCCCGATCGGGACATATTAAACACACAACAACCACCAAAACAATTTATACCATGTTGTAGGAACACACAGACCACACATAACACAAAGAAGCATTTCTGTGACTGTACATATATAATCACTCCCAATCAAACCATAAAACCATGCTGAGATATCGATTCAACTGTCATAAAAAAATAAGACATTGATTGTATAACGATTATCATCTCCAATCACAATTGTCCAACCACACGATCAAATCGAGACGAGCCAATAATCAAAACCATTATTAATACTACCCAACAAATTATAACAATCAACAAGATAACTGATAGAGTGTGACTGTTGAGTTAATCAAAATCGGGCTTGGTACTAATGAATACAAGAAAATAGTCAAGGGTTCGCTCGATCATTAAAACATAGGGAGACTGGAGTTGACCATATCAACAGTAGGTGAGAACCCTTCGAGACAATGCGGTGGATACACAGACCACATAAACTTTAGCTTGAAATACATGGTGACAGTTCACACTAGATAGGGTAGACCACGATGCAAAAGAGAAGATGTTTCTTACTGGCTAGTAACCAACACCAAAAACACGCGGGGGCATAACCCTCGTGTTTTCCCCCAAAATCCGAATAATTCTAATAGAAATGCAGATCCCAGGGAATAGAAACCAACCCTAAAGCAAGCCTCTTGGCATAATAGCCACCATAACCAATTGTACAGATACCAATAACATAAAAGGATCCCACGACCATATGGAAAATGATATGCAATGACCCAAAGGTGGTTCAAATCATACACAACAACCCCAAAACACCCAATACGATTGGGTGTAGTTACAAATACTGTGAGGAGACGACCATTAAGTCCAAACCGAATGAAACCCTCCAACAAAAACCCACAGAGAAAATAGAGAGCCATCAGGGCTTCCATCACACATAATAGTCAATTAAATCGCAACTTCAACCATCCAATTTTCCATTTGCAACAAATAACCCACAAACAACCATTCCAGAGAAACAACACGAGTTTACACAGTTTCCAGCCTGAAGAAAAACACAGAACAATACATAACCGAGCCAACATTTATTTCATAAACAGAGCGAGTTCATGGATGGGCGAAAAAAACATACATGTAACCAAATGGCCTTTAAAAATGAAAGCTTGGTCGAGCAGTTCCTTCCTCGCCTAAATATCAGAGCTTAACCACAGTGAAAATCAAATGAACAATAAACAAGATAGGGTGATGACCAATGGGAGAAGTATGGAGTGACATGCAATAAATGCACGTCGCTTCCATCATCCCTTCATTCAATTACGTAGTACATGACAACCAGGCAACATTAATCTATGCCATTAACCCATGCCTCAAAACTTTCATACATTAATCCATATTAACCATTTCAAAAAAACCATATTATAACATATATCATATGCGCTCCATATAACTCAATAAAATCGTATAGCCACTAACATTGCTAGTTAGGACTAACATCAACCCTTTTAAATTTCAAATGCATATAATATAGCATAACATAGTTTAGTTCCTTCTTCTTGGATTCCTTTTTTTTTTTTTTATATTTCTCTTGTCTCTTGTTATAGCTAACATGTGTCTTGTGCATGTGAAACATGTAATAAATCACGACACCAATAGCAATGTAATAACAACGAATATAAGCCATTCATACAATATGGAATTTAGAGCTTAGAACAATCAAAACCAACACATAACATGCATTATCCATCTGCCATCTGATGTAAACATAACCAATAATTCACCATGAATCATGTAGGACCCTGTAAGCAATGTTGAACATCAACATAAATATCAAATAAGAAACTTTATCTGATCCTTCAATCTACAAGGGGGTCCCACCTACTAGTATTATATATATCATTAGCTTATAAATAATATGCTTTAGCAATACTTTGCGGGCGAAATACTCATTGCGCTTTTAATTGTCAACACCGGTAATCGATGAATGTGTCAGTGTGTAGAAATGACTGGTCTAAGGTTAATGTTTTCTGACATCGACTATTCGTCGACGATTAATGAGTAGGGAGTGTGTTCATTAAAGCATAATCCATGACCTTGGACTGCTGATGTTTGTGGGCCACTGACGACTGATGATTTGAAACTTGTGGGCCCTAGATTAATTGTTCTTATGAACTTGTTGAAAACCAAAGTAACATCAGTGTCAACGATTCCCCTTTCTTTTTCTCAGCTGACAACATCTCTCTTAGTTCCCCGGTGGCCGACGTGAAATGTTCGAGGTGACATGGATCCTGCCAACTGGGCCTAGTGATGTTGCTTACTCAAGTGACTTGTAGAAGTGTTGTATTCAATGGTGATGGCGTGTTAATTATGATGTGGTTGAAAAAGTGGTGATATATGTACCTACGTGGTGGATAATGAAATAAGATGACGTGTCCCTATACCTACATGGACCTATGTCGCATTGTCTGATGATGAACTCTTACCCTAAAATAAATGGTTGAGATGGTTTCTTGAATTGATCGGAAGGTAATGATTTCATTCGTTGATGATCATTGTTGGGATTGTTCTCGATGGTGTTTTATATGTGCGTTGTTGGGTTCCACGGCCAATGAAACATCAACGTTGGTGAATACCTTTACTTTCTATTTATTGTCTCACATTTTTATATTGACATGGTCGACACCTAACATTTATCGACATCGACGTTCCAAAGGGAAGATTGTCTCATATGGCGCATGTGTATGCCAATGCTGTTGATCCCTGATGTTTATCAACATCGACAATATTAATAGGTGACTATCGAAGATCGATGAAAGTCGATTTCATCAGGAAAATTCATGGTTTGAAAAAATGCTAAGTGTCAAAGACCCTTCTCTTGTTAAGTGTTTATGCTCTCTAGACTTTTCCCTGCTCAAGCGATAATTCAAACCAGGATTGGGAATTATTTGAGAAAATCGAAACAAAAGAATTAACCCCAAAGAATGATCATGGTCATGCGAAAATCACACATGTGGAAAAAATTAAAGAAAGTGGTACCCCAACATTTTCAGAAATTTTTTGAGGGTGTGTTTAGTGCTCAACAGGTGGGTTCTGAGAAAAATGGATGGTTGGTTAAACCCATTTCTTTTATAGCTATTTTGGTTCAAGTTTCAACTTGGGTTTGAAATTAATTACAGTCAGTCCATTGCATATGCGACCAAACTTCAAAATTTTATTTGTTTTGTTGAGTTTTGTTATGGGTCCAATCCATATGGCCATAATGGATATACACCGAGTATTGTTTTGGTTATGGTTAAACCCACATCTTCATAATGACTACTAAGTTTTAGACTTAGTTCGAATTTGAATAAGCTTACAATATTTTTGCTATTGGTAAATTATATGACTAGTATTGAAGTGGTTTTTTGTTTATGTTGAGTCTAGGTCGAGTTTGGAAACCATGGCCATATAATGGATGATTGATTTTGGATTGGGTTTAAAGTTTGGGTACATGTTTTCTCTTGCATTTTTTATGCAACAAACAATTATTTTTGTCAACTCTAATTATTTTTTGGGTTCAAACTTGGGTTTGTGAGTGTTGTTTCCAATACAAAATGTGTACATAACATTGGTTGGTTTCTTGGTTATATGGGTTTTGAACCCTGGTCATATAAAAAACTTATTGCATATGATTGAAAAGGAACCATATATATTATGGCCATATCCATGATTTTTGAAAATGTTTAAAAACTCAGATTCAAAGCTTATGGTTATATCATAGTTGTCACTCATTTTGTTTTGTGTTTATAATAAGTATGGATAGCCAGTGTTGGGAACTTCCTTGCTTCTTTGATGTGGCTACATACCCATTTTTTCTCTTGCTAATAATAACATTTGGGCGACCTGAGTACCCATTGTCTCTTTGATTTGAACCATTGATGGTATGGTATCAATGAACTTTTAAAAGTTTCTTATAATTTTTGGTTCATTTTGGATCTTCATGCAAATTCATATCCATGATTTGGTTTGAACCCTTGGTAACTCAACAAAATAAATATTTAGATGGAAATAAAAGTCATATTTCAACATTCATCCTATTCAATATTTAAATATTGAGGCCATCCTATTTCGATTATAATTCTAAATATGGCACCAATTTTTGCAAACAATCCCAAATTGTCATTGTTACCCCCCAGACTAGGGGTAACTAAGGATATTATGTCTCAAGGCCCATAGGTAGCAGAAATTAAATCTCGAGAGATAGATTGACTAGCATAGCCCTGCAGGGTCCCTCTTATTCATTGATTCATCATCATACATCACCAATAGTATAGAAATGACCATCACATCGGCGTGGCCCTAGAGGACATCATATATTCCTTCATGAGGTAACACGTTCAGTATAATGGTAAGTGTCATTTTAATAATTGAAGCATTTGAACATCTTGCAAAGAGTCCTTTATCGATTACACAAAATTTTCCTAGAAATTATACCTTTTGCCCAGTTTCACCTTGGTGGTTGTCATTGAGTCCTAGTAAGTTGTCCACCCTCAGGGAGAGGGGGATACTATGGAGTTCCTTCAAGGGTTATCATACCATTCCCATCCATACTTTCCACCTTCCACCATCATCTCCCTCTATTTTCCTCATGTTTTTGGTGTTTGGGTGCATTGACCCAATAAGGGATTGTACCTCGTTTCATGGGAAGAAGGGGATAAAGTCCTAGAGGTGAATGTATTTGGAAAAAGATAAAAGTCAATCATAATTTTTTATATTCTTTCCCAAGAGGTATTGAGAACAATAAAATGTCTCTCTTAAAAAAATTGAAAGATTTGCAAAAGAAAATTCACATTATACAGTTGTTCCACTTTTCGAGGAGGTACATTTATGTGATGTCTTTTTATTTCCATGCATATGGAACTTGGTGTACCTAATATTCAAGTGAATTTGCAGTACTCTTTTATTTCCATGTCTTATAGTACCCATTGTTTTTGGAATTTAATCAATTAATGATAAATAAATGGGCTTGGAAAAAAGTTGCATTGCGGATGAAGGGAAACACGCCCTCTACAAAGGCACCCATAAATGAGACAATAAAAAACCTTATATGTCATGAACCCCATCCCCATAATTATTACCCATTCCACATCACACTCATTGCATAATCTAGATTGGTATTCCTTGAGAAACATTCCTTAACTTGGGGATTGGTCCACCCAATAGGGCACTTTGACACCTCTTCCATACCTAAACCTTGAAAAACTTATAAGGTCTTTGAGCATTTGTTTATTTTGAAAAGGGGGGTTTGATGCACATGTTTGGGTGATTTTATTATTAGATATGGATTACTTGGCATGATTGTTATGACTTGTGGACTCTTGGAGGAAATATATGTTTATCATTGCAGGACCTTGCTTGTTGGACAAGTATTCATGAGGAGATGACTTCGTTTGGACATTAATGAGGGATTTGGACCCCAAATATGGATGATATACCCCATGTCTATGGTAACCTTGTGATGAACATTGCACCTTGAAGAAGGAGGTCATTACCTTTGGAGGCACTCTAATATGACTAGGAGATGATCTCCCACCTCTTTCCACCTGGACACTGGCCTTTGGAGGCTTGGCTGTCACCCACCTAGCCGATGATGTCATTGAGGGCTTGGTGAAGATGATATTTTGGTGGAAGAAGGCTTTGACATGAAATTTTTTCACATTGGCATGATGTATGGATTTTGGAGGCCCAACATTCCACCCAACAACCTCAACATCACCTTGATGGAGCTCAACATCACCCTAGAAAGGGATGCCATTGTCATTTTAGGGATTATCTTGTAGAAAATTAAAATTTTTATAATTTATAAGGGAAAAATTGAGAAGTCGACCCTCTTATGTTTTTAAGTTGACTTTTAAAGCGGACAAGTTATTGTTGCAAGGTCTCATATAATAGAGACCTTTCCATTTCATTTTTACAAATAACACTTTCCTCTCACAAGAAGACATTGGACTGGAATTTTCTCTATCTTGGAGCTCTTGGTCTCTTTTAATAGTGCACTATCCCTTGGAGGACAATTTTTGGATGCTTTCTTGCTCATTCTTGGTGAAATTTTCTGAACATTAGGGTTTGTACTTTGTCATTCTTGGTGAATTAAGTAAAATCTGCAATTTCATTTCATTTATTGAATTCTTAAGGTATATTTTACTTGTTCATATTGAATATATCTTGCTTGTGTAAACCCTAAGAGAGGATCAAAAGTGCTTCCTCTTCTCAAAAGGTTATTTCATCCATTAATTTGTTAAGGAAATCTTCTCTAAGGTAAAATACTAAATCCCTAAAGTGCTATCACTTTAGGAGTTTGGTTTTAGAATTTTGTTGCTATTAATTTAAATAATCTAAGGAGGAAAAATAATTTGCTAGAGCCCAAAAGTGCTTGCACTCTAGCAAATTTCTCTCTTAAGGCTTGAAGTTTAAGGCCCTAAGGTGCTAACACCTTAAACTTCATCCCATTTTCTTAGACATTGCTATCATTATTCTCCAAGTTACATTCATAGTGTTGTTGTAAATGACTCCATAGCCCAAAAAGGCACTAGTTTCATTGCTCTTATGAAGTAATTTGATCAAACAAATTCTCAAACTTTATTGTCTAAGGATTTTACTAACTTTTTCTCACTCTATCTTAGTTTAATCTACTAATTTAGTTGTTGTTGTTGCAAAACACTGCTACAACCATCTAATTTACTTAAACTTGCTACATAATTCACTCTAACTATTGGCTAACATACTCATAAATTGCTTGTAATGGTTGATAATTGATCTATTGAATACATACAAAGTTTTCACTATCTTTTCTTACAATTCTAAAGTAAATTTCTTATGGTTGTTACAAATACTATTTTTTGTTGTAGACTGTTATTTTTCTGTAATTTTGTATCAGTTAGCATATATTATCTTTTTCTACCATCTCTTGAGGTATTACTATCATATTGGTACTTGGAAATTGCTATATATATGTTATATTTGTTCTTGTTCTAGGAAGGTACCCAAAACACTTCCCTTTGCCTCAATTTCACAGAAATAGACCTTTGATTTAGGTAACCAATGAGAGGGTGCTCCAAGATTGGCTGTATCACTTGCTGTATGATTCCTTGAGCTTACCAGCCCAATGCTATGATAGACGCAACACAGAGGCTGCACATCCCGCAGGAGATCCTCAATTGCAACACAAGGAATATCGCCTTCGGCATGAACCACCACAACACATTCGTCTGGCCGAGACATTCCAGTCGAGAACATTTCCACACATGGATGCTACCATTCTATTTAGATGAGGAATCTTTTGATAAAGAAGTCATGTCATGACCAGGAGCTAAACGCAGCCCGCGTAAATCAAGGATGCATTACATTCTGCCTATGGAGCTGCCCAAGCAAAAAGACAAGGAAACACGAGAGGGATTGAGTTCAGGCCCCAAACATAAGAATCCATATGCTCTAACAAAAACAGACTCAGAGGAGGAAGAAGAGACACTGCATCTGGAACGGAGGAAAAGAATGCCCCCTCGACAACTTCCAGGCGATGTTGTGCTATCAGGTGCACATGTTAACCAGATCTTGGGCATTGTGCTTGGTACCAAACCAGTGGTGAAGAGAAACCCCTGAACCCACAACCCCTTGCATATGCCGCTCCCTGGACCCGCGCCATGACCAAGTCCACCACTATCATTGACATTCAATATGACCCAGACCTTGAAACACTTTCGTCCACATTTATCATTGAACACCCTCCACCACCACTCTAATTACCAAACCTCATCATGACCAATCCACATTAGACAATAACCTCAGGGCCAATCCAGCTCAACCACCCAGAGACAGAGGAGTGAAGAACCCCACAAATAACCAGAGAACCACCCAAGCCAAGATAAAAAATTCCTGATCCCGACCCCAAAGCATTAGAGTAGAGCACGATGCTGGATGTTCTGAATCCAAACACCAATGAACAACAACCTGATTCTTCCACACAGGAAGAATATGCCTGCAACAGAGAGGAGTAGGAACCTGACGACGACCAACAAATCACCTCATTGACCAAAGGTGAGGGTGCCAAAGAGATCATGGCGCATGATGCAGAAGCACCGGAAGATACAAAGATACTAGATGCGCACAATGATCCATAATCAACAATGAAGCAAGATATGATAGCCATATGAGCTCAAATGGGACAATTTCTACAGAACCCCCAACAATGTGCGGAATTGATGAAACTCTGCATAGCTAGAACATAGATTCTGACTCTTTTGCTAGCAGAGCTAAGGTTGAGAATCACACCAGTCCCACCAATGGAGGAAGAGGTAGAAACTCACTCCGACCATTCAACAGGAAGTGGACTCCCACTACAGTGGTGAGTACCCACCGACGCATCTATTTCATCCGCTGACCTGGTACAGTGGCCAACGCCACACTTATTTCGCCTAATCAGGGCATCCGCGAACTAGTTTGAGTAGAGGATCTAGGAGGCTGAGAGATCCACCGAGATCGCAAAAAAAGAACAATTCGTGGAGCACACATAAACAATGCAGGAAGCACATGACAGACTCCAAGTCCATCGCAAATTGGAAAAATTATAGGAAAAACTTGTAGAAGCCTGGCCGAAGATTCAGAAGGTCGTACCTGAACTACCCGAAACCAGTGACGTAAGCGAGCTAGAGATGTTATAGGAAGCATGGATGCAACTCGCCAATCAAACTGATCAACTCCAAGTGAAGCTACAACAGGTCCAGCAGGAAGCAGAACACCAGCCTCAACAACTGCAGGAACAAATGCAAAAGATAATATTGCAAGGCAACAATGCCAGAGCAACACTGCACAAGCACACAACGAACTGCACCAAAATTTTCAGAGAAGTCAACGACTGGATGGGCATCATTGCTCGTCGAAATCAGGTTTTAGAGGAGGTCCGAACAAAGATCCAGGTGCTGAATGAAGAAATTGCGGTCAAAATGGACCCTATGGAGCAACAGAAGAAGTTCGACCAAATTCAGCAGGCCAACAACGAACTAAATACACTCTATGAGACACAGTCCATAGCCAAGAAAGAGCTACACAATTTTCGACCGGTAATTCAGACCACCTATATGAAAATGAATTAGGTCGACACAACATCTGATTCTGAGTGGAAATCATTGGTTGCGGCCAAGACAAAGGAGTACCAAAAAGAGACAACACGACAGTTCCTTGCAGAAGCATCACTCCTCGCCCGGAAATGGCAGGACAAATTTGAAAGATTTCAAGGAGTAAAGCACCGAGCCTTAGATTTGGTACCAGAATTGGGCCCTTCATTTGAGGAGGTAGAGGAGGAAAAGGCACAAACATAAGAGCCCAAAGAAGAAGAAAAGTCGAGCAAGGGAAAACAATAGTTGCTCCTGGAGGATGTGAAAGAAACAAGCACTTGACTCGAGGACGAGTCAAGGATTGTGGTCAGAGTCTATTGGGCCCTTCATTTTTGGGAAAGAATTGTGCAATTTTTGAATAAGAACGAGTCGTGCAAACTTCATCAGAGGTTGGGAGAAAGAGTAACATAAAGTAGTTGGGAATTCTGCGCAATGCCAACTAAGAAACAAACATTTGCAACATAACAAGAAAGCATGAAAGACGAGAAGGAAGACACAACCCAACTATATATACGACTGAATATAATTGTAAAAGGGTTCATTCGGTTGGGTTGGGTTATGTTGATTAGAGTCACCCAAGTTATGGGATTAGTCATTGATACCTGTTGTAAAGTCGAGAAAAGACAAGCAAGAGTCTGTAATATGCCCTACTATGTGAGTTTGAGTCTATAACAGAGAAAGGCCTTAAGGGTAATATGAAGAAGGATACAATTTTAAAATATGTTGTGTCTTTGTATGTTTACTTATGCATTACAACATTTATTTATGGTTTATGAGTTATATTTAATGGATCTATGTTTAATTGCTGCTCACAACGTAAGTAGGTTCAATTCTTGCACTTAGATGGTTTAGATCTTTTAACGACTCTTGCACAAGAACATGAATGAGTTTTGAATGCTCTATGGATCCTCTTTAGTCTTCTTCCTACCCTTCCCTATCTATTTGTCTCAACAACGCTTCCGGTGAGACTTCTTCTCTTCGGAGGAGGTGAAAATGCCAACGCTCTAGACTACATGGTACATTTTGTTGGTAACCTAAGAAGTACCCTGGTCTGATCAAATCCGTGCCAACAAATGAGACAGAAAAAAAGTTGAAGTGTCTCAGATCAGATAATGGAGGTGAATATTGCAACAAGGAGTTTGATGATTATTTTCATACCATGGGATTCGTAGAGAGAAGACAGTTCCAATAACACCACAAGAAAATGGTGTGTCAAAAAGTCTGAACATGACAATCATGGAGCGTGCAAGGAGTATGATATTTCATGTTGGTTTTCCCTTACAGTTCTAGGCAGATTCTGTAGATACTATTGTTTACTTAATAAACATAGGACCTTCAATATCTTTGTATGGTATAATTCCAGAGGAGGCATGGCCAAAAAAAGGGTAAACTATTCTTTTTTGAATACTTTCGGTTGTGAAGCATTTTTCCATATTGATAAAGAAAATAGAACAAAGCTTGAGGCAAAATCTAGGAAGTGTACCTTTATTGGATACTGTGTTAATGAGGCCCAACTAATGTAATGCACCAACTACCACTCAATTTTAAATATGGGGATTTCTCCCCATACATCTCATATTATATATGAATCGTGGTTGTTCTGGTTGTCTTCATAAATATTGGAAATATTTCTTCAATTACTGGAGTGTCTCATCATAGTATTCTCCCTCTTTCCTGGAGAATCCTTTGGACACACATCAGGATTTGTACATCTGCAACATGATTGATTTGTATAGATCAATCTTGGAAGTCAATACTGACTTCTCTTCTAGTCTCACGGAAGAATCCATATCCTAGTCTTTCTGACTGGATTTCTTATCTGTTACTGAAACAAGGGAATATTCCTAGGAGATTTCATATCTCCTAGAAGTTTCTGAAGCTATGATCTAGTCTTCTCACGAAATTTGTATCCTAGTTTTGGAAGTTGTCTCTTCATCTGATTCTTTCTAAGATCAGGGTTACTTTCAAATTCTTCTGAGTCTAAAAGGACTTCATCATCTCTTATAGGGTATACTTGGTGTTGAATACCAAGTCTAAATATGAAACACAGAGTCGGAATTCAAATGAGTTTTTCTTCCTGTCAAGGTGGCTTCATTAACCTTTGAACAATTTTGATGTGAGTTCTTGTTCTAATGTTCAGTAATTTTTGGAGCCTTCTTCTTCTTGCAATCAATCTCATGTGAGATACTCTGAATCTCAAAAGATAGCTTCTTCTTCATCTTATTTGGTACATGACTGTATATGTTCATGTACATAGTATGCTTCATGTCTCATCTAATCTGTTGCCTTCTGCAACCTTCACTATAGCTTCCTCAGGGTTATTACTTGTGACTTGAAACAAGGTCAACAAAACAACAAGCAAGAATAATACTCTTTTGATAATAGTAAATAAAAAAAAAGAACGAATAATCATCATAGTAGCTCCTTTAGAGATATCACTTGTGACCTATCTAAAGAAAAGATCAAAAGTAAGAAAAACAATACAAAATGAGGTCAACACTCTTCTAGTGTTGTGATCAAATATTTCTCGATGGTAACCTGGAATCAACACAAGAAGTTTCTCCTAGAGGAGATGTTAGTTGTATCTGTTACATTAAGCATTTATCTCAATATGCTCACTTTCTTCCAAGTATAGTAATTTTCAAAGACTGCTACGTCAATTGTAATGTTTACTTGTAAAGGGGTAGTTATCAACTTGTCATGTGCAACTTTGAATCTTATCAACTTAATTAATCAAACATGGGACATGGAGCCTTGTCTTCAAGAATGAGTGTGTTGCTTTTCTTCCAAGTCTCCTTCACTCAAGATGACGAGTTCTTTATTCAACCTTTCTTTTGTACTAAGACACTATGCTATCTTGACAGAAGGTTGGATTAGAGAATAAATTTTATGATCTCAAGTTTAATCCATCTAATACCTTAACTTTAATATTGACCAAAGGTTAGTATGATGGTCATATCTTCAAAATGAAACCTAGATCATAGAGAGCAAGGTTATGAGGTCTTACTATAAGGGATAATTCACCCTAGATGTGCTATTAGTCGTCGACTTTTTTGCACAGGGAGCAATGTTCAATTGGTGTAGTTTTCTACTGGAGGAACTACTAGTAGCTTGTGAGGAAGCACAGGGGAATGGAGGAAACTTCACCTATGGATACCTACTTGTGGCATTCACAATGCTCAAATGGAAGCCACCTATGGGTAGAAAACTGACAATACCAGATAAAGGGCGCATGGTGAAGATGTTTGAGCCATGGAAGTCTAGACCAGACTCAGAGAACACAACACTTAACAATGCAACCTTTGCCAAATGGTATAATGCTATGATAGATGCAACACAGAGGCTGCGAATCCCACAAGAGATCCTCAATTGCAACACAAGGAATATCGCCTTCAGCATGAACCAACACAACACATTCATCTGGCTGAGACATTCCAGCCGAGAACATTTCCAGACATGGATGCTACCATTCTATTTAGATGAGGAAGCTTTTGATAAATAAGTAATGTCATGGCCAGAAGTTAAACGCGGCCTGCGTAAATCAAGGATGCATTACATTCTTCCTGAGGAGCTACTCAAGAAAAAATATAAGGAAATAGGAGAGGGACTGAGTTCAGGCCCCGAACATAAGAATCCATATGCTCTGACACAAATAGACTCAGAGGAGGAAGAAGAGACACCGCAACTAGAGCGGAGGAAAAGACTGCCACCCCGACAACTATCGGACGATGCTATGCTATTAGGTGCGTAGGTTAACCAGATATTGGGTGTTGTGCTTGGTACCAAACCAGTGATGAAGAGGCCCAAAACTGGGGTCTCACCGAACAAACGCCTGAACCCACAACCTCTTGCATCTGCCACTTCCCAGACCTGCGCCATGACCAAAGCCACCACTATCATCGACATTCAAGATGATTCGGACCCTGAAACACTTCCATCTACATTTATCATTGAACACCCTCCACCACCACTCCAATTACCAAACCTCAACATGACCAATCCACATCAGACAATAACCTCAGGGCTGATCCAGCTCGACCACCCAGAGACAGAGGAATGATGAACCCCACAAATAACCAGAGAACCACCCAAGCCAAGATCATAAATTCCCGATGTCGACCCCAAAGCATCAGAGCAGAGCACGATGTTGGATGTTCCGAATCTAAACACCCATGAACAACAACTTGATTCTTCCACATCGGAAGAAGACGCCTGCAGCAGAGAGGAGTAGGAACCCGACGACGACCAACAAATCACCTCATCGGCCAAAGATGAGGATGCCAAAAAGATCACGGTGCATGATGAAGAAGCATCGGAAGATACAAAGATACCAGATGTGCACAATGATCCAGAATCAACAACGGAGTAGGATACGATAGCCATACGATCTCAAATGGAGCAAGTTCTACAGAACCCCCAACAATGTGTGGAATTGATGAAACTCTGCATAGCGAGAACAGAGGTTCTGACTCTTTTGCCAGCAGAGCTAAGGTTGAGAATCACACCAGTCCCACCAATGAAGGAAGAGGTAGAAACTCACTCCGACCATTCAACATGTAGTGGACTCCCACTACAGTGGTGATTACCCACCGACTCAGCTGTTTCATCCGCCGACCTGGTACAGTGGCCAGTGCCACACTTATTTGGCCTAATCAGGGCATCGACGGACCAGTTGGAGTAGAGGATCTAGGAGGCTGAGAGATCCACTGAGATCGCAAGAAAATAATAATTTGTGGAGCACACATAAAAAAATGCAGGAAGCACATGACAGACTCCAAGTCCATCACAAATTGGAAAAATTACAGGCAAAACTTGTAGAAGCCTGGCCGAAGATTCGGAAGGTCATAGCTGAACTACCCAAAGCCAGCGACGTAAGCGAGCTAGAGGAACAGATAGAGCTGTTACAGGAAGCATGGATGCAACTCACCAATCACATTGATCAACTCCAAGTGAAGCTACAATAGGTCCAACAGGAAGAGGAACACTAGCCTCAACAACTGCAGGAACAAATGCAAAAGATAATATTGCAAGGCAACAATTCTAGAACAACACTGCATAAGAACACAAGGGACTGTACTAAAATTTTCAGAGAAGTCAACGACTAGATGGGTATTATTTCTCGACGAAATTAGGTTTTAGAGGAGGTCCGAACAAAGATCCAGGTGCTTAACGAAGAAATTTTGGTCACAATGGACCCTATGGAGAAACAACAGAAGTTCAACCAAATTCAACAGGCCGATAACGAACTAAATACACTCTATGAGACACAATCTGTAGCCAAGAAAGAGCTACGCAATTTTTGATTGGTAATTCAGACTACCTATATGAAAATGCATCAGTTTGATGCAACAGCTGATTCTGAGTGGAACTCGTTGGTTGCGGCCAAGACAAAGGAGTATAGAAAAGAGACAACACAACAGTTCCTTGCAGAAGCATCACTCCTCACCTGGAAATAGAAGGAAAAAGTTGAAAGCTTTCAAGGAGTAAAGCACAGAGCCTTAGATTTGGTACCATAATTGGGCCCTTCGTTTGAGGAGGTAAAGGAGGAAAAAGCACAAACATAAGATCCCAAAGAAGAAGAAAATTTGGGCAAGGGAAAACAACAGTTTCTCTTGGAGGATGTGAAAGAACCAATCACTTGACTCGAGGACGAGTCAAGGATTGTGGTCAGAGCCTGTTGGGCCCTTCGTTTTTGGGAAAGAATTGCGCAAGTTTTGACTAAGAACGAGTCGCATAAACTTCATCAGAGGTTGGGAGAAAGAGTAATAGAAAGTAGTTGTGGAAGTCAGCGCAACGCCAACTAAGAAACAAACGGTTGCAATAGAACAAGAAAGCATGCAAGACGAGAAGGAAGACACAACCCAACTATATATACGACTGAATATAATTGTAAAAGTATATTGTAATTTCATTGTAAATATGGATTGTTCATTATAAGGTTGCAGATCTAATGGTAGAAGTTATGTTAGGGTTTTTTTCCCTAGAAGGAAACCCTCTCTTATGAGGGAAATGTATTGCGGCTAAGGATGTGAGTGAATATTGTATTATGAGATAGGAGACTGTGAAATAAAGAAGAGGAAGTTACAACGGGTTTGTTGTATCCCTTCGATTGTTGAATAATAATAAAGGAAGGACCTGGCAATTTCTTTGGTGGACGTAGCCCACACTTGGTGAACCACGTATATCCGTGTCTCTATTGTATTGTGTATCTTCTTTATTTTATTTCCACATTTGTTTTATTTTATTTCTCCATGATTATGTTTTTCTAACAGTAGAGGTGGTCAAGAAGTGTCACCCATGCCATATCTTCTCTCAGAAGATGCAGGCACACCTTGATCCCATGTTTCTAGTTATTGTTGTTGGTCCCTTCACCAAATGGGGGAATGATTTCACTACATTCCACCCAACTTCGGCTAGGGGGAATCGTTATATCATTGTGGTGGTAGAATACTTCACTAAGTGGGTCGAGGCCATGTTGACATTTAGCAATGATAGAGAAACGACTTCAATTTACATTTTTGATCAGATTGTAACTAGGTTTGGTATTCCGAAGGAGATTTTCACAAACCATGGAAGTCACTTCTAGAACAAGATGATGTCCGAGTTAACATCAAAACTGGGGTTTAATAAAGAACATTCATCACCCTACTATCCATAGGTGAATGGTCAAATGGAGGCTATTAATAAGTCTCTCAAGATTATTCTTCAATGAACGATCAATTCGGCCAAGTCTAATTGGAATTTGATGTTGTACTCAACACTTTGGGCTTATCGAACCTCAATCAAGAATGCTATAAGTTTTTCTCCTTTCCAACTCATTTATGGACTGGAGGTAGTCTTTCCCATAGAGTGCCAAATTCCCTCTCTTAAGTTGGCAATGGAATTACTTCCCGACAATACTCCACTTGAATAACGTCTTCTATATCTCGAGCAGCTCGACGAGAAGAGTCAAGATGCATCCTTGGCCAATGAGGCTCATAAACAATGTGTCAAGTGTCAGTACGATTGGTCTGTCTACCCTCTATTTTTCTCTGAAGGTGATCAAGTCTTGGTCTATGACCAAGATAAATATCCCTTGAGGGTAGGAAAATTCAAACCCATGTGGTTCAAACCATTCATTATTAAGAAAGTTTTAGAAAATGGTGCTTATCAACTGGTCAATTTTGAGGGTAATGCTTTATCGGAGCCTAGAAATGGGCTCTATCTTAAGAAGTATTATGCTTAGGTCAGTCATCTGGGCGTGACTTCTTGTATATAATGTATAGTTTTATTTATACATTTTTGGTCTTTTTGTCATGTGGACATGTAGTTTATTGTGTTTTTTTTCACTGTGGTAGATGTCAAGTGAATCTGAGGTCTATGTTGGGTTCGCAGACGGTGCTAGCCGACACACTCAAAGGCTTGCTTTTGTAGCTTGGGTAATCTTCATGCACTTTGGTCAGTTGATGTCTTCTGGAGGTATTTTTCTGAACAAAGAAGCCAATAATGTTGTCGAGTATAGTTCTGTAATAGAGTTACTATGTGATGCATTGTCACATGGTATTTCTCACCTCTGGGTTTACCTAGATGCTAAAATAGTTGTGTCTCATTTAAATGGAGTTTACCATGTTTATGATCCCACCCTTCACCGACGATTCCTTAGGGTATGTCTATTAGAACACTATTTTGATTATATTACTTATATTCATGTTCCTAGGAGATCTAATCAACTAACTAATACATTGGCTAATCATGTGTTAGATTGGCATATTGCTCACACATAAAAGCATAAACACACACATACACACATACGTAAATACATTTGTACAAAATGTTTTATCCACAAGGAAAAAAAATGTATATATATAGTAATATGTCCAAAAAATAATGTCATAAGTACAAAAGTGGGCCATAAAGACCAAAATAGACTCGGTATACATCATTGGGATCAAACCCTCACTACATAAGAGAGTACAAAAAGAGTTCCCTCGACACATATGTGGTCCAATGCTAGCTATGGCCTAGGCCTGTTGGCCGAAACAACTAAACCCAAGTCCTGGGTACCCCTACAACATGTGGCTACATGGCCAAGGGTAGGCCCTTAATCTATGCCATCGATAGTAGACGAGTGAGAGTGGTTAGGTTCCTCTCCACTCATCGCAATACTCTCTCAATGTAACACACCCGACCCCTGAGTAACTTTCCTAGGGATGGGGCATCAAAATTTCACTCTCCTTAACATCTCAAATCTTGTTTTTGAGGTATTCATTCTCTTCTACTTACGCATAGTGTTCTAATGACTACTACTAGGATCAAATCTGAGCTTTGGGTTACAAGTTATGGATTTCCAAATTTCTCCGAGCTTTCATTGGTTGAGGGCCATGTAGCGTCCATGTGAATCCACCTCACATGTATTGTCTCCAAGTTCCTTCATCCACGGTGGAATTCCATCCACTGTCCAATCCCACGATTGGACTCAATCTTCGTCTAACATGTTGTTGGGCCCCCAATATGGTTAATTTAATGAAGATGATTAGATCATTTTTTGCCAATATTGTATGTGTATTTTCTTATTTTGAAGAAGTGTTGAAGGATTTTTGTATCAAATCTCCATAGCTTACACCAGGTACGTATGATTGATGTTTTATGATGGTTTTAAGTATAATTCAACATGTTTTAATGATTCCAAGAAGATAATTCGTGTTATGTGTGTCACAGGGAAAAACCACAGGTCGTTTTTGCATCCAACACTTCGTCTGGTACTCCATCTGGCACTGCATCCAGTACTCCATCCGACACTCCGTCCGACACTCCATCCTACAATAAAATCGTGGGCGAGTTGGCAGTTATCATATCGACGACCAATGATGGGAAAATTGATGACATGGGTTTTCATTTTTCTCATGGCCTCCAACTACTGAGCTTTTGACAACTTGGATTGGGTTGTTATGCTGGGCGTTTATTGGTTCACTTTGTTTCTAGAAGCCACCAGCAATTAAGACACATTTATTGTAATTTACTGTTTTTAGAGGAGGTCGACCCTTCCACTGGTAGAGCTCTCACCTTTTAAACTCTATAAATACCACAACAATGGTCAGACAAGTAGCCAAGGATAGTTAAGCTCTGTTTTTCCATTTCAAGACGTTTTTTCTAAAACTGTGTTTTTAATTTTAATGTTGAAATTGTGTTTCTTGAGCTCATGATTCATCGTTAAGGAGTAGCCATGACCTCCTGGGGGGCCCACCAATGGTCTGGGTCAATACTTAGTCAATTAGCTTATGAATTCATATAGTGTAATCGCTATTTCCTGTACATGAGTTTTATTATGTTTATTTACTGTGTAAATTGTTGTTCGTAAGTTTAATTGCTTCAGTTTCTTTTGCAAGTTATTATGAAGGCTAGTGTTAATATGCAATGACTTTTTAATTTATAGGAAATAGCTTGCAAACTTAGTTACTAATGCCTATGTGTAATTAGATGATAGTTATATTTTCTATATGTTGAAATAGAATTTAAAACAGAGTTAAAACAAAGTATTTAGTTAATGGTTTCTTTGACAAGGTTTCAATGGATGATTAGTTGTTAGCTTTGAATTTAGTTTTCAATTTGATTATCTAGTTTGCTCAGTTAGTTCTTAGTTTTCTTATCTTGTTATATGTTGTAATAGAAATAGGATTTGATTTATGTTTCATGAGTATTTCCCTTTGCAATTTAAATTGTTAAAATAGGATTAGTTTACTTTACTTTATGCAATTTCCATTCTAGATCTAGATTGAAATTTTAATTCGAAGTTTGATTATTGAATTTAGTTTTCAGTTATGAATCTCTAAGTAGTATGAATTTGCTTACACTAGCATAGAATGCAATTGAATTTAATAGAATAGTGTTTCCATATTGTTGATGATTAACGCATGAATTGAAGAATCACATGGATATGCAGGGTAGTTGATGTTTCTTCTATAATGGCTAAGTTCTCATTAGATTGTCTAATTCATACCTTTCACTTTGCTATAAAATTCAATATTGATTTTATCCCTCTTGAGTTATCATTAATTATTAAATGCCATCATGATATCATAAGACACCGGAGACATAACCATCAAAACTATATTTGAGTTTTCTTGCTTTTATAGATTAGAGGATAATTTCCTTGCTTTTGTAGATTATAGAATAGTCTTCTTGCTTTGGTAGATTAAAGAATAATTTCTTATTGTAGATTAAAGAGTAGTTGTTAATTACTTTTATTGTCGCGATGCTTTGAAATTAGTAGATTAAGATTTCCTTTCGTAAATTAGAAGTAATTATGAAGTTTAATTTAAGAATAGAGTTTGCTTGCTTATTAGTTTGATTAGTTCCTTATTAAGTAATTTTGATTAGTTTACTTGCTGTAGAAGTTACCATAGTTTAGTTAGTTGATTGCTTGCTTGTTTACTTTGTTTGATAGGGTAGTTGCTTGCTTGTTTATTTTCTTTAATAGGGTAGTTGCTTGCTTGTTTATTTACTTACTTCTTGTTGCTTATTGAATTTGAGTAGGTTAATTAAATTAGTTTGTTGTTGTTATTTCTCATTAGATAGATTAAATAGATAGTTTTCTTTTTCTTATTGTCATGATTAAGTTAATTTTCTTTAAGTAGGGTTTCCATTTACTTTCTTAGGACAATCCATCGATCCTTTGTTCAAAAGTTACTTAGGGTAAATAGTTTAAGTTTCTTAGTAGGGTTTGATCATTAATAGCCTTTGCTTGAATAGATTAGTTCTTAGATAGCTCATTTCCTTAATCAGACTATACTGCCTCTAGCCTTTCTTCCTTGGCACATATAGTGCTACAACTCTAAGTTTTTTTTTTGTTAATTTGTGCAGGACCTACGATTAACCTGTGGCTTGAGAAACCGCGACTCAGGGGCATCTAAGCCGTCAAAATCACCCGGGGATCGCACCCGGCCTGAGCCACACCAACCCTTAACATGGTTGGATTTTTTGTCCCCGCAGGTTTCGAACCGGTGACTTTAACATCACGGAGTGGCTTAACAACACACTCCGTCACCGACTGTCCTACACCTCGGGGACTGTGCTACAACTCTAAGTTTACTTACCTCGGGTTGACAATTTAATTGAGGGTTTTTAGTGCATATAGAACACCCATTATTTTTGGCACCGTTGCCGGGGAGTTGTATCAAGGTAGGAAATAGTTAGGAAATAGATCATTTTTAAACCTTAGCATTAGATTGGTGGCGGGGGAACTTTAAGACGAGAGGTAAGAACCTACGCATCTGCTATTGCAGGCTCTCCCAAAACGAATGGTAGTTTTTCTTTTTTTTGTTTTCTTTCATGAAAAAACCTAGGGACCCAAAAGGTAGATACACTAAATCCAAATCAGACCTTTCAACCAAGGTTCCTTCTGACCTTTTCAAGGGAAGGAAAATTCCACTTATAAACTCTGCAGACCGATACCGAAAAATAGGAGCTAGATCAACTCAAAGAGCTAGAGCAGTCTCTGAAGAGACTAACACAGGGAGCACTATAGAACAAAAAATTGAAGCATCAGTAATAGTGGGACAAGAGACAATACCACTCGATCCTTTCGCAAAACCAAACAATACAAACTTTGTTTTCTTACCACCATCAGGAGATCCTAATTTTGAAATCAAAATACCATGACCTCCCAGAGGATGTAGTTAGGGCTCTTTTCCTTAAGGGAATTTCAGAAGAATACTTATAGATGCTTAACCTGATGGCATCAAGTGACATCTCTCATAAACCATTTGCTGAAATATGTGAAATGTGTAAGAATTACTCAAGGAGTAGAGATAAAATAAGAAATAATGCTCGAGATCCTTACAATATAAACTTAAAACCAGTTAGTTCAGGTGGTATCACGAGAGAAGAGATAGGGAACCTTTTAGAGAAACTTAAAACATATATCTTAATTAAAATAGGTTCCTAGTTGGAGACCCTAAAGATTAAAAAGAAACATGAGGAGGAAAATGAAACAATGAGCATATACTTCCCAAGATGTAGGAGTAAGCATTAGTCAAGGGAATTCCCATTGGATAACATTTCAGTTTGTGGCTTCTGCATGGAGGACCACTCAACTGAAAAATGTCCATCATTGCCTGGTTTATTAGCCATATATAGGAGTGGGTATCCTGGGGAGTCCTCTTATGCACCTAGGAGGCCATGGAAACCTAGGAACCAACCTACATAGCCATATATACAACCTCAAGTTCCACCCTATTATCAACAACTACAACAATGGAACTCACCAAGCTGGCATAACTGGTCTAAACAGTACCAACATCCTTGGCTTCAAGGATGGAGAGGAGGACATAAGCAAGGGAACCCTCAAGCTCCACCTGTATCTATGCCCAACCATCCTTACCCTCATTTTCCACCAAACACTCTGCAACTTCTGCCAGGTTTTGTTCCACCACCTTTACCTCCTATTCCACAACAACAATTGCTACAATATCAAAATTCAAGCTCCCTAAGACCGACATTATTATCGACACAACTAGTGCCCAATCCCAATAATAATCCCACTCAACCTCTTCACAATGTTGAGATGCATGCATTCCCGACATATGTTATTACTCCTGTTCCATTACAGGAGATTCAAATAAGGTCAGGAAATGTTTTGGATAGGCAGAGGCCTTCAGTAGTCATCCAGGAAGAAGAAGAAGAAGAAACCCCCAAACAACCCACAGATGACACTAGGTGGGAAAATTTTATTATTCCTAAGGACCAAGAACCCAGGCTTCCCCAAAATGAACCTTCACAAATTACGAAGGCCCCTCCTTATCCAGAAAGATTAGTAATCGAGAAACCTACCACTCGACCGAAATTTGACATATTGAATGAATTGAAGAATATTTGTGTCAAGATTCCCTTGCTACAATACATTAAGGACATTCCAATCTACAATAAGGTAGTCAAATAATTGTGTATTAAGACGCCAAGTAGGAAGAAGAAGGACCCTCCTACAATAAATTTGATAGGAGAACTTTCTGAATACATATCAAAGCAGCCAAAGATAGAAAAATATGGGAACCCAGGGAACCTCGTAGTGACCATAACCATTAATGAGGTATCCATTGGGAACACTCTCATAGACCTAGGGGAAGCCATCAATGTTATGACCGCAACTACCTTGGAGAAATTACAGTTACAACCTCTTCTTAAGCCTACCCCAACCATTTTGTAATTAGTAGATAAGACCAGGGTTATACCTAAAGGAATTTTGGATGATTAGTTACTTTAGCCTCATGGGAGTACCCAATAGAATTTATTGTCATTCACTCAAAGGATCCTACCAAAGGCCATCCCGTCATTTTGGGAAGGCCTTGGTTTGCCACAACCAATGCATTTATTGGCTATAGAGAGGGAGAAATGACCATCTCAAATGGACTCTCTATCCAAAATCTCACCATATACCCTCCATATCAACCTATTATGAAGAATCTATGGTTTCTTGAATGTACATACGAGAATGAGGACTCGGAATAACCCGTATTTCCAAGTTACCATGCCTAGGAACTTCAGGAGCACACAAAGGAAAATGTGCTAAACCAATTCATTTTTGCTATCACATGTGTTGATTTTCCATAATATTTTCCCCAATTTGAGTACATGTTTTGGGAAGAATTTCAAGAATAATTGGACCCATCCATTTTGTCTTCGACATCTTTTATCTTCGATATAGATGAGTATTCCATGTCTTATATCATGCCATACGAGATTAGCCCAGGAAAATTTCTACATATAAACTCTGGGCTAGATGCATACCAACAAAAACAATTAGTAAGTAACCTTAAAGAAAAATCATGATCATTTGCCTAGGAATACACTGACATGAAGGGTATACATTGCCAAGAAATGAACATGTCTCTAATTCATGAAAAATGTAAAATGTTGTTAATGGAAGGAGTGGTTCTAGGAAATCATGTTTCATCTGAAGGGATAAAAGTCGATCCTACAAAGATTGAGGTCATCGTCAAACTTCCACCCCCCCAAAATCAGAAAGAGATGAGAAGCTTTCTTGGACATGTCGGATATTACCGATGGTTTATTGAAAATTTTACAAAGATTGTTGCACCTATGTTTGGATTGTTAATAAAGGATGTTGATTTTGTTTGGACTGAGCAGTTTCAAACTGCCTTTGAAACCTTGAAAGCCAAGTTGTCTGTGGCTCCAGTTCTTAGAGGGCCCAATTGGACTCTCCCATATCAAATATCTACTGATGCCTCTGAAACTGCAATAGGGGGGGTACTAGGGAATAAAGAAGACCAACAATCCTATGCCATTTATTTTGTGAGCAAGAACTTGTCCCCTGCCGAGTTAAACTACACAATTACCGAGAAGGAATTCTTGGCAGTTGTTCATGCTATTAACAAGTTTTGCCACTACATCACAGATTACAAGGTATTTTTACATACATATCATTCCAACATTAGATTTCTCATGAATAAACCCATAACTAATGGTTGAGTGACTAGGTGGCTCCTGCTATTGCAAGAGTTCAATATCACCGTGCTTGACCGACCTAGAAAGGAGAATTTGGTAGATGATTTTCTTTGACGAATAAAAAATGAGGATGATGATATTCCCATAGATGATAGTTTCCTAGATGAGAACCTTTTTTCCCTTTCTATAAATACCCCATGGTTTGCGGATATGGAAAACTATCTGGCTACTAAGAAGTTACCATCTCATTTGTCACCTCATGAAAAACGTAGAATTATCACGCAAAGTGCCAATTACTCTTGGGTTGGCCATGACCTTTTTCATACAGGTCCTGATTTGATTATTCGTAGATGTTTCTGAGAAGAAAACATACCAGAACTACTATGAAGTTGTCATGATGGACCATCTGGTGGCCATTTTTATGACAAACGTACAAAATATAAGGTGTTACATGCAGGTTACTATTGGCCTAACATATTCAAAGATGATGCCAAGTATGTGAGGAGTTGTGATAGTTGTCAAAGAATAGGAAGACCCATGTCAGCTGACGAAATGGCCTTGCATTCCTAAGTTATGATATAACCTTTCGATAAATGGGCCCTTGACTTTGTAGGATCAATTTCGCCCATGTCTCGTAAGAAAAACTATATTTTGGTTTGTACAGATTATGTCACCAAGTGGGTAGAGGAAAAATCCCTATTGAGGGCTACATAAAAATCCATTGTCGAATTCATCTATGAAGACATCTTTACCCACTTCAGTGTTCCTCGTGAAATTGTTACAAACCAAGGCACTCAATTCACTTTCAAGCTGATGAGAGAACTAACGGAGAAATATGGGATTAAACACTGTAAATCTTCTCCATACCACCCATAAGATAATGGTCAGGTAGAGTCTACAAACAAAGTTCTAGAAGCTATCTTAACCAAGACTGTTCAATTACATCATCGGGATTGGGTTGATAGGCTTCCAAAGGCTTTGTGGGCATATCAAACCACCTAGAGAAACACCATTGGGCATACCCTTTATGAGCTAGTGTACAGGAAACAAGTACTTCTACTGATAGAATTTCAAGTGAGGACCTTCCATATTAACGCAGAATTGGGATTAAACTTAGATGAGGCTCAGAAACAACGAGACCTACAATTAAATTAGATGGATGAGATAAGGCAAGATGCTATCCAACAAACATTGTTAGTCCAAAACTAGAGGAGGAAGTGGCATGAAATTTTTATTAAGAAGAAACACTTCCAACCTGGTGATTGGGCTTTGTTGTTTGACTCCCAATTTAAAAATTTCAAAGTCAAACTTACCACTCGGTGGTTGGGTCCTTATGAGGTAGTCATTGTATATGACAATGGAGCTGTGAAAATCAAAACAATTGACGATGGACAAGTCTCCTTTGTAGTAAATGGACATTGACTCAAACTTTATCACATGCCCATTTCCAAAGAGGAATTTCTACAGGTCATGTCAACTGACAAGGCATTATCTTTGGTAGATGGGGAAGTCCCCCCTTGTTCTTGAATATTTTCTGAATTTTCTACTGTACATATGTAAATAATTTTGAATTTTGTTGATAAGCAATTCTAGAGATTTCTGTAGGTATTTATTTCACTAGGAGTAGACAGTTTCAAGGAAATATAAAAGAAGGATTTTTCTTCAAAAAATTGTTACACTTGAACCTTGTTGTTTACTAAGCATCAAACGAATAATGACTTGCTGTAGTTAGCCATGTTTTTGCAAATATTTCCATCTTCTTTTTCTCAAGGCATCTTAAGAAGCAGTTTCTCTTGAAAACCTTCACCACTATATAAGGAAGTGATACCATAACCATCAAGATTAGATGTCTCTCATATAGTTTCCCAAGAAACCTGAGTAAGTGAGTAAAGTATCTTTATTAAAGAGTAACAAGGAGGTCTGATTAGAAGTTAGCCATGGAAACATCCAGAAAAGGAAGAAAGCGAGTTGAGCCTAAAGATACCTTTCTGTTCTTTCCCAATGGTACCATCCACTACACACTAAAAATACTTGATTATATCATATCTTTAGATAGGCTACGTCTGATTAAGTTGTTAGATTTTAAGCTATTATTAGGTTTCTTTTCAATTCACTAGATAAACAAAGCATATATAGGATCACTGATAAATACACAATCACAAGAGACACATCATTTATCTTGGGAAACCCTCATGGGGGAGAAAACCCAACAAAAACTTCCTTAATATAGATAGCCAGTACAATTCCAAGAGAATAAACCAAACACTACAGAAAGTCCTATCCCAAGTATGCACCTCTCTCTCTCTTCCTTCTTCTCCAACTGCAGCTCCAAAATTGCGCTCTGATGAACAAGTGAGTGAGTGAACAAATGAGGCACTGGCCTCTCTTATTTATACAATCTGATAGGTGTTGAACTGAGGTGCCTTTTCACTGGCAGGGCTGACTTCTCATTCTAGGTGGTTATAACCACTTTAATATATTCTGGGGGTCAACTTCTCATTTATCATATTACAATTAGGGTTTGACCAATCCGCAAAAGGGGGTTTGATCATTTATAATTCTTGACATGATTAATCCACAAAAGGGGATTGATATAATGAATAATACAATAATAATAAAATATAATACTCTTTTTAGTTACAATATTTCAACACTCCCCCTTAACAAGAAGGGTATTCTACAACAATATCAGACGAGAGAGAGGGAAACACCATCAACAACATCTTGGAACATTGCCTGGCATATCTATAAATCATCAGAATATTTTCTCATCATCATCGTTCACAACATGAAGTTGGAGTAGCATCATCATTCTCATCAGCGTGAGGTTAAAGTAACATCATCATCATCTTCTTTAGCATGAGGCTAAAGTAACATCATCATATTATTTAGCACGAGGCTAAAGTAACATCATCATCTTAATCATGAAAGATGAAATAGCATCATCATCATCATCATCTTCAGCAAGAAGCTGAAGTGGCATCATCATCATCATCTTCAACAAGAAGCTGAAGTGACATCATCATCATCATCATCATCATCTTCAACAAGAATCTAAAGTGTCATCATCATCATCTGCATCAATATGGATTAGTATAACACTAATACATCATCATCATCAATAATAGAACTCAGGTCAGTCTGGGTCTGCAGGACCCTGTGGTACTTTAGGCTGACCTTTTGCAGTTAGACCATGCATCCATTCATGGTAGTGGTTGATGGTTCAACCCTCGGTACTTTCTTCATTAAATGATTCCTCCTTGGGAACTGGAGGAGGTTTGTTATCCTCAACAAAGGAAATTTTGGGCCTTTCGATATAATGAACCCTCTCTTATAGTTTTCACATTCTTTCCTCTAGTGATATCATGGCTAGTACTTTCAAGGCTTCAACCCCACAGTCAGTTGTTTGCAATTCAAACAATAATACATTTACATTGTTCCCATGCCATATCATGGTGATTATGATTAATGATTAATTACAAGCTGGGGGAAACATGGGTGTTACAATCCCCTCCCCCTTAAAAGGAACACCGTCCTTGGTGTTCTTTCTTAGTAACACCTACCAGACCTTTCTCATTCTGCTACTTCAAAATTATTGACCCTCTTTCTTGGTCAAGTCCTTTTCAACCTCTTGGCCTTCTTTTCCTGCCTTCAAAAAATTCTTGGAAAACAAACACATTAATCATAGTCTCATGCAAAAACATTTTATTGTTGTTCAAAATTCAAGAGGAAAATTTCATAATCTAACACAATACTTATCTGTGTAGTTCATAGATTTGCATCCACCGAGATTTCTTGTTATCTGGCTCACTATTTTTCCTTGACATACCAATTGTGTGCATGATCCCAATCGATATTTTATAAGAATTATCAAAGTCTCCTCTTCCTTGCAGTCACTCACCCTCTAGTCCTTGGCTCAGGCATCCCCTTCTCTGCTATACAGTCCCTCGGGTGATCCATCTTTCCTTGCCAAGGATTTCTCACACAAGAAGAGTTCTAGAGACTTCATTGAGCCTTATAGTCAAGGCACCCTTCATACTTTCTCTGTTGAGGCGTCCCTCTAGCTTGTGTTACCTCAACACAACACATTCCAGGTGATCATGGCTTACCACGAGGTTCTCATGGCTCAACAATAGCCATTTTTCATGATTTTCAGTTTGACATCCTTCATATGTCCTTTATGGACATATATTTTCTTCTCACTTGTATCATAGGTATACAAAAATTCATGAGACATCATCATAAATTTTGAATTTCAAAATTTTATTGAAAATCTGTCACCTACAGATTTCCAATTCCACATTTTGTTTTTCTAGATTTGTTCCACACAGAGAACATATTCACAAGCATGGGACTTTCCTCCCCATAACAATTTATCTCAATAGGAAATTGTTCTTCCTTATGGGCTTACAATACTTCCATATCCAAGACTCTTTCTTCCTGCAATTCATTCTTTACACAGTCAAACAAACTGTTAGTTTCTCATGTTTATATATATATATATATATATATATATATTCATATTCTCACCACATTTAAAATTTCATCACGACCTTTCTTAACTTGTGCATTCTAACAGTTGCAAAACATGGAAGGAAACATCATCCCTTACCTATGCATCATTTCATCCTACCAAATTTTCAAAATGTAATTCATATATCAATTGAATTTAATGAATGTGCCAACATTCATGGCCACATTCATACCCAATGCACCCTTGCATTGATTTCAAGTTTTCCACACTTTATAACAAGCACTTTTCCATGGTGTGTTGGAGCTTAGCCAAGCTCTTCACCATATGGCTTATTCATATTCATTCATTATTTCAGCTGGACTGTGCTTCCTGCTACAGGTTGATCATGATCCCAAGTCGGCACATATGAAACTATAAGTTTCTCTTTAATGCACCCAAGCATTCTTTCTTCGTTAGTAACCAAGGTGTCCACACTCATGGCCACCCAAATTTGTTTTTCTTTGACACCCATACAATGTAACTAAAATTTCGGAAGGTCCTCCTTCCTCAATGGAAGGTCCATTGTCTTCCCTTTATGAAAACATGCATTTCCTTGAATCAATTTGATACAATGTGCTAACTATGAACACCTTTATTCCCATAGAACCAGTCCCCATGACCACAGTCTAACGCATAGTGATAAACTCTATCTTCCTTGATTAGCCCGGAGGAACTCCGTTTCCTCTTCATGCGACCAAGAGCTGTGACCTCGACTCTATTATTTTCAGGTGCTATCCTTTCAGCTCCCGTATCCATGCTCTATGATCCTGGCTTAATCCCTTGTCTACAAATAAATGGTATAGATATGTCTTCCCCCAGATCCAACAGTGGCAAGGGATTGCAGAACCTCAACTAGCTCATGGTTCAACTCTCCTCCTGATCTTTGCAATGAATACGGGTCGTCCGATCTACAATCGGATCCCAAACTCAAAACAACACTATATTGAGCTTAAATTATGGCTACAGGTCTCGATGTTAACCCATGTGCATATAAAATCTCTCCAATGATCACGGGTCGTCGATCTTAGACATCGATCGATTTTAAACCACACGATTTCGAAATAATAATAATTCCAACAAAGAAGTGTTTGAAAGAGAATTCAGAGCTTCGATTTGCTAAATTCAACCACATAACCCAATCACAGTATGAGTTTGTGTGTCATTAACGTGTGGGTTCCTTGCAGGTTCACCCTCGATCGTTCATAGATTGGCAGTTCACAATGATTGTGGAACCCCAATATTCTCACTCTTTAGCGGAGAGTTCAACCTTTGCAATCTGAAAAGTGCTCGCCGACTCTTTTAATCGGGGACCGTGAACTAGTACGTCCATTAATTTTTCCTTCGTGTTCCGCAATGATCCCCAACCGTTGATCTAATCGAACGATTGGTGTTTGATCTGTTAACTCCAATGGATATTGTATTCGATCTGATGACACAGATCATTTTTCTCTCTGATGAATGACTCACATTCATCTCCTCTTTATGGTCCTTGATTAAGCTGATTCGATCAAGGTTTTCTTCCTAAATCATACTCTACTTTGGTATCCATGGCATGCAACTTCCTTTCAAAATTTTGCTCATAAAATTAAAGAAATAAAACATTTTCAAACATGTCCTAGCATATCTTTATGCACTTCATCACATTATCCTTAATGTTTCAGCATCAAAATGTATGGAGAACCTTGGCCTTCTTGGTCCTCTGTTCAATTTACCTATCCCTCTATTTCCTTGGCCATGGCTACCTTGGATGAAAAAAAATCATTCCTGCATGCATGATTGATTAGCAAATAGTATTTTAAATAACCATACATGACAACTCTTAAAAATATGAAATAGATTTGGTTCAACAATGTATCAGACTCATGCAATCTAATCCATACAAATTGTTTTACTAATTGTCAATGAGAAGGGGGTGAATAAAGGGTCCTAAGATATGTGAGGGGTTTGCATTAAGAGAAACATGATATGATGAAGGGGGGGAAATATAGATACTTCTCAAGGACAACAAAAATCAACTGCAAACCAAGGAAAACATCACTATAATTCAACCAAGACACTGCTACTGCCAACTGTTTCAACACAAAAATTTTCTTGACTATAATCAATTTTAGAACAGGGAGTGAAAAATGAATGTGGGAAGGCAGTGGAGTTGTAATTAGTGAAAAACAAATTAATGATGGGGAATGAGAGCGATTACAGTTCACAAAATAAATCAAGTAATCCATATAGTTATTCCGTTAAAAGGAGATGCACCAACCAAATGATCATTGTGACCCAATAACAATCATTGTGTATTAGCTAGTTCACTGTTCATAATCAAATATATAACACAATAATACAATATGCATTCCACACAATTTGTAAGGGAGTTTTGTTCCTTTTATTTATCCAATTTGCATCTTATAACAATTCTCAAATAGTAACCATTTCCACTATGTTAATCATCAGAATCAACCACAACCCACACATTACTTCAATCAACAAATACACTCAAAAATCATGTTTCAAAATTTATATTGAAGTCATATTGTCACTACACGGGCCTGTCATTTAAAATGCATGATATTTGTTAAACAAACATAGTGGACAAATAACTCAATAAATTAGATTTGAGTTGTAAAACCCAGACTCGTCATTTTAAACAAACAAACGACAACCACGATTCCAACTCATGCCATGCTGTAGGAAACATGAAATAAATCAATCAACGCAAGTGTAATCCTGTGACTGTACAAGCTCAATTCAACGCGACTATAAATAATCAAAATGTTGGGTTATGTTTCCAACAAAATGAGGCAACAACAACATGCCTGACTTCATAAAACCAATAATCGAATTGCAACAAAGTCATTCTTAAAACTCTATGACTATCTATGAGTGTGCAACCTGAAACTATCCATATCATACACAGTTTGTAGCCACCCAAAACAACACGATGCGACATTACCATTTTACAATTTTAAACACACAATCACAGTATTAACTCAACCAATCGTGCTAAGCCATCAATCTAATATAGTATTGCTTCAATTTAATCAAATTACAATCAACCATGTTGTGTAAGACCCAGGCTCATCTCTAATGATGCAATCAAATAACCATAACACATACAATGGATGGATTTTCTACAGTCATCCCGGTTGCAATAACCATTTGGCCCCAACAAAATAACTCATACTCACAATGACCATTTATTCATGGAATAGGAACACCATACACACAATGCAGTATGCACAAGCATCGCTAAGAAATTGTAACCAATGCCAAATCAATCATCCAAATAATATTAGTGCGAAAATACAATGAATGTGTATCAACCAATCAACCAATTCAATGCTGAGCCTATACTTGGACTGTTGTAACAATCAACAACTGACCTACCATGTTGTGGAAACCACACATACCCACGCATCAACATGAAGCGAGGTCGTAACCTTCTCAATTAAAACCATACTGGATTATCAAACACAAGGAGAGTGATTGTGTACTTTGAATTTTCCAATTAACAATGCAGAGTTTATCCAATGTAATAACACAGGCAGTGACGAGACATCAAAACCAACACGATTGTCACATGACCAACTGGGCGAGCCTTTACCCAATTTTGTCGACAATACACAACCATTCAACAATAACCAAGTAGTAAACCTGAGAGGCCATGCCGATCTTCTCTATCAACCCTCAGACCTGTAGAGTTAAGGGTTTTCTCTTTGAGTAAACAGAGAAAGCTAGAGTTAACTCCTTTCAATCGGGAAAGCCTCCAAGACCAACAGTGCATGCGCAGAGAGAACCACAACTTATTCATGGACAGGTAACAAATATTGCGACAGGAGGGCTAAAATAGAAGTGCGAGTCTCCAATTTGTCCTGGAAATGATACTTAACACACGCAGAGTATAACCCTCACGACTCTCCAATCAAGAAACTACAACATTGAAGTAAAGACAGGTTTGAGAAAGAACCAAATAATCCACTGCACGACCTTTAATGGTGAAAACAACCAATGCTCATGTGAATAGAACACAGTGACACATAGTGCTTCCAACCATTAAACCCCACAAAAGCCAAAGACTGGACATAGTCATACGAATGCGTGAGGACATCCAACCACCCCAGACCAAACAAAAACCCTCCAACTAAACCAAAAAAGGTAATAGAGAGCCCTTATGGATGCTGTTAGTGTCAGAAGTCACTCCTGGATTACTTGCAGGAGCAGAGCCCGACACCCATCAATTTTTATGTCACGATTTTATAATTGGGGGTGGTCGAATGGAAATAGACCTAGGAAAACAACATTGACTCAGGAACAAGGTTCTGGTATGTATAAAGCAAGGGAGGTTTTGATCCAACTTCCGTCAGTAAGTAGATTAAAGGGTGGTATATGGAAGACTTGTGAGAAGGGTGAGCAAGACTGCCTCGGGCAACCGGCCTTCGGAAGCTTGAGGAAGAAAAAATCAGAAGGCAAGATCCTCTTAGTCCAGAGTTTCAAGGAGCTGAAGGGTGACTCGACTAGATCTTCCAATTCCAAGCCATTCCAATGCTGAGAGAACACAAGAACTGATTAGAAATGCTGCGACTATGACATATGCCATCAGATGACAGATGCCATTAGATTTCAGACTGTCCTTCTATAGGTGAGTTGACATCAATTAGTCCTTTGCCGGACCTTCCTCTTTATGGTGGAGATGACGCTCAACCACCAACAACAACCGCCATAACTACATTCTTGGGACTAGGGACGCCCTCGGTCAACTCTGCCTTTTGGGATGTGGAGGTCTCCTAACGGTGCCACCTGGATCAGCCGAACGGTCTTTCTTTGGATGCTACTTCACTGGACTGCTGCGAGGGATCCCTATGGCGGATGTGGACGAGGGTGTGATGGGGGTTAAAGGCATGAACATTGTGGAGGTGATGAAGAAGAAATGGGAGTTGTGACATCAGTTGAGGAATGCCACACGGTCTGAATAAGAAAGAGAAGGAAGGAGCACGTAGTGTAGGAGTACAGGAGGAGGTGATTGGGAATGAGAGGGACACATGGAAGGAGACGAGAGGACGACGAGCTGAGGAGGTTCCATGTGGATGGAGAGAGGGAAGTTGGATATATGACAGGGGAAGAGGGAGGCAGTAGGTGGAAAAAAGGTGGCAACGGGGAGGACGATACCAAAGGTGACACGTTAGGCAAGGGGCCCCACAATAATAACACATCATTCTGGACCCCCCCCCCTCCGCTTAAAGGTAGAATGGCGGGGGGCCTCCAAAATCTGCTCCTGACCATAGATCTGAGCGCGCAGATCCTACCCCCTTTAAGTCTAATGCGCCCAAGTTTCATCAATGGATGGATGGTTGAGATGACTTCGACGCTTTCACTATGAAAATCCCAAAAGGCCCCACCTGTGGCTCAGATCCGGGCTGCGTGTCCTTCAGATGAATGATTGAGATGGATTTGTCATTTAAAGGGGGCTACCTCCATTCCAGGGCTCTCTTAATGTGACCTGGTGCTAGGACTGTGGGCTCGGCTTTGAAGGGCGCTTATCGACATTTCAGGGTTCGGGGTTTCGATATGTAAAATGACGAGGAGCTCTTACCCCTCGAATCCCCAAATGCCGACATGACATGATCGCGCACCATGTGTCCTTTTGGATGGATGGTCGAGATCCTTCATGAATGTATATGGACGCTACCAATCGTGCTAATCCCGACACAACTCCGCTAACCGCGATTTCCCACCGACCGTCGATATGCTCCTATGGACGAATCTGGGTCGTTGACAACATAATTTCGCCCGCTCACTTGATTTTTAGCCTGAAATGGGGATTTACGTGCTACGCTTGGGCGTTCTTCATGCAACTTGCAGACCTGAATGCTCTCGAGCCCAAGACAATAATTGTCGCTAACATTAGGCTCCATGGGGGATAGAGTCGTCCCTGTGATGCTCTAAGAACTCATTCCACAGCTTCAGTGCCTTGTTGTTGGGCTATGGAGTCAGGCTCAAAACATCCCACTGTTGAAAATACAGGTCGAAAAATAAAAGTAACAAAATAAAGATACATGCTCAAAGGAGATTATTTATATACAATCCTAAACTAATAAAACATTTTACATGGGGCTAGGTGAAAGCAGACTTCCACCATAGCCAATCAAGTAACTTCCTGAAGGGAAGCTCTTTCTTTCTGTCTATGATCAGTAGCATATGGTGTAACCGTGATAGCAGAAAGGATACACTCTTCAACTTCTCCTCACTGGCTGAAGTTGATATGGAATAGGGGGGCTCCAAGGCATAAAGGACATGCCACTCCATGTACTCACTGAAAAGATCATAGAATGAGTGGAAAACCCTATGAAAAGGGTAGCAACAGGCCTACTCTTCTCCACAGCTACTCCTACAGGGCTGAACTTCATGAGTCTTCATAGGTGAATGGGTGGGCTCTGGGCAGGAAGTCACCTGTTCCACTGGTTCTTTCTACTCCTCTTCTTGGCTCTCCCCCAGGTCTGATTCATATTCATCATAAATAGGGACCATGGGGTGGTTCTTCTTGCTGACTGGCTCTTTAGTATCTTTATAGTGATCGAATGTAGGATAAGCTTGCTTCTCATCATCACTATAATATATATCAAAAAGGGGGTGTCCTTCATTGATATGATCCTCCTCCAGAACAATGATCCCGTAAAAAATTTCCGTTTTAGGGATAGTGGGACCTGCTGGTTCTGGCTGCTAATACATAATCTTTTTCTCTTTAATCCCAGGTAAAAATATATCGTGAGAAACCCCTTGGAGGAAAACAGAAGAATCCTCTTCCACAACTAACCCCTCTTTTAAAAAGAGAGGGTCTTCGTCATCATGAGCATAGCTGCTAGGAACATCTGCTTGAACCCGATATCCAGGTGAGTCATCTACCATGGACCACATTTGCTCTATAAACTCATAATTTCCACAAGAGGCATGTTGATCGTTATGAATATCTAAAAGAATAGAGGCATCTGATATAATGTCAGATGCTTCCGTTCTAGGGATAACACAATTAATATCATTCAACACCTCTATATTTTTCTGGAAAATGCTTTCCTCCATAGTAAAAGCTTCATCATGGACCTGGTCTTCAGGGCCAACAGAGGCTTCATGAAGCGAAGAAAACTCCTTACAATAGTTTTCATACAAACAATCAGCTGGAAAATAATCTTTACAAAATGAATTGAAAGCTGTATGAAAACCTGTTAAAGAGTGGATGCTTGCAACGGGAAGAGATCGACACCATTTAAGAGAAGCTCCCTTCAATGAATACCGAAAGAGATTAATCTGGACATCTTCATGCATGATATTAAGTCGATGAATAACCTCATGAAAGTCCAGTAAATGCTCAGCTGGTACCTCCCAACTCTTTGCGTGAAATTCAGGGAGGAAATTTTCCCATATGTCTCTATCAGGAAGTGCATTAGGAAAACCAACTATCTGAGAAAAGTCACAAAAAGCAAACCTTTGAGCTAGAATTTTCTCCATATCGAACCAGTGGAGTCGCCAATTGATCCTCGAATCATGGAGTCACCAGGTGAAATATGTGCAGCTTCAAATGTGCCTGGTCCTTGTTCACCATCAAAGGCCAGATCTTAACATTGTTGTTACCCCAGGAAGCTTCTCAGGATGAGAAAGTAGCCGCTGAAACCTTCTCGAGAAAGCTCCTCTGGGTTATATTTCAGGTGTGCCAACAATAGCCACAGCTGAAATAGTGAAGTGGAAACAATGGAGTCGCCACAATGGAGTCGCCAGGTGCACAGTAGCAATCTTGATAATTTTGATATCTGATGCACCTTCATAATCAGTTAATCATTGTCATTCAATCCTGGGGAAAATTTTCAACTTCGTCCCCGGCAACGACGCTAGAAATGTTAGCGTCAGAAGTCACTCCTAGATTGCTTGGAGGAGCAGAGCCCGACGCCCATCAGTTTTTATGTCACGATTTTATAATTGGAGGTGGTCGAATGGCAATAGACCCAGGAAAGCAGCATTGACTCAGGCACCAGGGTCTGGTATGTAGAAAGCAAGGGAGGTCTTGATCCAACTTCTGTCAGTAAGTAGATTAAAGGGTGGTAGATGGAAGACTTGTGAGAAGGGTGAGCAAGACTGCCTCGGGAAACCGACCTTCAGAAGCTTGAGGAAGAAAAAATCAGAAGCCAAGATCCTCTTGGTCCAGAGTTTCAAGGAGCTGAAGGGTGACTCGACTGGATCCTCCAATTCCAAGCCATTCCAGTGCTGAGAGAACACAAGAACTGATTAGAAACACTGTGACTGTTGCAGTGATCCAACCTACATCATCCTACAACAATGCAACTTGACTGGATCCTCCAATTCCGAGCTGTTATAACACAGTAAACAAAGAGATGGAAAAAGAGGCCGACATCCATAAAGTAAGAAGTCTCAAATGCCTTATACATTAACCAGAGCGAACAACGCTTAATCAAACTTACAGAGCGGGAGCCTAGCTCAACCATCGACCCTTGCAAAAATGGTGGAAACGCCTACATATACTCAAAACAAAACACAACAGCGGAAACAAGACACTGCAATTAAAACATTGTGTCTGCATGTCTTCCGACAGTCTGTGCATGCAGACTCTGGACGATCGTGTGTCTATGACAGACGCCATCAGATTTCAGACTGTCCTTCTATAGGTGAGTCGATGTCAATTAGTCCTTTGCCGGACCTTCCTCTTTATGGTGGAGATGATGCTCAACCACCAGCAACAACCGCCATAACTTCATTCTTGGGAGTAGGGACGTCCTCGGTCAACTCTGCCTTCTGGGACGTGGAGGTCTCCTAATGGTGCCAGTTAGATCAACCGAAAAGTCTTTCTTTGGATGCTACTTCACTTGACTGCTGTGAGGGATCCCTATGGCGGATGTGGATGAGGGTGTGATGGGGGTTAAAGGTGAAAACTGTGGAGGTGATGAAGAAGAAATGGGAGCTGTGACATCAACTGAGGAATGCCACACGGTCTGAATAAGACAGAGGAGGAAGGAGCACGGAGTGTGGGAGTAGAGGAAGAGGTGACTGGGAATGAGAGGGACACATGGTAGGAGACGAGAGGATGACGAGCTGAGGAGGTGCCATGTGGATGGAGAGAGGGAAGTTGGATAGATGACAGGGGAAGAGGGAGGCGGTAGTTGGAAAACAGGTGGCAATGGGGAGGACGATACCAAAGGTGACATGTCAGGCAAGGGGCCCCACAATAATAACACATCATTCCGGACCCCCCCCTTTAATTAAAGAAAGGAAGGCAAGGGGGGTCCGGAATGAAGCCTCAGCCGTTGATTTAGGCACCTCGATCCTGACCGTTAGAGATCTGCGCGCTCAATTCCAGACCCGCCCCCCTCCACTTAAAGGCAGAATGGTGGGGGTCCTCTAGAATGCGCTCTCGATCGTAGATCTGAGCACGTAGATCTTGGCCACCTAGATCCATACCCCCTTTAAGTCTAATGCACCCGAGTTTCATCGATGGATGGACGACTGAGATGACTTTGGCACTTTCACTATGAAAATCCCGAAAGGCCCCACATGTGGCTTAGATCTGCGCCTCGTGTCCTTCAGATGAACGATTGAGATGGCTTTGTCATTTAAAGGGGGCTACCTCCATTCCCGGGTTTTCTTAATGTGACCTGGTGCTGGGACCATGGGCTTGGCTTTGAAGGGTGCTTATCGGCATTTCGGGGTTCGAGGTTTCAAGATGTAAAATGACGAGGAGCTCTTACCCCTCGAATCCCCGAATGACGACATGACATGATCGCACACCACATGTCATTTTGGATGGACGGTCGAGATCCTTCATGAATGTATATGGATGCTACCCATTGTGCTAATCTCGACGCAACTCTGCTAACCGTGATTTCCTGCTGACCATCGATCTGCTCCTATGGACGAATCTAGGCCATTGACAACATAATTTCGCCCGCTCACTTTATTTTTAGCTTGAAATGGGGCTTTACGTGCTACGATTGGGCGTTCTTCATGCAACCTGTATATCTGGATGCTCTCGAGACCAAGACAAGAATTGTCACTAACAGATGCTAACACCCAGGATGAACAATAACACTACGACTTCAACATTATTGTAGAGAAAACCATCAACGCTCCATCCCAAAATCACAAATTATACAGTTGCAATACTTAAAGAAAGAAAAGACCAATACACCCAAGCCAATAATCATTTCATAACCAGAGCAGACTCGTGAATGGACAAAAAAAGACATACCTGTAATCGAACACCTTAAAACACGAGTTGGCCAAGCGGTTCCCTTTTGCGAAGAAATATGAGAATAACCACAACAACAAGGTTGACCAATATCTCGACTAGGGTGGTGGCCAACAAAAGGAGTCTAAAGGTGGCATGCAATAAATGCACGTCGCCTCCACCCACAGTCCATTAACTCCTTAGTACATGCCAACAAGTTTTTCATTAACACCATTAATCAAACCATGTATCGAAACCATCACCTCATTAAAATGCAATAGTGCGACCATCATATTCCTTAACTTATGCCATACATAAATCAACCACGTACCATATAACACAATTAAATCACATAACCATTAGTATCTATCACTTTTTCAAAATGCGTCACCCATATCATGTGCTTCCAAAATATACCATATGTATATCGACCATATAACTCAATTAAATCGCATGACCATTAAATTGCTAGCTAGGATCTAACCATAATCATTTTAACCTTTCATGCATGTAGTATAGTAAAATTGCAGAGTTAGATCCCTTTACCTTTTGCATTTGCTATAGTATTTTTTCCTTTCTCCAAGCTGCCTTTTATGTATTTTCGCTAATATGTTTATTGTGAAGGTGTCCTAAGAACATATAGCAATGGTATCAATGAATAACATAGGTCGTAGTAACATAAAGAGACAATACCTCATAAGCCCAATCCATAACCAATAAGAACAAGATCTCATCAACCATTTAAGCAGTAACGAACATCAACACAAATATCAAATAAGGACCATACCTGATCTCCAATCTACAAGGGGTCCCAATACTACTAGTATTATTTAACTTTTATAATAGTAATCTTTAGCAACACTTTGCAGGAAAAATTTCGTTGACATTTTTAATCGTCAACAAATTGGAGACTCCATAGGGAAATTTGTTTTCAACAGATTTAGAACTCAGAACTCGTGGTTTCGCAGACCAAGAACAATAGGTCAAGAAGATATAACCAGGAATATTACGCAACTGGGGGAAGTGAATGGATTTAATGGAAAGATGGCTGGGAATTTGGGAATAATTCATGAAAAGTGTAAAGTATGAGGGGGTTTCTACCACTATATGCATAATCATTCGACTAGAATCTTCTCTCAACTTTAAGGAGAATTTTTTTTAGACTTTCTCTTAAAATCACAATGGATGAAGAAATGGAAAGAAGAAGTGGGAGATAGCCAATTCTTTACAAGACAACAATGGAAATACATAACAATTTCAAGGGTCCTTTAGAAGAGACATCATAACAAATGTGTAAGATTGATTGTTATTGACTAACAATGCTTCACATGAGTGTCACTGTGGCAGAATTGATCCAACATCTTATTTTGACCAAATTAACTAAAAGATGATAAGGAAAAAAATCATAACAGAAGTACCAATGCATAAATTAAAACAACAACAATAAAATACAAAAATGAAGAAGACATCCAGAAATTTTTTAACTCAGAAAGTTGAAGTCAATAGAAAAAGAAGCGCAAAAAATGAAAGCAGAGCTAGGCTACTAGTATACAGAAAATCCAGACAACATTAGAACTTTTCACATTGGTCCCTCACAATATTTCAAGTGAGGGATATTAGCACTGTAGGAAAACAATTTCTTTTGTAAATCCTTTAAAATGTAAGAGTTATACTCTAAGGCAAAAACAATTTGGAAAGGACCCAACACTTGGAATTCTGGTGTAATTATCAGTTCCTTGACGCACACAATTATATCATCAAGATAGAGATGGAGAGTGACCAATTCATCAAAAGTCGTGTGCATAGGTCTTTTAATAGCAGTAACTCTATTAAGTAAGCTATAAATCTGACATTGGTAAGACATGGTACCCCCATGAGTGATAAGAGTGGTTTTGTGAGAATATTCCCCTTTTACCTTGATTTTCTTGCAACCAGACAAACTGTCAAGTAAGGGCCCTAGCTGTGACTCTTCAACCTACTGCAGAACCATTTCTATACTAAGAGGAGGAAAAGGATTTCTCATAATGGCTTGCCTGAAAGTTCTAAAATTAATGCAAGTTCTAATATGATCATTGGTCTACGAAACAAGTACCCAGTTGGAAACCCATTTAGGGTGGACTGAAAAAATAATCCCAGCCCTTAAGAAATTCTCCAACTCCCTCTGAAAAGATGCTTTAAGTGCATAGTTAACAATTCCTTTTTTTTTCCTAGGTGGTTTCATAGTATACTGAATAAGACTAGGATCAAAACCACGAATATCCTCATAAGACCAAGAAAAAACATTTTGAAATCCATCGAGTAGCTCGACAGACCTCATTTCTTCTTTATCAGAACATTGGAAATTTATTTTAACATTTGTTGAAGATCCAGGTGTCCTAATATTCATGGAGATGGTTTCAACCACCTTATTTCGTAACTCCTCTTCTTTCTGTTGTTATTTATTGTCTACATCACTTAATGAAAACGAACTTTCAAGAGGAGTCAAGCTCTCATGAATCTTATTTTTTCCTATGGATATAATTTCCTCATTCTTAAAAGGTTCATCTTGGATGGGAGCATCAATGATCTCATCGTTAGGGAGGGCCTGCGAAGATCCTACATTTCCAGGGATATATGAACAATATAGATATTGAAAAGAACAATCAGCCTTGTGAGGCAAAAGTTGTTGTTTAAGAGAAGTTGCAAAGATATCTAACCGACCAACCATTGAATTCAACTCCCTCCTAATACGAGTGATGTTGAAATATAAAAGGTTTGAGGTAAGTGCCCAAACATCATGGGTGTATCGTTCCATCATATTGTTGCTAGGAGATCATATCTTACGTATCGGGTTCACATCAAGCTTAGAATCTTTGAAAAATGAAAGGTGACCACAACCAAGATTAAGGGCATTCTCAATGCCTAATAATAAATCTTCGAATTCAACGACATTGTTTGTACAAGAAAACTCTAACCTATAAGACTGATTATGAATTCTTCCTACAGAGGAAACCAAGATAATTCCAACCCCATTACCTTCATTAGAGTGTGAACCATCAAATTTCATATGCCACATATCATCATCTAAATTGATTCTTTCCAAAGGAATAGTATCCTCTTCGACAAAGATGGAATACACTCCTAGGTCCTCTTCGATATAGTTTACGCTAGATTGTGGAACACTCTCTATGTAGGGTGAAATTATTCCCTCTCTAAGGACTATAATTTTCTTACCATTCCGAGGAACGAATAAATGTGTCTCGTCGAGTGAGAGGTATCCACCTGTTAAGGCTTGCCAATATCTTCCCAAGATAATTGAGTAATTTCTTACATGCATATCAATTACCTAAATGCTGAGGGATTTCCTTATCTCAAGATGAGTGCATAAAACCAAGGTCACATCCTTAATATTGCCCATGGTTGTTTGTTGTAGACTATTATAGGAGAGAATGCTTCTGGCGTTTTCATTTGTACAAGGCAAGCCTAGCTGTTCCATAATAATATTTGACATCACACTTGGGCCCGAACCACCATCAATGAGGAAACAATGGGAAATCTTATCCATAATCTTTATAGAAATATAAAAATGGGAAATTTTTAAAGGGTATCTAAAGTTATGTACACCTACTTTATTTATAGAAGAATCCTCTTTGTTTACCTCTTCAGAAAGATTGGCTACAACGAAGGATTTTTCTTCCATGAATTGTTTTAGATGCATCTGTTGTTCAGGGATGACAACCATGTCTAGGAGGGTTGCATTTGCTTTGATGTTGGCCAACTGATTCAATATATTGTACTTGGAATAGGGGAGAGGGGGAGTGACTCCTTGACTCTTAGGAACCTTAGGAACCTGGAGAGTAGCAATGGTTGAGGATGATCTCGGACTAGAAGAACTGCAGGGAGGATCAAATTTTTCCTTGGGAGCATAGGCTTTGTTCCTAGTATTGATAACCATGGCATACTGTGGTTCTATAAAATCTAGGATGATGATAATAGCTTCTGGTATTTTACCAAATATCTTATCTCTGGCATTCTTCTTTACCTCACGTGTGGTTTCCTCATGGTGTTCCTCAGAAAAGTTACACCAACTCCAAGGAAGTATATCTTTAGGCTGGAAATTGTTTTCAACCATATTTCTAAAGGGGGTTGTAGAAGAGGATGAAGCTCTAAGGGTGAGAGGGGAGACAGTACCCTTCCACTCAAATGCTATCATACAATTGTTCATATCTTGTACCAGCTGTAAAAGAGAGGACATGTCTGTCTGTCTAACTGATTCTCCCCGAGGAAGACCAGTTCTTTCAAGATGTTCTTCATACTCTGAACAAGCATGCAGAGCAGAACCGAGATTATCAATGGATTTTTCCTGAAGCCTATGATGATAGGGGGAAGGAAATGCATTGTAGTAATGCATGAAAGAGGCTTGGTTCTGAGGGTGGATAAGTTTGGTGATTTGATTGTATAACTTGGTGAAATGCAAGTTGAAAGACTTGATGGTCTTACCGTCCTTATAGGTGACATTATTGTATTCCCTTAAATTCTCAGTGGGGCTTTTGGATTTCCCATAAGTGGATCAGAACCACTAGATTAAATCCTCCCAAGTAGACAAAATCTTAGGAGGAAGGTCAAAGAAGTCAGCCACATCCTTTCCTTCCAAGGAATTGATGAACAAGCACATGCAAGTGTCATTGTTGTTGGCCCCTATGTTATGACAAGCATTAGAAAATGCCACTAGGTGTTCGTTTGTACTGACAGTGTTATTTCCTGAAAAAAAATAGGCAGGTTCTCTTTAAACTTTGGAAGTGGACGAGTAGCAGGTGTTAAGTTAAGAGGAGAGGATAGATGCCACAGTGTGGTTGTAGCATCTTCTTCGAACTAAAAAATCCCATACTTTTTAATGACTTTGGTGGGGTTTATGATAGATTGTACATGGATATGGTGGCTATATAAACTACCAATCACTAATGACGATGAATATTGAGAAGATGGAACACTTCTAGTGCCACCAGAGCCACCACTAGATGCCATCCTGTGGATGATAGATTAGGTAAAGAAAGACGAACTAGATGAATCAGATAGAGTCCTCCTTAGAGCACTTTGTTGGGCATACAACACAACATTTCTTCTTCCTATTTCAACAATAGGATTTATTTTAGGTGACAAGCCTCTTCTTCTTATAGAAGCATGAAAGTCTAAGGACATGAAAGAAAGGCCAAGACTGAAGAAACAAAAAGGTTACTGTTGATTTCTAGGTTGTCTACATCTAGCTTCCAATTGTTCTTGAGCACTAATATCTCATTCAATTTCTCCCCAAGAATGGTTAATCTCAATACGGGTGTTGGCAGTGTCTAAGATGGTATTAAATAGATTCAAAGCAATGCTGGTCTGATCTTGAAGGCCGGGCTCAATATTGGGTTTCCTTGCAACAATAATAGTCATTGAGAATAAAACAATCAAAGAATCAATATTAGAAAAAGAAAGATGTATCGATGAAAATCGAGTACAAAAATTAACCAGACAGATATTGAAGATCTCCCTAGTATGGTTGCCAAATAAATGTTGAAGAAAAGATATGAAATGATCTTACTCAAGCATTTTCAGAGTATTCTTGGTTAAATAAAGTAGACGGGAATATCACCCTATGTTTATAGCCAACAAAAATAACATCCTAACTCACAAGTATTAATTACGAGTGCTTAGGCTAGTCTTTTATCAATAAAAAGCTTGCTGAAAATTTACTTTTTATGTAATTTTTTGAACATATCACTTTCTGAAATAAATGTAAAGATAGAAGTAAAGTCACCAGGATGATAATCAAGACATATGAGACATAAAGAAATCCTTTATTTCATTCAAATTCACCAAAGAGTCATTTTCTTTACAAATCTCATGCAAAAAGTTTGGACCAAAGTCAAACTTAGACATCCCCGATGGAACATACAAAAGGACCTCTGACAGAAAACCAAAAATGAACTCTAAAAAACTGGATCATCTTGCCACATATTTCTGCCCACTCAACTCTGCACAATAGCCTTTGTCAGTCATGAAAACTAATTCACAAATAAACAAGTCTACACATACTATCAAAGATAGATCAATACCTCTGAAAAATAAGTGTCTGGATGATGTGATTCAACCCTGAATATTGTTGTCTACAATAAGACCATGCTATCATAAAATAGAATTAGGTTTGTGATCAATAATGAATGAATGAAAACTGAACTATCTCAACATAAACTCAAAGAGAAAACCTTAGTATGCTTCTGCTTCTATCCTCCTCTTGTTCCTCCCTTTCCTTTTGCTTTTAAACAAATTAGAATTGGTTGAAGTAGTTGAACCAACTCATTAGTTTAGTTAATTAAAAGACTCAACCAACTTTAGTTAGGGATAAAAGTAATAATCATAATAAGGGTTATAAATAAATAATAACTAGTAGGTGGGACCCCTTGTGACTCCCTTTAGCTCATAAAAATCTTAACATAACTAGTTAGTTAAGCAAAACACACTTCCTTGTGGCTCCCATTCACATATTCACATTTGACAATTTAGCTCATGATATTTGAAATTATTTTCAAAAAAATATTACTCATGTATCCAAAATAAAACATGCTATCCAAAAATTCCCGAAGTCAACTATCATCAATAATAGACAAAAAAAACTCAAAGGGCATATTTCCCACTCTGCGATGCAATATTTCCTTGATTGTTGTTCTCACCTTTAGATTTTCCTGAATTTTCCTTTGGCTACACTGAGCCTTTATGCCTAATCTCATTGATCACGTGGGAACAATCGTCCCTCAAATGCATCCAGGAAGACAGAGATTTGTCAGAGCCATTGGAGGGTGAGGAAGGGGTAGCAGTGGCTTTGAACATAACACAGTGACACAAAGTGCTTCCAACCATTAAACCCCACAAAAGCCAAAGACTGGACATAGAGATACGAATGCGTGAGGAAAGCTAGCCACTCCAGACCAAACAAAAACCCTCCAACTAAACCAACAAAGGTGTTAGCGACAATTTTTATCTTGGGTTCGAGAGCATCCAGGTCTATAGGTTGCATGAAGAACGCCCAAGCGTAGCACATAAAGCCCCATTTCAGGCTAAAAATCAAGTGAGTGGGTGAAATTATGTTGTCAACGACCCAGATTCATCCATAGGAGCAGATCGACAGTCGGCGGGAAATCGCGGTTAGTGGAGTTATGCTGGGATTAACACAATGGGTAGCATCCATATACATTCATAAAGGATCTCGACCATCCATCCAAAAGGACACGTGGTGCGCGATCATGTCATGTCGACATTTAGGGATTCGAGGGGTAAGAGCTCCTCGTCATTTTACATATCGAAACCCTAAACCCCGAAATGCCGATAAGCGCCCTTCAAAGCCGAGCCCACGGTCCTAGTGCCATGTCACATTAAGTGAGCCTGGGAATGGAGGTATCCCCCTTTAAATGAAAAAGCCATCTCGATCATTCATCTGAAGGACACACGACACAGATCTGAGCCATAGGTGGGGCCTTTCAGTATTTTCATAGTGAAAGCGTCGAATTCATCTCAGCCATCCATCCATCGATGAAACTCGGGCGCATTAGACTTAAAGGGGGTATGGATCTAGGTGGCCAGGATCTGCACGCTCAGATCTATGGTCAGGAGTGGATTCCGGAGCCCCCCCGCGATTCTACCTTTAAGTGGAGGGAGGGGGTCCAGAATTGAGCACACAACTCTCTAACGGCCAGGATCGAGGCACCTAAATCAACGACTAAGGCTTCATTCTGGACCCCCCTTGCCTTCCTGTCTTTAATTAACCGGGGGGGGGTCTGGAATGATGTGTTATTATTGTGGTTCCCCTTGCCTCACGTGTCACCTTTGGTATCGTCCTCCCCGTTGCCACCTGTTTTCCACCTACCACCTCCCTCTTCCCCTGTCATCTATCCAACTTCCCTCTCTCCATCCACATGGCACCCCCTCAGCTCATCATCCTCTCGTCTCCTGCCATGTGTCCCTCTCATTCCCAGTCACCTCCTCATGTACTCCCGCACTCCTTGCTCCTTCCTCTTCTGTCTTATTCAGACCGCGTGGCATTCCTCAACTAATGTCACAACTCCCATTTCTTCTTCATCACCTCCACAGTGTTCACGCCTTTAACCCCCGTCACACCCTCATCCACATCCTCCATAGGGATCCCTCGCAGCAGTCCAACGAAGTGGTGTCCAAAGAAAGACCGTTCGGCTGATCCAGGTGGCACCATTAGGAGACCTCCATGTCCCAGAAGGCAGAGTTGATCGAGGACGTCCCTAGTCCCAAGAATGCAGTTATGGCGGTTGTTGCTGGTGGTTGAGCATCATCTCCGCCATAAAGAGGAAGGTCCGGAAAAGGAATAATTGATGTCAACTCACCTATAGAAGGATAGTCTGAAATCTGATGGCGTCTGTCATAGGCGCATGATCATCCAGAGTCTGCATGCGCAGAATATCGGAAGACATGCAGACGCAATGTTTTAATTGCAGTGTCTCGTTTTCACTGCTGTGTTTTGTTTTGAGTATATGTAGGCGTTTTTGCCATTTTTGCAAGGGTTGATGGTTGATCTAGGCTCCCGCTCTGTAAGTTTGATTAAGCATTGGTCGTTCTGGTTAATGTATAAGGCATTTAAGACTTCTTACTTTATGGGTGTCAGCCTCTTTTTCCATCTCTTTGTTTACTATGTTAGAACAACTTGAAATTGGAGGATCTAGTCGAGTTGCGTTGTTGTAGGATGATGTAGGTTGAATCACTGCAACAGTCGCAATGTTTCTAATTAGTTCTTGTGTTCTCTCAGCGCTGGAATGGGTTGGAATTGGAGGATCCCGTCGAGTCACCCTTCAGCTCCTTGAAACTCTGGACCAATAGGATCTTGGCTTCTGAGTTTTTCTTCCTCAAGCTTCTGAAGGCCGGTTTCCCGAGGCAGTCTTGCTCACCCTTCTCACAAGTATTCCATCTACCACCCTTTAATCTACTTACCCACAGAAGTTGGATCAAGACCTCCCTTGCTTTCTACATACCAGACCCTGTTTCCTGAGTCAATGCTTCTTTCCTGGGTCTATTTCCATTCGACCACCCCCAATTATAAAATCGTGACATAAAAACTGATGGGCGTCGGGCTCTGCTCCTGCAAGAAATCTAGGAATGACTTCTGACGCTAACATTTTTGGCGCCGTTACCGGGGATGAAGTTGAAAATTTTCCCCGGGATTGAATGACAACGATTAAATGATTCTGAAGGTGCATCAAATATCAGAATTATCAAGATTGCTATTGTGCACCTGTCGACTCCACTCTGATGACTCCATTTTTTCCACTTCACTGTTTCAACTGTGGCTACTATTGGCACACTTGAAAGATAACCCATAGGATATTTCTCGAGAAGGTTTCAGCGGCTGTGTTCTCAACCTGAGAAGCTTCCTGGGGTAACGACAACGTTAAGATCTGGCCTTTGATGGTGAACAAGGACCAGGCACATTTGAAGCTGCACATCTTTCACCTGGTGACTCCATGATTCGAGGATCGATTGGCATCTCCACTGGTTCGATATGGAGAAAATTCTGGCTCAAAGGTTTGCTTTCTGTGACTTTTCTCAGATAGTTGGTTTTCCTAATGCACTTCTTGATAGAGACATATGGAAAAATTTCCTCCCTGAATTTCACGTAAAGAGTTGGGAGGTACCAGCTGAGCATTTACTGGAATTTCATGAGGTTATTCATCGACTTAATATCATGCATGAAGATGTCCAGATTAATCTCTTCAGGTATTCATTGAAGGGAGCTGCTCTTGAATGGTGTCGGTCTCTTCCAGCTGCAAGCATCTGCTCTTTAACAGGTTTTCATATAGCTTTCAATACATTTTTTAAAGATTATTTTCCAGCTGATTGTTTGTATGAAAACTGTTGTGAGGATTTTTCTTCGCTTCATGAAGCCTTTGCTGGCCCTGAAGACCAGGTCCATGATGAAGCTTTTACTATGGAGGAAAGCATTTTCCAGGAAAATATAGAGGTGTTGAATGATATTAATTGTGTTATCCCTAGAACGGAAGCATATGACATTATATCAGATGCCTCTATTCTTTTAGATATTCATAACGATCAACATGCCTCTTGTGGAAATTGTGATTTTATAGAGCAAATGTGGTCCATGGTAGATGACTCACCTGGATATCGGGTTGAAGCAGATGTTCCTAGCAGCTCTGTTCATGATGACAAAGACCCTCTCTTTTTAAAAGAGGGGTTAGTTGTGGAAGAGGATTCTTATCTTTTCCTCCAGGGGGTTTCTCACGATATATTTTTACCTGGGATTAAAGAGAAAAATATTATGTATGAGCAGCTAGAACCAGCAGGTCCCACTATCCCTAAAACGAATTTTTTTTACGGGATCACTGTTCTGGAGGAGGATCATATCAATGAAGGACACCCCCTTTTTGATGTATATTATAGTGATGATGAGCAACAAGCTTATCCTACATTCGATCACTATAAAGATACTGAAGAGCCAGTCAGCAAGCAGAACCACCCCATGGTCCCTATTTATGATGAATATGAATTAGACCTGGGGGAGAGCCAAGAAGAGGAGCAGAAAGGCCCAATGGAACAGGTGACTTCCTGCCCAGAGACCGCCCATTCACCTATGCAAACTCATGAATTTCATCCCTATAGGAGTAGCTATGGAGCAGAGCAGGCCTGTTGCTACCCTTTTTACAGGGTTTGCCACTCATTCTATGATCCTGTCAGCGAGTACATGGAGTGGCATGTCCTTTATTTCTTGGAGCCCCCCTATTCCATATCAACTTCAACCAGTGAGGAGAATTTGAAGAGTGTAGCCTTTCTGCTGTCACGGTTACACCATTTTCTGGTGATCATCGACAAAAAGAAAGAGCTTCCCTTCAGGAAGTTACTTGATTGGCTATGGTGGAAGTCTGCTTTCACCTAGCCCCATGTAAAATGTTTTATTAGTTTAGGATTGTATATAAATAAGCTCCTTTGAGCATGTATCTTTATTTTGTTACTTTTATTTTTTGACCTGTATTTTCAGCAGCGGGATGTTTTGAGCCTGACTCCATAGCCCAACAACAAGGCACTGAAGTTGTGGAATGAGTTCTTAGAGCATCATAGGGATGAATCTATCCCTCATGGAGCCTAATGTTAGCGACAATTCTTGTCTTGGGCTCAAGAGCATCCAGGTTTTCAGGTTACATGAAGAATGCCCAAGTGTAGCATGTAAAGCCCCATTTCAGGCTAAAAATCAAGTGAGCGGGCGAAATTATGTTGTCAACAGCCCAGATTTGTCCATAGGAGCAGATCGACGGTCGATGGGAAATCGCTGTTAGCGGAGTTGCACTGGGATTAGCACGATGGGTAGCGTCCATATACATTCATGAAGGATCTCGACCGTCCATCCAAAAGGACACATGGTGTGCGATCATGTCATGTTGGCATTCAGGGATTCGAGGGGTAAGAGCTACTCATCATTTTACATCTCGAAACCCCGAACCTCGAAATGTTGGTAAGCGCCCTTCAAATCCGAGCCCACGGTCCTATCGCTAGGTCACATTAAGCGAGCCCGGGAATGGAGGTAGCCCCCTTTGAATGACAAATCCATCTATATCATTCATCTGAAGGACATGCGACACAGATCTGAGCCACAGGTGGGGCCTTTCGAGATTTTCATAGTGAAAACGCTGAAGTCATCTCAGCCATCCATCCATCGATGAAACTCGGGTGCATTAGACTTAAAGGGGGTATGGATCTGGGCAGCCAGGATCTGCGTGCTCAGATCTATGGTCAGGAGCGGATTCCACAGCCCCCTCGCCATTCTACCTTTAAGCGGAGGGGGGGGTCCGGAATTGAGCGTGCAACTCTCCAACGGCCAGGATCGAGGCGCCTAAATCAACGACTAAGGCTTCATCCCGGACCCACCTTGCATTCCTATATTTAATTAAAGGGGGGGGGTCTGGAATGATGTGTTATTATTATGGGGCCCCTTTCTTGACGTGTCACCTTTGGTATCATCCTCCCCGTTGCCACCTATTTTCCACCTACCGCCTCCCTCTTCCCCTGTCATCTATCCAACTTCCCTCTCTCCATCCACATGGAACCTCCTCAGCTCATCATCCTCTTGTCTCCTGCCATGTGTCCCTCTCATTCCTAATCACCTCCTCCTATACTCCTGCACTCCGTGCTCCTTCCTCCTCTGTCTTATTCAGAATGCGTGGCATTCCTCAGCTGATGTCACAGCTCTCATTTCTTATTCATCACCTCCACAGTGTTCACACCTTTAACCCCCATGACACCCTTGTCCACATCCGCCATAGGGATCCCTCGCAGAAGTCCAATGAATTAGCGTCCAAAGAAAGAGCGTTCGACTGATCCAGGTGGCACCATTAGGAGACCTCCACGTCCGAGAAGGTAGAGTTGACCAAGGACGTCCCTAGTCCCAAGAATGCAGTTATGGCGGTTGTTGCTGGTGGTTGAGTGTCATCTCCGCCATAAAGAGGAAGGTCTGGAAAAGGACTAATTGACATCGACTCACCTATAGAAGGGCAGTCTGAAATCTGATGGCGTCTGTCATAGGTGCACGATCGTCCAGAGTCTACATGCTCAGACTGTCGGAAGACATGCAAATGCAATGTTTTAAATGCAGTGTCTCGATTTCACTGTTGTGTTTTGTTTTGAGTATATGTAGGCATTTTCGCCATTTTTTCAAGGGTCGATGGTTGAGCTAGGCTCCCGCTCTGTAAGTTTGATTAAGTGCTGGTCACTCTGGTTAATGTATAAGGCATTTGAGACTTCTTACTTTATGGATGTCAGCCTCTTTTTCCATCTCTTTGTTTACTGTGTTAGAACAAATCGAAATTGGAGTATCCATTCAAGTTGCGCTATTGTAGGATGATGTAGGTTGGATCAATGCAACAGTCGCAACATTTCTAATCAGTTCTTGTGTTTTGTCAGTGTTGGAATGGCTTGGAATTGGAGGATCTAGTCGAGTCACCCTTCAGCTCCTTGAAACTTTGGACCAAGAGGATCTTGGCTTTTGAGTTTTTCTTCCTCAAGCTTCCGAAGGCCGGTTGCCTGAGGCAATCTTGCTCACCCTTCTCACAAGTCTTCCATCTACCACCCTTTAATATACTTACTGATGGAAGTTGGATCAAGAACTCCCTTTCTTTCTACATACCAGACCCTGGTTCCTGAGTCAATGCTACTTTCCTGGGTCTATTTCCATTCGACCACCCCCAATTATAAAATCGTGACATAAAAAATGATGGGCGTCGGGATCTGCTCTTGCAAGCAATCCAGGAGTGACTTTTGATGCTAACAAAAGGTAACAGAGAGCCCTTATAACTACTAACACCCAGGATGAACAATAACACTACAACTTGAACATTATTGCAGAGAAAACCATCAATGCTCCATCCCAAAATCACAATTTTACATAGTTGCAATACTTAAGGAAATCAAAGACCAATACACCTGAGCCAATAATCATTTCATAACCAGAGCAGACTCATTAATGGCCAAAAAATGGCATACCTATAATCGAACAATTTAAAATTCAAGTTGGCCGAGCGGTTCCCTTCTACGAAGAAATCTGAGCATAACCACAACAACAAGGTTGAACAATAGCTCGACCGGGGTGGCGGCCAACGGAAGGAGTAAAGGTGATTGTAGTAAATGCACGTCACCTCCACCCATAGTCCATTACCTCCTTAGTACATGCCAACAAGTTTTTCATTGACACCATTAATCAGATCATGTATTGAAACCATCTCCTCATTAAAAGCCAATAGTGCAACCATCATATTTCTTAACTTATTCCATACATAAATAAACCGCGTACCATATAACATAGTTAAATCGCATGACCATTAGTATCTATCACTTTGTCAAAATGGGGCACCCATATCCTGTCCTTCCAAAATATACCATATGTATATCGACCATATAACTCAATTAAATCGCATGACCATTAAATTTCTAGCTAGGATCTAACCATAATCATTTTAACCTTTCACGCATTTAGTATAGTAAAATTGTAGAGTTAGATCCCTTTTCCTTTTTCATTTGCTATAGTATTTTTTCCTTTCTCCAAACTTCCTTTTATGTATTTTTGCTAATATGTTTGTTGTGCAGGTGTCATAAGAACATATATAAATGATATCAATGAATAACATAGGCCATAGTAACATAAAGACCCAATAACTCATAAGCCCAATCCATAACCGATAAGAACAAGATCTCATCAACCATTAAACAATTAAGAACATCAACACAAACATCAAATAAGGACCATACCTGATCTCCAATCTACAAGGGGGTCCCACCTACTAGTATTATTTAAATTTTGTAATAGTAGGCTTTAGCAACACTTTGTGGGAAAAACTTTGTTGACATTTTTAATTGTCAACAAAGTAGAGACTCCACAGGGAAATTTGTTTTCAACAGATTTAGAACTCAAAACTCATGGTTTTGCAAACCAAGAACAACAGGTCAAGAAGATATAACCAGGAAGATTATGCAATAGGGGGAAGTGAATGGATTTAATGGGAAGATGACCAAGAATTTGGGAATAATTCATGAAAAATTCAAAGTATGAAGGGCTTCTACCACTGTATGCATAATCATTTGATCGGAATCTTCTCTCAACTTTAAGGAGAAATTTTTTTAGACTTTCTCTTAAAATCTCAATGGATGGAGAAATGGCAAGAAGAAGCTGGAGAAAACCAATTCTTTACAAGACAACAATGGAAATATATAACAATTTAAAGGGTCCTTCAGAGGAGACATCATAACAGTTGTGTAAGATTGATTGTTATTGACTAACAAAGCTTCGCAAGTGTCACTCTGGAAGAATTGATCCAACATCTTATTTTGAACAAATTAAGTAAAAGATGATAAGGAAAAAAATCATAACAAAATCAACAATGTAGAAATTAAAACAACAACAATAAAAGACAAAAATGAAGAAGACAACAAGAAAATTTTTAACTCAGAAAGCTAAAGCCAATAGAAAAAGAAGCACAAAAAATGAAAGCAGAGCTAGGCTACTAGTATACAAAAAATCCAGACATCATTAGAACTTTTCACATTGGGCCCTCACAATATTTCAAGCGAGGGATGTTAGCATTGTAGGAAAACAATTTCTTCTGTAAATCCTTTAAAATGTAAGAGTTAGTGTCTAAGTCAAAAGAAATTTGGAAAGGACCCAACACTTGGAATTTTGGTGTAATTATCAGTTCCTTGACGCACACAATTATATCATCAAGATAAAGATGGAGACTGACCAATTCATCGAAAGTCGTGTGCATAGGTATTTTAAAAGCAGTACTTGTATCAAGTAACCTAGAAAGCCAGCATTGGTAAGACATGGTACCCCCATGAGTGATAAGAGTGGTTTTGTGAGAATCTGCCCCTTTTACCTTGATTTTATTGCAACCAGACAAACTGTCAAGTAAGGGCCCTAACTGTGACTCTACAATCTGCTGCAGAACCATTTCCATATTGAGAGGAGGAAAAGGATTTCTCATAATAGCTTGCCTGAAAGTTCTAAAATTAATGCAATTTCTAATATGATCAGTGGTCTTCGAAATAGGTACCCAGTTGGAAACCCATTCAGGGTGGATTGAAAAAATAATCCCAACCCTTAAGAAATTCTCCAACTCCCTCTGAAAAGATACTTTAAGTGCAGAGTTAACAAGTCCTTTTTTTTGCCTAGCTGGTTTCATAGTATGTTGAATAAGACCAGGATCAAAACCATGAAGATCCTCATAAGACCAAGATTTTTTTTTTTGAAATCCATTGAGTAGATCGATAGACCTCATTTCTTCTTTATCATAACATTGGACATTTATTTTAACATTCGTTCAAGATCCAGGTGTCCTAATTTTCATGGAGATGGTTTCAACCACCTTCTTTCGTAACTCCTCTTCTTTCTGTTCTTATTTATTGTCTACATCACTCGATGAAAATGAACTTTCAAAAGGAGTCAAGCTCTCAGGAATCTTATTGTTTTCTATGGATATAATTTCCTCATGATGAAAAGTTTCATCTTGGATGGGAGCATCAATGATCTCATCATTAGGGAGGGCCTGCCAAGATCTTAGATTTCCAGGGATATTTGAACAATATAGAGATTGAAAAGAACAATCAAGCATGTGAGGCAAAAGTTGTTGTTTAAGAGAAGTTGCAAAGATAGTTAACCAACCAGCCATATAATTCAACTCCCTCCTAATACGAGTGATGTTAAAAGATAAAATATTTGAGGTAAGTGCCCAAACAACATGGATGTATCGTTCCATCAACTTGTTGCTAGGAGAGCATATCTTACGTATCAGGTTCATAACAAGCTCAGAATCTTCGAAAATTGAAAAGTGACCACAACCAAGATTAAGAGCGTTCTCAATGCCCAATAATAAAGCTTTGAATTCAGCGACATTGTTTGTACAAGTATACTCTAACCTGTAAGACAGATTATGAATTCTTCCTGCAAGGGAAACCAAGATAATGCCAACCCCATTACCTTGATTAGAGTGTGAACCATCAAAGTGCATATTCCACATATCATCATCTAAATCGATTCTTTCCAAAGGAATATTATCCTCTTCGGCAAAGATGGATACATTCCTAGGTCCTCTTCGATATAGTTTATGCTAGATTGAAGAACACTCTCTATGTAGGGTGAAATTATTCCCTCTCTAAGTACTATAATGTTCTTACCATTCCGAGGAATGGATAAATGTGTCCTGTCGAGTGAGAGGTATCCACCTGTTAAGGCTTGCCAATATCTTCCCAAGATAATTGAGTAATTTCTTACATGCATATCAATTACCTGAATGCTGAGGGTTGTCCTTATCTCAGGATGAGCGCATAAAACCAAGGTCACATCCTTAATCTCGCCTATGGTTGTTTTTTGTAGACTATGATAGGAGAGAATACTTCTGGCGTTTTCATTTGTACAGGACAAGCCTAACTTTTCCACAATAATCTTCGACATCACACTTGGGCCCAAACCACCATCAATGAGGCAACAATGGGAAATATTATCCATATTCTTTATAGAAATATAAAAAGGGGGATTTTTTAGAGGGTATCTAAATTTATGTACACCTACTTTATTTACAAAAGAATCCCCTTCGTTTACCTCTTCAAAAATATTGGCTACAACGAAAGCTTTTCCTTCCATGAATTGTTTCAGATGCATCTTTTGTTCAGGGATGACAACCATGTCTAGGAGGGTTGCATCTTCTTTGATGTTGGCCAACTCATTCAATATATTGTACTTGGAAGAGGGGAGAGGGGGAGTGACTCCTTGAATCTCAGGAACCTTAGGAACCTTGAGAGTAGCAGTGGTTGAGGAAGAGCTCGGGCTAGAAGAATTGCGGGGAGGAACAAATTTCCCTTAGGAGCATAGGATTTGTTCCTAGTATTGATAACCATGACATCTTCTGGTTTTGAAAAATCTAGGACGACGATATTAGCTTCTGGACTTTTACCAAAGATCTTATCTCTGGCATTCTGCTTTACCTCACATGTGGTTTCCTCTTGGTGTTCCCTACAAAAGTTACACCAACTTTGATGTAGGATATCTGAGACAATACCCTTCCACTCAAACACTATCATATGTTTGTTCATATATTGTACTATATGTAAGAGAGCGGACATGTCTGTCTGTCTAACTGATTCTCCCCAGGGAAGACCATTTATTTCAAGTTGTTCTTCATACTCTGAACAAGCATGCAGAGAGGAATCGCTATTATCAATGGCTTTTCCCTCAAGTCTATGATGGTAGGGGGAAGGCAATGCATTGTAGTAATGCATGCAAGCGTCTTGGTTATGAGGGCGGATTTGATTGTATAACTTGGTGAAACACAAGTTGAAAGACTTTATGGTCTCACCATCCTTATAGGTGACATTATTGTGTTTCCTTAACTTATTGACGAGGCTTTTGTATTTCCCATAAGTGGACCGGAACCAATATATTAAATCCTCCCAAGTAGACAAAATTTTAGGAGGAAGGTCAAAGAATTCGGCCGCAACCTTTCCTTCCAAGGAATTGATGAACAAGCGCATGGAAGTGTCATTGTCGTTGGTCCCTATATTATGACAAGCATTAGAAAATGCTACTAGGTGTTCGTTTTTACTGACGGTGTTATTTCCTGAAAACTTAGGTAGGTTCTCTTTAAACTTCGAAAGTGTACGAGTAGCATGTGCTAGTTTAAGAGGAGAAGACACATGCCACAGTGTGGTTGTAGCGTCTTCTTTGAACAGAAAAAATCCATACTTTTTAATGACTTTGGTGGGGTTTGTGGGATATTGTACAGGGATATGGTGGCTATATAAGCTAGAAATCACCGATGATAATGAATATTGAGAAGATGGAGCACTTCCAGTGCCACTAGATCCACCACTAGATGCCATCCTGTGGATGATAGATGAGGGAAAGAAATACGAACTGGATGAATCAGATAAAGTCCTTAGAGAACTTTGTTGGGTAGACAACACAACGTTTCTTCTTCCTATTTCAGAAATAGGATTGATTTCAGGTGATAATCCTCTTATTCTTCTAGAAGCACGAGAGTCTAAGGACATGAAAGAAAGGCCAAGACTGAAGAAACAAAAATTTTACTGTTGATTTCTAGGTTGTATACGTCTAGCTTCCAATTGTTCTTGAGAACTAATATCTCGTTCAATTGTTTCCCGAGAATGGTTAAGCTCAATACATGTGTTGGAGGTGTCTAATATGGTATTAAACAAATTCAAATCAATGCTGGTCTGATCTTGAAGTCCCGACTCAATATTGGGCTGCCTTGCAACATGAACAATCATTAAGAATAAAATAGTCAAAGAATCAATATCAGAAAAAGAAAGATGTTTTTGGATCATGTTGTCATTGATGCCAATGGTTTTATTGATTGATGTCATTGATTGATTCCAAAGGATTGATTGATTGATGATTTATGTAGTGTAATATGTATTTTCCTTGATGATAATGCATAGATGAATATGGATCAATGAGTTGTCATTGATATGATGAAGATGGATCAATGAGTTGTCATTGATACATGATGAAGATGGATCAATGTGGTTTCATTGGTATATGATGCATTGTTGGAAAAATGTATAGATGACTC
>ML790326.1:231662-255901 GCA_009831015.1 Picea engelmannii | reverse complement strand
GCTATTATATTGTTGAATCTTGAAACCCTAGGTAGCAAGCACACTAGTAGGTCATTGCTATATGTCCCCATGTTTGAGAAATTGTTTTAGCCATTGATAAAGGAAGATATAGCCTAGCCATTGCTACACTTTTCTCCCTTTTTATGAGTTAGCATTAAAGTTATAGGTTGAAGAAAGGAGATGTCCTAGGCCTAGTTAAATCTACACCTAGGGTTTTAACCTTCTAGGGTTTGAAAAGCCTTGCTCCTGCAACACTTTTCTCCCTTAGATCTGTACTTTGAAGCTAGCTATTTTTCCAAGTGTACTTAGAGAAAGAGGAAAGGAGCACGAGGCCTTGCTTAAGCAACACCGAAGTGAGCCTCCTTCCCTTAGGGTTTTGATTCTAGGGCCCTATCATTGCAGCACCTTGGAACCCTACCTTCTAGTCTCTAAATTTAAATCCTCCTGAGATCCTTTTCCCTTACTTTGACTCCATTTACCCTAAGGCACTGGTATTCTTTCCAATGTTGAGCTTGTAGTGTGTAAAATCATCTTTCAAACTTTCATTTTTTTGAAACCCTAACTAAACCTAACCCTACTAACTTAGGTTGACTCCATCCTTGACGCAACAAGCCTTCTAACTAAGTAATTAATGATGACATCAAGAATTTATTGAGCTATTGTTGAGTGACAATACTGTTGGCTTGGTCATTATTATAGACATTGATGAATTGGTGATCTTGCATAGGCTATTTTGAAAAACGTTGACCTCATTTTGTCTATTATATTGCTTATTAAATGAAATCAGATAATTAAGAAGTACTAACCCTTTGAATTATAACCTGCAAATATACATATTGTGTTGTTATTGTCTTGTTCCGGGCAGGTGTTCTCAATAGGGACTTCACTTCTTTATGGTCTGATTAGCCGGATTATCTGATACTGGTGGTAACCTGAGAGGAGGGAAAACCTTACTTCTTGACCTTATATTCTTTGCCTCTTCAAACCCCAGGTTACCGGGGATGTATCCCCTGGGCTAACCTCCCTAAACAGAAAGAGCCCCCCATCGAGGTGACATTGGGTGGGGAGGTTCCTGTTATGCCATTTTGACCCTTATCTTTTAGCCTTGTAACCTAAAATACAAACTGCGCGATAACATTTTGGCGCCATTGCTGGGGAACACTGAGTCAATCTTCCTCAACAAAAAATCCTTTGGTAAGCCTTGCCTCAAAGACTTTTGTCTTACAAGCTTACTTGGCGACTCCACTGAGACTTTATTCCCCTATTCTTTGATAGTTTCAGGAAAACTATCTGGCGACTCCATGACAACCCGTAGTGGAAAACTGTATTCAAATCCAGCTACTGTGACAACCACCACTCTAACAAACCCTATACCTCCAATCAATCCAAATCCTCACAAATGGTCTCACTCAAAGAGTTTCAACCGCTTTGACTTTAGCAACATCCAAGGTGGAGTACATGATTTACCCACAAATGCAAATTCTTGGCTACCTTTCTTTTCAGGAAAGGGTACCCCTGGAAACACACATTGGAACCATTTTTGCGACAGTATTGACTTTCATTTGGTCGGTCAAGACCACCCTGATGTCTTTATGAGGCTCTTACAGGAGATGCTAAAGTCTAGATTGATGGAGCGAGTTCTCTTACAGGAGATGCTAAAGTCTGGATTGATGGATATCCCAAGGGAAGCATAAAAAACATTGAAGAGCTAGAAAAGGCCTTTAAAATAAGGTGGTGTGATAATGAGCATTAACAAGAATCCTTTTCTAAATACCTCAACATTTGCAAAGGACCTTGTGAAAGTACAAGAGATTTTAGTGATAGGTTCAATCTTGTCCTTAAAAATATCCAGTCAAAGGTTGGTTCAGAACAAGCCATCATAGATCACTACCTGTCCTCCTTAAAAGGAACCTTGCAATTCAATGTTAAGGACCGGTCACCAACAACCTTAGAAGAAGCACAAGACATGGCCTTTCAGATTGAAAGAAATCTTGATTTTGATGACTACATTCAACAAAGAAACTTGAATTGTGAACTATGGGATCCAGGCAATGAACCTATGGCAGAACCTAAACCTCTAAGTGTCCTCTAGATCGAATTAGCTCCCACCAAAAGGAAATGGAGTCTTTCTCATAAGAATGATATCTCTTCCCAAGAACCTCCATTGAAGAAGGCCCATCCAGAGGAAGAATATAGGGATGCATCACACAAAAACATTGAGTGAAGTCTCCTTCAAGACTTATCTCTTTTTATTCATCAAGTGGGAGACCCTATTTCTAAAAATTGTAAGTTCAAACCCTTTTATGTCTCCCTCCGAGTCAAATATTTTCTCGTCCACAATTTTCTACTGCACCCAAGAGCCAAAACCAATATAATGATAGAAGAAGTTATGCAACAATTGGGCCTAAAAGTCTCACAAGCAAATACCAGAGACAATTTCGCAAAGGGAATCATTAACAATCTCGAGGTAGCCTTTGACTCCTGTCCCAACGCTCCTTTCTTGATTAATGTGGTTGTTGTGAATGATATTAATAATTTCGGGATTATCCTCTGCAATTACCTTATTGAACACTTGAATGGAATCATTCACAAAGAGCAGTCTAGAGCCATCATCCCTCATCCTGAAGGAGGATTTTATTCCATCTACAATGAACCCTTTGTTGGATCACCAGTTGAAAACCCCAATGAGATAGATGAACAACTTTTATGCATCAATAGTGGTCTGAATGATTGGTTCATTCAGGAAGGAAAGTTGGATATGGACACAGTTGAAGAAACAGAAGGAATATGGACCTTAGAATTCGATGGCTCACACTCAAGCTTTGGATCAGGTGATGGAATAGTCTTGACAGCTCCGTCAAGTGAGGTCTTCTACCATTCATATAGGCTAGAATTCCGTTGCACCAACAATGTGGCTGAATATGAATCTTTGATTCTGGGACTCAATTTGGAAATCGATAAAGGTGTCAAAATCCTAGAGGTGAAAGGTGACTCATATCTCATCGTGTTGAAAGTTTTAATGAGATTTTCAACTAAGAATGAGAAGTTAAAGAAGTATCGAGATGTAGCTCAGACTCTTTCAAAATCCTTCAAAAAGATATCAATTGAAGTTGTTCCTCGAGAAGAAAACCATGTGGCTGATGCTCTGGCTGTCTCAGCTTCCACTCTGCAACCATGCGAAGGGCCTCTTCATGATCTATGCAGAATGGAGGTTCTTTTTAGACCTTCTATCCATGACAATCTAGAGCACTGGCAGGTCTTCGAGGATGACGATCAAATTATCAGATTTATGGAAAATAGCAAAGAATTCACAGATACACAAGTTCCTTTCTTGGCTGATTCTATGGACTTGGAGATCATCAACCTGCAAAATAATACCTTACCAAAGGGTTGTATTCCTCTAGAAAACCTATTTGACAGACATGATGTTTTCAAAGGAAAAAGAACCAATAAACAAGCTGAGGAGGCTTTGGAATTCAATATTTGTACTGAATTAGATCTGAGAATGGTCAAGATAGGAAAGGGAACTACTGAGAAAGAGAGGAAGGAAATACTAGAGCTTATTAGGGAGTTCAGAGATACCTTTGCTTGGAACTATGATGACCTAAAGGCCTATAGAGGAGATGTTATCCAACATGCTATACCCTTGGTGGAAGGAGCCAAGCCATTCTGACAAAAGTTAAGGCATATCAATCTGAAGTTAGCTGGACAGATACAAAAGGAACTTCAAAAGATGGTTGACGTTGGTATCATAGCCCCAATCAGGTATTCTTCTTGGATGTCAAACTTGGTAGTTGTTCGGAAGAAAAATGGTGATATCCGCTTGTGTGTTGATTTCCGCAACCTCAACCAATTGTCGTTAAAGGATAATTATCCCCTCCCAAACATGGAACATCTACTTCAGTGAGTCACAGGGGCAGGGATGATGTCTATGCTAGATGGATTCTCGAGATACAACCAAGTTTTACTCAAAAGGGAAGATCAACTCAAGACTGTGTTTACTATGCCCTGGGGAACTTTTATGTACTTGAGAATGCCATTTGGCCTCATGAATGCAAGTGCCACCTTTCAAAGAGAAATGGATTTTGCCTTCAGGGACCTTATACAAAAAATCATAGAAATTTACCAAGATGACCTCACAGTTGTGTCCAAGGATAGGAAAGACCATCTCTCCCACCTCAGGATTGTTTTTGAATGGTGTAGGAACTATGACATCTCACTAAATCCTAAGAAGTATGTTTTTGGGATTGATGAGGGAAAACTGTTAGGACACGTGGCCTCAACAGGGGGAGTCTCCATTGATCCCAAAAGGTTCCAATCTATAAAATATGTCTGCCCTCCAGTCAACAAGAAATCCCTACAATCTTTTCTGGGAAAAATCAACTTCATCCGCAGATTTGTGCCTAACTTTGCTGAGAGGATAAAACCATTAAGCGCTCTGCTAAAAAAGGATGTAGATTTTAGGTGGGGAAATGAGACTAACAGATCTTTTGAAGATATCAATAATGCCATCTCCCAAGCCCCCGTCTTGATTAGTCTTGACTTTTCACGAGACTTCATAATTTTGTCATTTGCATCTCAGGATACTATTGCAGGCGTATTGATGCAGAAAGATGCTGACAACTATGAACATCACGTAGCCTTTATGAGAAAAGTCCTAAGATATTTAGAATTGAACTACTCCATTACAGAGAAGCAGGCCTATGCCTTGGTTAAATCCCTCAAACATTTCAGAAATTACATTGGTTACAATAAAATCAAGGCTTATGTCCCGTACCCAACCGTGAAGGATGTCTTATCACAACAAGACTGTATGGGCACTCGAGGAAAGTGGGTTTCAAAAATCTAGGAGTATGACTTAGAGATAAAACCCTCCAAGATAATAAAGGGACAAGGTCTGGCCCAAATGCTGACTGAAAGCAATCAGGAAGCCATACATATGGGTGAGAATGAGCAGGTGAATGTAATAGTCAGTGAACTAGAACATCATGAGTGGTATTCTGACATAGTTTATTATCTGAAGAACTTGTCCTGCCCTGATCACCTGGTAGATTACAAAAGAAGGGCTTTGAGGTTGAAGGCTATGAAGTATTGCCTGACCGAAGATGGACTAGGGTGGAAGAATCCCGATGGCGTTATACTTCGATGCGTAAACAAGGATGAGGCAAAGAAGATCTTGGAAGAATTGCATTCTGGGCATTGCGGTGGACATTTTGCTGCATGTACTATTGCCCATAAGATTTTGAGGGCTGGTTATTATTGGCTGACACTTTTCTTAGATGCTTATCAACATGTTCGATCTTGCCAACCTTGCCAATACTTTACCGGCAAACCAAAACTTCCAGCACAACCTTTGAAACCAGTAGTAGTGGAGGCAACATTTCAGCAATGGGGTCTGGATTTTGTGGGTGAATTCAAAGACAATTCAAGTAATGGCTATCGATGGATCCTAACAGCTACAGATTATTTCACTAGATGGGTTGAATCAATTCCTACAAAGAAGGCTACCGAAGAGGTTGTCATGAACTTCTTGGAAGATCGATTCATAACCAGGTTTGGGGTCCCTTCCAAGATCACTACGAATAATGCCAAAGCTTTCAGCTCCTGCGCTTTGGTAGAGTTTTGTTTCAAATATGGCATTACCCTATCCCATTCCTCGAACTACTACCCACAAGGAAATGGGTTAGCAGAATCAACCAACAAGAACCTCATGAATATCCTAAAAAAGGTTGTCGGGGAAAATAAAAAATCATGGGATAGTAAAATAAAGTATGCAGTATGGGCATATCGAATAACAACGAAGACATCCACAGGGCAAACCCCTTTTGAGCTGGTATATGGACTTGAAACAAAAATTCCTATAAACCTACAGATTCCTATCCTCTGATTCACGCAACAATACGACACAGATGCAGAGGCAATCCAAGGAAGAAGAAATCAGCTGATAGAATTAGATGAAACATGAAGAAATGCCTTGGGTCAAATGACAAGGAACCAAGAGAAGATAAAGAACAATTTTGATCATAAATCCAAGGAAAGAAGTTTCGCCAAAGGAGATATTATCCTACTATGGGATAAAAGGAAAGAGAAACCTGGTATGCACAAAAAATTTGACAGCCTATGGGGAGGCCCTTATAACATCGAGAGTTGCGCATGTACAAATTATTTCAACCTAGAGAAAATGGAAGGAGAGATTCTGAAACTGCCAGTAAATGCTTTACATATCAAGCGTTACTACCCTCCAGACACATGACTATACAGGTAAGTATGAGTAGGTAATAATTTCCATGTATTATACCATCTGCATTTATTGTTTGTTTCATCATATGCATCTTGATTGTTTTATTTCATATATATTTTGCGGGGTGGCAATACCACCCCACCTTTTGTTGCTAATGTTTCTTTTCAAGTGTGAGTAGGTCTGTAGGTTTATGACAGAGATGCTGAGGTTAACATGCGCTCTACGGTGAACACATGTCCCCGAGTTGGAGCTAGATGTTATCCCCGTTTTCTAGGGATAACTAGGAGACCATGTCTTGAGGCCCACAGGTCCTAGACATGGAGTACCGAGAGAAGGATTGACCTGAGCATGGCCCTAGAGGACCCATACTTCTTATTCTTCACTAGATTTTCCTTGTCAGCAGTAGCAGCTTCCATCACCATTGGCTTGGACTTGCATCAGAGAAGACTCTTGCTCCATGAGGTAATTGGTCCAGGTATCATGGTATGTGTCATGTTTGATCGTTATAACTTTCTTATATATGCATCAGGTTCCTTACATTTTTGACAACTGCTTGGATCTTACACTAACCCACTTGACCATTGTTGGGGGGATTAATAGGGTGCCCTAGCAAGCTTGTATCCATGGGTTCTTGGTTAGTCACCAGGGGGGATTTGAAGAGCCATCGTCCACTCCCACCATACTATCACTGTACATCTTATCTCCCATACATCCATCCCATTCCCCTAGTCCGGGCATTAGGATGACCTACTTGAGGGGTTACACTTCGTCTTGTGGGAAGAAGGGGCTAAAGGCCCAGGGGGTAAAAGAAACTGGTAAAAGATAAAAGCCATAGGAAATAAAACCTAGAGATGCTTCGCCCAGGGATCCCTGAGAAGGCAATAAAAGGTCTCTCGATAAGAAACAAAAGGGACCCAAAGAAAAAATAATAAAAAAAGACCTAACCAAGAGGATGGGAGGTCTCATCACGAGCCGACCCATTATGTTCATAGGTATCTAGCAGTATGACATTGCCATTATCTGGTCACCATGCCAGGGCAATGACCTTTGGTTGCATGGCCAAGGGAAAGTGGGTCTCATCACGAGCCAGCCTTATCATTTCCGCGAAGATACTAGTGGGTAACATTGTCAGCTCTAATCACCATGCCAAGGCAGTGTCCTCTGGTCAGACCTTGAAGTAAAAAGAAACAAAAAGCAATAAATAAAGAAAGGCAATAAAGGGGCTTGGAAAAAATGCATCCATGACGGGTACAACTCACCTCCTACAAAGGCACCCACGAACAATACCTACCCCTGGTCTTCACTATGCCTGCACATCCTTAGACCATATCACTTCATATACATGGCTTGAATAGCATTCCGTGGAAACTTTCCTCTTCTTATGGATACCAGTCCAATAGGTTGTTCTATCTATTTCTTCAACTTTGTATAGTAGATCAGTGTAATGTATTTGAGCTATTAGATGATATGCTAGGGATTTTATGCATGTATTTGATAAATTTAATGATGAAATATGATTGACATTACTATGATCCTGAGGACTGATGAGCCCATGGAGGGCGAAGTTTTTGATGTGCAGGACCATACCCGACAAACAGGTACCAGTGGACCGGTACACATGGTGATATGATTAGCTCAGACCTCCATGGGGCTAAAGAGCCCATCAGATGGTTACTGGGATGACAGAGATAGGACAATTTTATGATGAGCCTTTGCATGAGAAGAAAGAAGGATGTTCCACCCAGGACGCTTTGGCAGAGACCGACCTAGGGGGAATCACCCATTGCAGATGGAACATTTTCCCCTTGATGGACATGACGTCACCTAGGAGAGCTGGATGTTATCTGGAGCATGTGCTAGTGTGCTGAGGTCTTTGGCATGTGTGGCAGCTTGGAGGATTCCCTAGAAGGGCCAACGTCTCACTTTTGGATGCTAGATTTGCCCAAAAAGGGCCAACGTCTCCCTCAAGAAGGCTTGACGTCCCACCTTTTGCTCATATTATGTCATTTTTCTGGCAATTAGTTTAAAAACAGTGTAAATTTTGTAGCCAGCCTTGTCGGCTGTTTTAATGACCTATATTTGAATTAAAAGGTCATGGATTGGTATAAATAGAGGACGTTTTTCCTCATTTTGAACATAACATAACTCACTGTCTTGTGAGAGACTATCTTTTAGCCTTTTTCTTGGTATTTTTGGTGTTGGAAGTGAGTCACAACTCTTCTTGGAGGATTTCTCTTGGCATTTATGGTGTTTCTCTCATGGAAGGTTTACAACTAGGGTTTGATTATGCATTCTTCATGATATGTAAGTGAATTTTTCATGCAAAACTTCTTAAGTGAATAGTTGTAGGCTTAATTTCTTACAGTTGCTATTATATTGCTGAATCTTGAAACCCTAGGCAACAAGCACGCTAGTAGGTCATTGCTATATGTCCCCATGTTTGAGAAATTGTTTTAGCCATTGATAAAGGAATATATAGCCTAGCCGTTGCTACACTTTTCTCTCTTTTTTTGAGTTAGCATTAAAGTTATAGGTTGAAGAAAGGAGACGTCCTAGGCCTAGTTAAATCTACACCTAGGGTTTTAACCTTCTAGGGTTTGAAAAGCCTTGCTCCTGCAACACTTTTCTCCCTTAGATCTGTACTTTGAAGCTAGCTTTTTTGCCAAGTGTACTTAGAGAAAGAGGAAGGAGCACGAGGCCTTGCTTAAGCAACACCGAAGTGAGCCTCCTTCCCTTAGGGTTTTGATTCTAGGGCCCTGCCATTGCAGTACCTTGGAAGCCTACCTTCTAGTCTCTAAATATAAATCCTCCTGAGATCTTTTGCCCTTACTTTGACTCCATTTACCCTAAGGAATTGGAATTCTTTCCAACATTGAGCTTGTAGTGTGTAAAATCATCTTTCAAACTTTCATTTTTTTGAAACCCTAACTAAACCTAACCCTACTAACTTAGGCTGGCATCATCCTTGACACAGAAAGCCTTCTAACTAAGCAATTAATGATGATGTTAAGCATTTATTGAGCAATTGTTGAGTGAAAATATTGTTGGCTTGGTCATTATTATAGACATTGATGAATTGGTGATCTTGCATAGGCTATTTTGCAAAACGTTGACCTCATTTTGTCTATTATATTGCTTATTAAATGAAATCAGATAATTAAGAAGTACTAACCCTTTGAATTATAACCTACAAATATACATATTGTTTTGTTATTGTCTTGTTGGGCAGGTGTTCTCAACAGGGACTTCACTTCTTTATTGGCTGATTAGCTAGATTATCTGATACTGGTGGTAACCTGAGAGGAGGGAAAATCTTACTTCTTGACCTTATATTCTTTGCCTCTTCAAACCCCAGGTTACTGGGGATGTCTCCCCTGGGATAACTTCCCTAAACAGAAAGATCCCCCCATCGATGTGACATTGGGTGGGGAGGTTCCTGTTACGCCAGTTTGACCCTTATCCTTTAGCCTTGTAACCTAAAATACAAACCGTGTGATAACATGAACCACTTGCACATTTAATATCTTTCATAACTGATTGGTATTAATACCAGTCTTCATGTCAAGAAGCCTCACAATGCATTAACCCATGCATTCAAACACATACAAACCTAGCCAAACATTCATCATGCAAGGTCATTGCTTGCACCCTTTCCATGTCATACATGCACATGGACATATCAGAATTCCAGATTCTCCTCCAAGGATATTGTTGCCATCCTTATGAAAAGCCTCATAGGGACACTCAACACTGAGCTTCCCTCTCAGTTGAGAGTTTGCAGTCATTCACAAGATATCCACCTGACAGTTTAACAAACATAGTCATAACTATGTTTTCCTTTCTATGCGATAACAACTAGAAAGAAAACACTATTGCCTCAACTTTCATGAAAACATTTCCCACTCATAAATACAGTCTGGGAAATTATAACCATGCCCAAGTTGATAAAACAACAAATCTAGCTTCCAACTGGTCTTGATCAAGAGACCTTCCGATCAAGGAAATCCTTTTCTAGATTCCCTTCACTAGGATCAAACTATATCTATATGGCTACCATCCACCACTAGATGTCAATATGATCCATTGGGATTCTAGAAGTGCCCCAACACTTCCTTTACCACATTCAGGATCAACATTTAATCAACCATTTACCTTAATTATAATAAATTTTTAATGTCTAATAACATTTGGACTATTCCCTTAAAGTCCAAATGCAATTTCGAGTTATGTTACTTACGAAGTATTCTAGTTCAGAAATATAGAGTATCTTTAGGTCAAAATTAGTCTTAACCATTACACCTAGAATTCTTCCTTATGTTCAACAACAATTAGGGATGAAGGCCACTCTTCTCCTCCCACAAGAATTATGGTAGATTAGTTTCCTATCCACCAAGCAAGGGAGGCTGCTGTGATTTCTCACTCAATCACTTTATATTTCTAGAGCTCTGTTTATCATCTTGATTAAAAAAAACCTACCCAACAATTCCTGTACACATAAAAAAAAATTATTTCTCAGTTCCCTTCGAATCCTAAGAGTTGTGCATGCTCTTGCTTTTCAGAGAATGGTCACTAGACTCATTCCTCTGATCGTGAGGGATTATACACATATACAAGGTTTAACCCTTAATTAAAGAAATAATTATTATTGCTACATATCCTTTCCATCCATTCACATCCAAGTCTTGCTATTAGTACCCAACAATACAATCCCAATCCTCTAGGATCGACTATCATTTCCCAAAGAAATGATAGGCTTCCTTTGCCACATAATAGCATGATTCAATTTCGTTGGGTAAAATCCCAACTGTATTTTAATCTACATCCTTCTACTCGAGGAATTTGTGCAGAAAATTTATGTTTGGTAGTAATATTCTCCACAGGCTCATCTTAGCCTTGGTAACCAAATCTTATGACTGTACAAAAACACGTATAATTTCCTAGTGAAGTCATTTTCTTTATTTGGAAACACCAAAACATATATAAACAACAATGAGTTTCATTCCTTTATTTGGTATAGGTTTGACTAAACCTCTTAGGAATGCAGTAAGATAGGATGTTACCCCTTAAATTCCTCCAAAAATGTTTTCATACAACTTGTGCATGAGTCCAAGCACACCAAGTGTTGTTTCCTTCCTCTGATACCAATTTGTAACACACCTGACCCCTGAGTAACTTTCCTAGGGAAGGGGCATCAAATTTTTTCTCTCCTTAACATCTCAAATGCTCTGTCTGAGGTATTCATTCTCTTCTACTTACCCGTAGCATTCTAATGACTGATATCGGGCTCAAATCCAAGCTTTGGGTTACAAGTTATGGATTTCCAAATTTCTTCGGGCGTTCATTGATTGAGGGCCACGTAACGTCCACGTGAATCCAACTCACACGTATTATCTCCAAGTTCCTTAATCCACAGTGGAAGTCTATCCACGATTCGATCCCATGACTGGACTCAATACTTGTCTAACACCCAGGTGTTTAAAACGCAGGCTAGGAGGAACTTCGCAACTTCGGTGTTGAACACCTCCTTACTGTCTATGCATGAGACCTTTTGGAGTCCCGAACTCCCGAAGTCCTGTAAGATTACCACGTGGTTTTGACCTTCGGGCCTTTTGGGTCCCTCTATTATGCTACACCCCAAATCCTCTAGAGTCCAGAAGTCCTAAACTCTAGGAGTTCCAGTCACTTCACCAACCACTTTGGCTAGGCGACACGTAATAGGGGCTAAAATGTAGAAGAGCAAGAGGTTACACGTGTCACATTCCAATAGGCATATAGATTCTACGAAAATCATAGATCGAGCTGACATGTGGAACATTTATCGTGGGTCCACGTCACCCTAGTGACGTCGTCTTGCTACATCACACCTGAATAACATCCTTCTAACATCCTTCAAATCTCATGGTCGAGATACAACCACGTGAATCCATAGATCCACGACTAACATTACTTCACGACTCTGGCCTTTGGTATTTTTGCAATGAAAATTCCTCTTTTCTTCCATAGTTGGTCAGCGCCGGGCTAACTAGAGCCCATATCTGACAGTTGGGTAAAGTCCTGAAGCATCCTCAAATTGATGGCTCTCACTACTTCAGGCTTTAGAGCTTCTTGACACACCACCCCTCAAATTCCCCAGAGTGCTCAGTCTCTAGACTAAAGGATCTAGCGCCACACATCCCATGTATATCGACAGCTAAGAGGGATCCCAAAGGATCCTTAGATCCACGGTCCACATTAATTTGCAACTTCAACCTTTGGGGGGTTTTGATGTTACAACACCCCTATCTTCTCGAAGAGGTAAACGACGGGCTGACCATATCATAGATCCGACAGTTGGGATAGTTCCTGAGCATCCTCAGATCTACGGCCCAGATTAACTTCGAGCTCTGGGACTTCGAAGGATCCACATCCCTTACGACGAATACCAAAGTTCTTAGAACTCACGAAGACTGAAGGAGTCGAGGAGTTAACACCTACACTCCTCCAAATCCAACGGTTGTGACAGACCTTGTGTCCTTTTGAACAAATCTTGTTCACTCATCTTTCCAAACAAAAGGATCTTTCCTTTTGAGACTTAAATCTCGCTATCCTTCCTGAGTTTCATTAGTTCTGAAGGACTTAGGTACTGGCGCGTGCTTTGCGCTCTTTCTCATGAGTTGAACAAACTCCCTTTTTCCTAGGAGACTCAAACAACTGGGAGTATCGACATGCATATGGGGAAACTATGTCCAAGGTCGACGAAGTCATAGTTCATCTTGTTAAACTTGAGCCACTATAGGGCTCAAGCATTTACATATACAAACTATATAGTTCCTTACTTTATTAACTATACAATTAAGAAAAGATAAAGGGATACAATCTAGTCATCAAGCAAACATGCACATCCTTGCAACATTCATAGGATATCCAACTTTAATATACAGTTACAGTCCAATTACATAGGATATGAGAACACTGATCTATTACAGGTTGTAGATAACTAACTGACTGTGGGTGTCTGCCTTTCCACCCAACCATAGGCTTAGAGGCATTTATTCTTAACGCTCTAGCCACCCTCATGCCAAGCCATGATATCACTAGGGAATTTATGCCAATTCCCAAAGGTCCTTTCTCTTTCACTTCTTTTGCGAAGTTTATCATATACTTCCTCAGCATCAAGCTTGCGACCTTCTACTTAAGTCCCGTTCTCCACTAGAGAGCTCCCTGTGTTCTCTTCTTTTCCCTTTTTATTCTTTTCATGCCTTTCACGCATATCCTTCCTTGAGAAGGTTATCCTTCCTATCTTGTTCCTTCTGTCAGAAGGGAACTCGGGTCAATCTGGGTCTGTAGGACCCTGTGGTACTTTGGGTTGAGCTTCTGCAGCTAGAATATGCTTCCATTCATGGGGGTGGTTGATGGTTCAAACACTGGTCCTTTCTTCATTAACTGATTCCTCCTTGGGAACTGAAGGAGGTTTGTTATCCTCAACAAGGGAAATTTTGGGTCATTCGATATAATTAACCCTCTCTTATAGTTTTCACATTCTTTCCTCTAGTGATATCATGGCCAATACTTTCAAGGCTTCACCCCCACAGTCAGTTGTTTGCAATTCAAAAAATAGTACATTTACATTGTTCCCATGCCATACCATGGTGATTATGATTAATGATTAATTACAAGCTGGGGGAAATAGGGGTGTTACACTCAACCTCTCCAGCTGGTGGTCCTCTTGTGGTTTTTGGTTGTCCTGTTGCTGCTAGTACAAATTCCTATCGAGGATGATGCCTGGTCTTGGTGAAGTTGACTGGTCGCACTAGTCCCATGTTTGTATATAACAGATTACTAAGTTAGTATTTTGATGTTACCATAAAAAGGATAATATTCAAAAAATTAAAAATAAAATAACTTTAAATAATGAAGTAATGTGTACCTATCTCTCCGTGCTCCTCGCAAGGGGGCATAGGCATATCAGTATCCCTCAGGAAAATGATCATGCGTAGGGGTAGTCTTTGATCATAGGAATTTGATGGGCCCACCAGTCAAATAAATTATCGTCAAATTTCTCCTACACCCTCCATGCACATTGTCGAGGCAACAAATCTGCCCACCTGCATAATGCTGGAAAGTAGGAAATATGGCCTCGTACTATCTCTCACAGGATAAGTCTTGGAAATCTCTCGAAAAAGAAAGTGCACAACATGGTCCCAAACATGAAATCATTGTTTGTTCTTATTTGGAAGTATGTCAGTTTTTTTTTCATACATGTGAGCATCGTGGTGCTCTAGTCAAACATGGTGGCATGTAGACATTGAGTTTCACAATGCATCTATGCACACAAATCCTTCTAGCGGGAAACTCACCCTATAACTATGCCAGGGTTTAAAGTATAGAAAGAGAAAATGACTCCCTAAAAGTCAATCTAGTTTCTACACTACCCCAAACATACCAAAATAGATGAACATAAAGTAGTGGAAGAGAAGATAAGTAACCATACCTTTTATCCAATGTTTGGTGATGATATCCTCAAGCTCTATAGCTCCCAAGGCTACAAGTCTCCTCCCAAAGCTGACCTGCATCCAAAACTAGGAAAACAAGGCTACAAACATGTTATTTATATTCATAAATTAGGGTTATATATCAATTGTTATGTATAAATAAAATAAAATACATAAAACATCATCATTTGGGATAGGGAAAAGAGATTCGTTTATTCATTAATCAAATATTGAAGCCTATGATCCTTGTAGGCCGACGCTCCGCGAACTTGTTCCAGGCTCCTCTTAACAATGCTCCAAGTGCACCTTCAATAATCCTCTTCTCACAATCTATTGATCACCTTGTTATAGAAAGATTTGCCTCACCCTATGAAAATTTGCTCGGAAGGCCTTTTTCCATTTACCTATCCAGACTTGAAGTCCCTTTTTGCAAATCCTAGAGATAAAAATAATAATTTTCCACATATACATGCCCTAACTATTATACATCATGCGTATACACAGGTTGCACCATTACAACCCACGTACATCGGGTTTTTTGCCCAAAATTAAAAATTAGTGTCGGTTTTCCATGTCACGTCACAGGATCCATGATCCTTGACCTTCCATATATTGGAAACCTTATGAATCAACCCTTCAGTTCCACTTGAAGGATATAAATGGGCCATATTCAAGCTGTGAAAAAGTGGAGAAGAATTAAACTTTGAGAGCAAATTTAATCTGGAGAAATTATTCACTTCATATTGAGTCTGCATGCCTTTGTCCTTTTAAGTCTGAACACATTGTTCAACCCCCAAGCTCTTCTCTACTTGATTGAGAAACTCATTGTCTCTCTTATACGAGATTTACTTTGGTGGAGGATTGAAGTGGTGGAGGTCCAGCTAGAAGGGACTTAGTTTCTTAGTTCTGAACCATGCTGACACATAAGTTTATAATTCATTCACTTCTGTTGATTACACTTTAATAGAAATACTCTTTTCTCATCCAATTAATATCTTGAAAATATTTGAATTTTTATTCCATGGGAATATTTGTTATGAATGTTGATGGATTATGCTATTGAATGTGATAACTCTATATAATATCACCATATGCTTGTGTTTCTTGTTTGTTGAGGACAAGTTTCAAGTGTATTGCTTCGAGTCAAGTGCTCAACGATAGACTTCATCGAACTTCTGGATGAGGTAGGCTCTTTATCTTGTCTGGTTAGCATATTTGTTTATATAGAATACCTAGGATTAGAGTTGATTTCTGCAGTCATTTCTGTCTGTTTTGGTTTACCCCTTGCCATAGAGATATTTTTCTCGTAACAAAATTGGCGACCATACTAGGGAAATCATTTTTTTTTCCAGGGTTTGGATTGTTTTTCTCCTTTGATTTCTCTTGTTTATATTGAGTTTCTTGTCGTCTGATTGCTTGATAGTATTTTTTCATTTTGAGTCTGAGTTTCTTAGCCTTATCCTTAGCATGGCAGTGTTTTAACACATATACATGGGTTTTTACCTAAAATTCACATACATATGTGTGTTGTCCTTCTGCAAGAGGCGTATATACACGGTTTTCTCCTAATCAGTTACATACATCATCCTTTTTTGCTTGGTTTTTGAGTTTGATTTTTGCTAGGTAAGTTTTGATGGTTGCTGAGTCTTCTTGGGTCTTTGTTATGATTGTCAAGTGCCTATGGAATGATAGGAAACCTTTCTTTGGTTGAATTTTTGAGCGATGCCTTTCTCATCATCCTTTTCATTGATTTTCCTTGCATCTTGGGATGGGTGTTTTCTTATTGATATCCTACTTGGTTTGTCTCTGTTTACATACAATAGAATCTTTATATCAAGTTGTTGTTCAGTCCTTGCATTTTCATTCTTTTATATTGAAAATACAAAAATATTATTTTGCATTGTTGGCATTTGATCTTTTGGGTCTTTATCATTGATCTTAGTACATGTATAGAAATATTGTGTCTTATTTGGAATTGTAGAACTAAATTGAAAATTGCATTTTGAAAAGCTTATCATTTATTGGGAATTGAAGTTAGGACTTTGCATTTTATTCATATTCATTTATTTTACTTGTTGAGTCATAACATCATTAGTTTCACAACCACACCTTTTTTTTGAGTAAGAAAGGCCACTAAAAGAAACACTGATAATTTAAAATTGATTAGAAACAATTTTATTTTCTATGGTGCACAAACTAGCTTAGGATTTAGAGCCTTGGAATAGAATTTTGTGAGTAAAATTCTCCAAGGCTATTAAATCAACATATGTGTCTGACTAAGGGAGTGGATAAATCCATTATATAATTGGTGACATCAGGAGGATCCACTTACACTGGAGTTAAGCATGAGGTCACGTGAGGTTGGTTGAGGGGATATACCCCCAATACCTTAGATTTAGATATATTTTTGGAGATCTATTTGTATATGGGGATCTTTCTAGTACCTTTACCTCTGTGAGATGTGGTGCTTTTCAGGTTTCAATCTTTGTTACCCTGCGCATACGGTAGACCTGACTTATGATTGTTCACCTACACATTGGTTATATTGTGGTTTCTAAGTTGCTTGACATAGGTACCACATAGGTTACTTGTAGGGGTTATTGTGCAAGTACCTTGGGTCAGATAAGGGTCAGTCAACACACAACCTTTAAGGATGATTACCTCTTTGGGGGGATCTAACCGAATAGTTGTTAATCCGATGAGGGCCCTTATAACTGATTCTGATACCTCTGATATTTTGTAGGGAGTCTTAGGCCCCTCTTGGGTGAGGCATACCTACTTTAGGGAGGGAGGCCCATTTCAGCCACTTTATCCTGTTTGTGTGCATATTGGCCCTTTGTTTATTTTATTTTGGTGTACTCTTTGATTATTAGTTGACCTTAGGATTTTTTATTGTACCATGAGTTTTCATTATCATGGATAGTGGAGTCCCTTTGGCTCCCTCATTTAGTGCTACCTCCCCCATGATATTCACTCATTTCATGGGGATGAATTCGTCTGTGTTTCATAATGGTATGCAGAACTATGATACTTAGTCAATGCCTTGGGTATCTAATCATTTTCCTCTTGATATTCCAAACATGTATTCACCCTTTCCATCCTCCCCCTTGCCTACTTATATGAATCTTGGTTTTGGATTCGGGGGCACTATGGCTCCACTGTCTACGTCTTTGTTTGATAGGATTCATATCCCTCAACCGACTCTCACTGTGGGAGGTTGGAATCTCCCTTCCTATAGATCCAATCTTGGCTTCATCCTTGTAGGAGCAAGTGCTCAAATGAGTGGTCATTCTACTTATTACACCCCATCTGTGTATCCTTCATCCTCTATGCCAGTTCCTATAAACACTCTTCCCATTGCATGCCTCCATTTGTCCTCTGGTATTTCATCGAATCAATTTTATGGTATGGGCTACCCCCTTCACATAATCCCTTCATATGGGGAAAATATATATCCTCACATGAATAACCCGTGTCACGCCTTTTTATCTTTGCAAACATCTGCTTCAATGATGATGCCTGTACAAACCTCTATGGATCAATTGGGAGGAGGATACTTCCCTACTAGGTAGGGACAAGGTGTAGACCAGAATCTTTCATGGTCTGCAATTTATCAAAATGAGTCTTTCCCGGGACCTTGGTCTCAAATTACGCAACTAACCGCCACCACCAGTCCAGTCATTGCAAGTCATTCTGGAATTACATCACCAACCTTTTCTAGTCATGTTGGAGATTGGTCGACAACCTCTGCAAACCATGTTGAATATCAACAACCAACAACTACGAGTCATGTTGGGGGCACAACTCTAGTCTCCATGAGTCATACTGACATCACATCTCCAACTTTGGTCAACCATGTTGGATAATCATCACCAACTTCTGTACATCATGTGGGGGATGAACCAATAACCTCTTTTAGTTGCACTGAGAGAATGTCACCAACCATTGTGAGTGATGATGGGGGAATTCATATGATTGAGAAGGCGTGATGTATAGGATGTAAGCCCAAGTTCCTTTGTAGAATTTGCAAAAGAGGTCATTTAAATCACTTGTGTCCTACTACTATCATAGTAGAAGAAGTGCAATCCTTGTCTGATAAACCTTCAGGTTTAGATTCGTCGTTGGTTTCCCAGCATTCTATTTCTCCTTTGATTGACACAACAGTCACATCGATACAATATTCATCCGACACCTCTCCTGTTTTGAGGAGTGAGGCTTCTTTTGACCATGTCATTAACATTTCTAGCCATGTGCCTTCTGAACAAGAGAGAGTTTTACTCTCCTTGAATACTCTCCCTCCAAGTCTTAGGGAAGTTCCCTTTGACTGGGATGGTATTGTGGGGTATCAAAGTCCTTCTCCTCTTCCATTTAAAATAAGAGGCGTTCTCCAATATATCATTGAGAAGGTAACATCTGTGAGTATTTTATACCCTTCTACTTGGAAAGATATGGGTTTCCCCAAGATCATGTCATCTATTCGTAAGTTGCTGACCTTTCATAGAAGTCCTGCATGGGAGCCCTGGCCTCCCCCATGATAGGCCACCTAGAGGACTCCCAATGATTCTATTTTAATCTCTTTTCCGACTCTCCCAAAAAGATAAAATATTGTCTAGTGAACTTGTCTCTTTCACACTCGTAAATTGGATTTGAAAGGATGTCTATTTGGTGTAAGTTTACCCCTTTTTCAAACCAAGTTGACTAAGATTACGAAAAAGGATATTTTTTTTGTGTTAAGTTGTAATTGCATCTGATTCTCTTGCTTGCAGTATTGAGCCTATTGTTGGTTCTCGTTTTTGCGTTATAAGCCTTTCACCTCAGCAGATTGCATCATCAACCAAGAAAATCCTTGTTTATATCCTTTGCATATTGACACCCTATACCAAAGAGGAAACATTCCCTCGAGTTTCCATCTCCTACATGCACCTCCTCACATTGAGCATAGGTATGTTCCACCGCTGGAACTAGTTGCTTACTTGCGACACTCGTTTCCTCCTCTATATCATATCATTCATTTGACTATGAAAAAGTAAAAAAAGATGGGAGAGAAAATAATATTATCTTATATTGGCAGCAATCATGTCGCCTTTGAACATAGAAAAAACTTTTGAGTCCACATTTCATCAAAATTTTGGGTTTAGCATGACCTTAGGAAGCTAAGCTCGTTACTGAGAGTTTACTCCCTTGACTGGTTACTCTTCTAGTCCCTATGGATAATTTTGATTGGTGCCTCTTGCATCACAAAGCTTCATCATTGAGTCTATGCTTCGAGAGTATTCCATATGTCTCATGCTCTTGCTCAAAGGAAGTCTATCAACATGTGTCGGACATTCCTCAGAACTCTTGAATTTGCATGTCGGCCATACCCATAGTGTGTCTTGGAATTACATAAAGTTGTAGTCCTATTGTGCACCTTGGTCCTACTTTCATTATTGGTAGGTAACCTTGAACCCATCAGTCGACATTTCATCATTGGTCACTGACTGGGGGATTTCCCTTGTGTTTTACGGAAATAAATCTATTCACACATTGGGATTCGTGCAGTGTCTTGGATGCCATTAGCCTTATTGGCGGTTTCCTCACCTTTGTTAGTAGTTTTCATTATTGGATTCTATTCAGAGGGTATTTTTTGTGTCTCTCTTGCATCTGGCACATGCGAAAGACACACAGGTTCATTGGTTCATGAACATGTTCTTCATTTGATTTCCTCCAAATCATCAAGCTCTTGCTTTGTACCTCATGCTGAATGATGAGAGATGCCTCAATGCTCTCCTTTCAGTAAGTCTCCTTCCATCAACTTCAACCCATATATTATGTGTTGGGTATGTGTTATATTCTTTTCATGTGTGTGTGTGGGCACGTTAGGTTCGACAACTGCATCCCAGGGGGGGAAGGTATGCCCCCCCTGGTTACGCGCAACGTTCGGGGCAGCACCATGATTTTTTTTTGGGCGGTTTACTAAATTAATCCCAGATTAAGGGATTAGAGTTTTGGTATCTACAAAATACCTAAAAACATTGTATATATTGTATGGTGAATGGTGAAATTCAATAAGGAATATAAGAGAGGTTTTCCCTGTTGAGGGTTTTCGGTATAAAATCTCTGTGTACTCTGTGTATGAGCCATTGATTAAATTTTGTTTTTCTTAAGAATCTATATGCATTGCTTTAATTTATAGGTTTAAAAATTACATGTGGTATCGGATCTCTTTTTTGGCTTCAGAGGGACACCTTTGTTGTTGAGGGTTTGGCTCGGTCTTGATAGATCAAGTTTATCTTGGGTCTGTGATAAACCTAGGTTCAGTGGGAGCTTTTGCAGTGGTTATTTGAGTGCATAAAGAGGAATGGAAAGCTCTTCTAGACTCGATATAGAGAAGTTCAATGGTAAAAACTTTGAGCTATGGAAGCTGAAGATGGAGGACCTTCTTGTAGACAAAGAACAATGGATCGCTGTGGATCCTGGTGCACAACCTACTGGTACACTGTCTACTAGAACACATGCTATTGGTACACAAACTACCAGTACACCATCTACTGGTATGTTGAAGGAAGATTGGGAGAAGCTGGACAAAAGAGAAAGGAGTACTATTCGCCTCTGCCTAGCAGATTCGGTGTTGTTGAATGTCTCAGGAGAATCTACAACCAAGGAACTATGGGATAAGTTGGGGAATTTGTATCAATCAAAGTCCCTAATAAACAAGTTGTTTCTTCGAAATAAGTTGTATCATATTAGGATGGAAGATGGAGATTCTGTGACAGAACATATAAATGCCTTTAACACTCTGTTAAGTCAACTTGTCTCTGTTAATATTACGATTGCAGAAGAAGATACGTGTATTACTTTGTTATGTTATTTTCCAGACTCTTGGGATAATCTGGTTGTAGGAATAGGTAGTACCACTCAATCTACATTGAAGTATGAGGATGTAGTTGCATCCTTGTTATCTGAAGAGATGAGGTGGGAAATCATGGATGGTCATAGCACAGATGCTTTATTTGTAAGAGGTCATACCCAAGACAAGAATCCTGGTAAGTATTAAGGGGGGAGATCTAAATCTACAAGTAGATCTAAGTCTCCAGGAAAATCTTTGAGGAAATGTTGGAAGTGTGGTAAAACATGACATTATAAGAAAGATTGGAAGTCTAAGAAGGTTGAAAAACCAAAGGGATCTGATAGTACCTCTTCCACAGAGACGAAAGCCTCCACTAAAGAAGGAGGTGATGTTTACCTAGAATCTATAGGTATACATGCAGACCATGATGTATGGTTGATTGATTCAGGTGCATCATACCACATGACTCCTCACAGGGAGTCGTTCTCTAAATATGAAAAATATGATGGTGGTGATGTATTCCTAAGAGATGACTCGATAGTAAAAATCATGGGACGTGGAAGGGTTAAGTTGCTGCCAAAAGATGGAAGGATTAGAACACTCCCTGGGGTTCTTCACATTCCAAAACTAGCTAGGAGCCTAATATTTGTAAGCAAGTTGGATGATGTAGGAGTGAATATTGTATTTGGAAAGAATGGTACGAGGAGCAATGGTGTTGATAAGGGGAGTTCGGTGTGGAACTCTGTACAAGTTGTTGGGAACCACTTATACTAATGGGTGCAACAGTTCTGTTGTCCCTGAGAAGAGAAATGAAGCAAACAAGATCAATATTGTCCCATAAAAGAAGACCATGTTGTGGCATCAAAGAATAGGGCATATTGGAGAAAAGGGCCTTCGAACACTACACGGTAAATGTATGGTTGAAGGTATGGCTAATTTCACTTTGGATTTTGATTTCTGTGAACATTGCATATATGGTAAACAAAATCGAGTGATATTCCCATTTGGTGCTACAAGAGCAAAGGGGATCTTAGAGTTGATACACAATGATGTGTTTGGACCTGTACCTGTTCCATCACTAGGTAAGTCTGTGTATTATGTTTCATTCATAGATGATTTTTCAAGGAAAACATGGATTTATTTTCTTAGAAATAAATCTGAGGTATTTGATAAATTTAAAGAGTTTAAGGCTCTGGTAGAAAATCAGACAGAGAAGAAAATAAAGGTATTGAGAACAGATAATGGTGGAGAATTATGTGGAAATGAATTTGAAGAATTCTGTAAGAAGTGTGGTATAGAAAGGTAGAAGACTACTCCATACACTCCTTGTTAAGAACCAAATATCAATATAGCATAGAAAAACCTTAGAATAAGTAATCAACCCCTTGAAAAAGAGATAATTTTAGATAATAAACCTCTTTGAGGGGGAAACCTCCTTTCACCCCACATAAATTTTCAAGTACAATATGATTCCAAATGAAAATGTCTCCTTGGTATATATATGAGACTAGGAGGTATAATTATAACTAATGGAATAAATCCGACATAAATAAAATAACATTACTAATGTAATATGCCCCAATCAAGGGGTAGTGAGCCAATATTAGGGCTTAACATGCCCCTCCCCTTGAGACAAGTGTTTTCCAGAATGCTTGAGTAACTCTGGATGCTTCTGTATAAAAGACTCATCTTCCCAAGTGAAATCTTCAGCCGATAGTTTCCTCCATTTAATGCGATACTCTGAAATGGATCTATTCCTTAGCTGGCGAATTCTTGTGTTAGTGATGGCTTCAGGCTCCAATATGATTTTTCCTTCCTCGTTAAGTTCTGGAAATATAGTTTGAACTGGGATCTTGTCGCCTATAAACTTCTTTAAGCATGAAACATGGAAAACTGGGTGTACTTGTGATGATGCAAGCAACTCCAATTTGTATGCCATAGTACCAATCTTTTGCAACACCTTATAAGGGACATAGTAGTTTGGTGATAATTTATTATCATTCTTGGATTACTTAAGGGACATCTGTTTGTATGGTTGTAGTCTTAAAAACACCCAATCCCCAACTTCAAAATTTCTTTCACTACGGTGTTGATCTAGTTGTTGTTTCATGTGATTCTGTGCCATGGTCATGTTGTCGTTTAAGATTTGGAGAACTTGTTGTTGATGCTCTATGTGATCTTCCACTGCTTGAACCTTAGATTTTTCTTTTAGAGAAGAAGTGATGGAAGGAGGGTGGTATCCATAGAGTGCCATAAATGGTGTCATTTTTGTTGCAGTATGAAAGGAAGTGTTATACCACCATTCTACCAAGGGTAACCATTTGAACCATTCTGTTTCTTTATTAGAGACAAAGCAACGAAGGTATCCTTCCAGACATTTGTTCACTATCTCGGTTTTTCCTTCAGATTGAGGATGATAGGATGAGCTATGAGCCAATTGAGTACCCAAACAAGAAAATAATTCTATCCAAAAATGTCCAGTGAAGATGGGATCTCTGTCACTTACAATAATCTTTGGGCTTCCATGTAGCTTTTGAACTCTCTCCATGAATGCCGTGGCAAATGTACTAGCTTTGAAGGGATGAGAGAGTGCACAAAAGTGTGCGTACTTGGTCAGTCTATCAACAATCACCATGATGACACTCTTTCCTTCAGACTTTGGTAACCCTGTGATGAAATCCATGGAAACCTCCTCCCA
>ML790326.1:219902-230436 GCA_009831015.1 Picea engelmannii | reverse complement strand
AGATTTCTCCATGTAGTTCATCTAACAATTCATCAATGATGGGAATGTGAAACTTATCTTTAATAGTGATCTTGTTGAGCTCTCTATAATCTGGACACATACGCCATGAGCTATCTTTCTTGAATACCATTACCACTGGTGCAAAGTAAGAACTTTGGCTAGGTCTAATAATGCCAACCCCTAACATTTCTTCAACCATGTGCTCAATTTCACTCTTCTAGGCGTAAGGGTATCTGTATGGCCTGATGTTAGGAGGAGCACTCCCAGGAATTAGGTGAATTTCATGATCATGATTTCGAGTGCGTGGAAGACCTTTGGGAATATCTTCAAATACTTTGGAATGCTTATCAATGATCCCTTGGAGATCTTGAGGAATAGATGGCTTAGATGTTTGAACATCTAGTGAGCATAGTTGTGAAATAACGCCTTGATGCCCCTTTTTCAATAATTTTGACATGCCATTAGAGCTTATCACCTTACCGGGTTTCCCTGTGATACATCTTAACTCAATTTCTTTTCCTTCCAATGAAAATTTCATGAAAAGTTCTTGAAAATTAAAAGCCATTGTTCCTAATGATTGTAACCATTGGATTCCTAGTACAACATCTACACCACCCATGGGTATAGCAATCATTGGACTATTAATTACATATTCCCCCATAGTAAGATTGATCTTATTGAATTTTCCTCAGGAATTGATAGTTCCTCTATCTGCAATCATTACTTGAAACTCTGGCGCTGGATATACAAAGCAATTGATAGCTTTGGCTAATTTATAGTGAATGAAATTATGAGTACTGCCATAATCAATTAGGACTATTTTTCTTTTTCTTTTTGATGTATCCTTCGATCTTGAGGGTTTGAGGAGTGTTAATTGTAGCCAATGCATTACACGATATCCTGGGAGTCAACTCTTCAGATGAAATTGCTTCTACGTTTTCATCTTGAGATGGTTCTTGTTCTTGTTCTTCTTACTCTTCACAATCCATGTAGAATAATTTTTTCTCACCACATTTATGTCCCTTACTATACTTGTTGTCACAATTAAAGAATACACCTTTTTCTTTTCTTTTCTCCAATTGTTGAGGAGTCAACCTTGTAGGTTGAGGTTTTTTAGAAAAAGGAGCATTGTTCTCTCTATAGATGTTAGGATTGGTCCTTCTAGTAGCTAGAGCCATATTTTTACTTTCAAAATTTCTTGCCACCTTAAATGCATTCTCCAATGATTTGGGTTCCCAAAGGTGAGCCTCATGTTGAATGTTATCCTTTAAAGTTCCTATGAATACATCAATCAAGTGCTCATATAGAATATCTGTTACCTTTGTATTCAATCTTTGGAAGTTCTCAATGTGCTTGGTAATTGAACCCTTTTGCTTGAGATTTTTCAATTGGCTAAAGAAGGTATTGCTCATTGTATCCTCATAGTGTGCTATCATTTCTTTCATGAAAATTGTCCAAGTGACGAGTGATTTGTGAGAACAAAGCCATCGATACCATACAAATTGATTGGGTTCTAAATATAAAGAAGCAATTCGTACATTTTGTGTATGTGGCACATTATGTAGATCAAAGAATTGCTCCATCTGAAGTATCCATGTGATTGGGTCCTTTCCATCAAACTTCCTCATATCGATCTTAGGAACGTGGTTGGTTTTCAACTGAAAGTTGGAGTTTCTCCATTCTTGATTCACCTTCCTTGTGTCCTCATCCTGAATTTCTTGGGATGCATTTTCACTTTTAGGTTTCTTCTCTGTTACAAAATTTTTCAATACTTCCATGATCTCCTCTTTTAAACCATCCATCTTTGCCTCCGACTTAGCTTCCATCTCTTGTAGTTCATCTTTTGTTACTATCTTCTTTTGTAAATCATTTATGTCCCTACACATTTCTTCACCTTCATCAAGAGTCCAAGTAGGATTGTCTGGAGGCTTATTTGGTGTAGAAGTTCCCTTTTTGGGTGGCATGTTGGCCAAGTATCACTTTTGAACCTTGATTTTGAGGTGGTTCTGCTAGACAATCTTTCTTTTGTTGCATCTCCCAAGTTTTGGCCCTTCTGGGTATGAAAATTTCTTTTATGTAGTTCTCTGATAATTCTTCTCTGCAATGCCATAGTTTTGATCAAAATTGGATGTGCCAAGTGGAATTTATGATAACTTCCCCACAACTTGCTGATTTTTGGCCTTTCCAGGATATCTCACTTGTATAGTGTGCCCCGCATAAATAATTGATATGAAATTCTGAAACTCATACCATAAATACTACATACTATCCACTATCCAATGAAATCAGTCTCACTCAATTTTGATACTCTAGGAAGAAGTTATGATTTTTTTACCTGTAACACCTTCTTGAGACTAGTCAATAGGACTAGTCAGATACCCTATCTTCCATAGGGTGTATCTACAAATGTAAGATGACCCAGAAGATAAACATTTTACCACATATACCTTACTAATTTTTGTGAATATCCTCTGGATTTCAGGGTATGAAACATTACATAAATCTTTTTATATCAAAACTTCCAAAATGACTTAGTTAAGGATGATTCCAGAACCCTATCTTGCACATGCTGTATCTCTGAAAGTATAAGGCCTCAGGAGCTGAAATTTTAACCCAACGTACCTTGATCCATATAATAAATATCCTCCAAGCCATTCCTTCTGAAACGTTTTAGAAAAAAAAGTTATAGCAAAAATTCCATGGTGTCTCAGATGTAGCAACACAACCCTAAGACCTTGTGCTCTGATACCATATGTTAAGAACCAAATATCAATATAACATAGAAAAACCTCGAAATAAGTAATCAACGCCTTCAAAAAGAGATAGTTTAAGATAATAAGCCTCTTCAAGGGGGAAACCTCCTTTCACCCCACATAAATGTTCAAGTACAAGATGATTCCAAATGAAAATGTCTCCTTGGTATATATAGGAGACTAGGAGGTATAATTACAACTAATGGACTAAAGAAAACATAAATAAAATAACATTACTAATGTAATATGCCCCAATGAAGGGGTAATGAGTCAATATTAGGGCTTAACACTCCTTAGTAGAATGGAATTGTAGAAAAGATGAACATGACACTGATGGAAAAATCAAGGAGCATGCTCAACGGTGTCAGGTTAGGACAAGAATTTTGGGCAGAGGCAATGGGTACACCATGTTACTTGGTCAATCAATCACCTTCATCAACGTTGGATGATAAAACTGCACATGAGGTATGGTATGGAAATAAACCCTCTCTTCAACATCTTAGAGTGTTTGGTTGTGATGCTTATGCACATGTTCCAAAGGAAAATAGGAGTAAGCTGGATAAAAAGGCTGAAAAGTGTATCTTTATTAGTTATAAATATGGTGTGAAAGGTTATAATCTTTGGAACCCAAAAACCAAGAACACTTTTTATAGTCAAGATGTTGTTTTCAGAGTGGTAAAAGATGTGTCCAAACAAGAATTCCTACCAACGCAAATTGAACCTGAGACAATAGAGCTTGAGTTGGATGATTCAAAATATGAATCATCTGAAGAAGAGGAATCAAAAGAAGAAGAAGAAGAAGAAGAATAAGAAGAAGAAGAACCTCATACCCCAGTATTGAGGAGATCAATGAGAGATAAAAGGAAACCAAAAAGGTATAGTCCACCTGATTTTCGTTCCAATTTTTCTTTATCTATTACTAATGATGATCTAAGAACTGTCAAGGAAGCAGTGAATTCAGAGGATAGTAAACTCTGAAAGAAGTCCATGGTTGAAGAAATGGATTGTAATGACCCTCCTCGTTATGAAAACAACTCTTTAACAGGTGCAATTTTTTTTTTTGTTTCTTTTTGTTTAAGGTGTGTGCGCGCGTGTAAAAAAAAGGGACATACACACTTGAAACTACGTCGCCACCTGAAGACTAACAATACACAACCACGATGATCAAAACAAGAAGACAAAGGCGCACAACAAGTAGCTGCAAGCAGATAAATGACCAAATACATACGGTGCATAGCAAGTAACTGCAAACATTAAACAACATACTGGGTTAGGTATCGTACGAACACAGAAGGAAGAATCCATGGTAGTAGATTTTACTATTTCTACATAGGAAAGCAGGGCGTTTAATCTTAGTTCTCTGCTCCGGAGAGAGAGAAGGTCAGATAGGCTCCTGGCCGACTGCTCAGGCAGAAACTAGTAGTATCCGTCAGGTGTGTCGCAAGAGTGAAACCCTGCCTTTAAAGGGCCCAAGACTCTTGATACGGTACTAGATTATTTACACATAAATAATCACACACCCAGAATTACATACTAAGGTTACATGGAGGTGTCTACATCCCACCCGACACAAGAAGACCACAAAATGCAAGACAACCAAGTACTACAAAATCAATGGGCAACCACGACCCCTATGGAAGACGCAAGTCAGAAGGATTCTGACAATGACCACCCACTAGAGAGACTCAATGACATACCATTTACTCCAATGGACTTCTACGAAATGACGAGTTACCATTCTGCCTTAATAATGTACAATTAGTTAACTACAATTCCCTGTTTACTGAATCTTAATAACTGATTGCACTTAGATTCAAGGACCCTACATTTTATGGGTCACGAGTCATATGGAAACTTACCATGACATCCCCATAGCACCACAATATATTTGCTTCCTAGTTTATAATAACATTGCAATTTAAAATGATAATAACTTTACACTTTAATGGTTAATATCCACATTACATTTATGTTACCATAACCTTGCCAATGAATTTATAATAAAAAGAAATCATTACTGTAGCATTGAATTACATATTGCTAAACCATTTGGTGACATTAATTACAACTATTCAGTGACAGTACTGTCAGATGACCATACCCTTAAATGTATATGGTATTGACAATGCAATTGAAATAACCCTAAAATTATTTAACATTAACCTAACACATCTCCTCCTATACCCTAAAATTTGATTAGCATTATCATGACACATCACATATTCCATTATGATGACTTGGCAATTAAAACATCAATTACATTACTCCTTGCATGCTTCCAATATAATAATATTTTAATGACTAAACCAAACCACGCCACCTTCTATATGGGAATAACCTCGAAATAATAACTATCATATTGCATTTAGTGACAACTCTAAGTTCAGGTGTGATTTAACACGGTCCCACTCCCAAATTGATGTGACTCAAAACTACTTGCTGCGACTGGCTAATTCGAAACCTATCATATAACCAACCGATAATTAACCAAATTCAATTACAGTAATTACACTATTATCAACAACATCAACTAATTAACTGATATAAATCAATTGAACTGCTATAAATTGCATAACTGATATAAGCTGATATAAACCGCATATAACTGATATAAGTCAATTTAACTGCTATCATTTAAACTGATCTAAACGAAATTGAACTGGTTAAATCCATTAACGCTATTGCATTCCATGCACCCTTACACGTACTCTGTGCTAAGACCAAATTGAAACTGTCATAGTCAATTTAAAATCGCCACTTGCCTATTACTTAATTCTAGACGCAAGTCTCCTTTCTAAACAACATTTAAACTGGTATACGAAATTAATTAGCCAAACATATATAACATCAAGGAATGGCAACCAAATGCCAGAAGATAATACAATAACGTAGAGAGGTGAATCCACCATTCACAGAGAGTACGAGAGAAGGTACGCCTAGAATTATTAAGAAAAATGCAGGGATGGTTATCATAGAACGCAAACCAAACAAAAACGCAGGAATCCTCATGGGCATCGCCAGAACGATTTTATAGGAACAAAATATCATTACACTCAGCGAAATTGTAGCAACAATGAAAAAATGAAATGCCAGAACGATTTTACAGGAACGGAACATCATTACCCTCAGTGAAATTGCAGCAACAATGAAAAATGAAATGCCAAAACGATTTTACAGGAACGGAACATCATTTCCCTCAGCGAAATTACAGCAACAATGAAAAACGAAATGCCAAATGATTTTACAGGAACGAAACATCATTACCCTCAGAGAAATTGCAGCAACAATGAAAAAACGAAATGCCAGAACGATTTTACCAGGACGGAATGCCAATACAGCCAACAAATTTACAACACAATGTAAAACGAAATCAACCCCCCCAAATCAAATTCCAGAATGTCACCGAATTCAATAGGTGCCAAAGTGATCTCCAGAAAAGCAAAACGAACTCCATAATGCCAATACGAATTCCAGAAATTTACAAAACGAAATGACAAAATTTATAAAACGAATGACAGTAATTTATAAACAAAATGCCCACAACAATGAAATTCCCACTGTAAATAAGGAAAACGCCCACAGTCCAATGAATTCGCCCACAGAGAACATAATACACCCACAAAAAATATCAGAGAAAGAATTCACCCACAGAAAATTTCAGAGACGATATCCAACAAGTGCCCGGGGTTTTAACAATAGATCGAAGAGGTCATAACCAGAAATCGCAGAGAGAGTGCAGAGAAATCATCTGAAAACGCAGAGCAATCCATTATTTTTCTGACCTGACAACAACACAACAATTCTGCCTCCATGGTAAAGCTCAAGCATGTGGTCCATCGCAGACAATTATAAAAATGTAAGGTAGGGTAGGAGAATGCATAGATCCAAGGAAGGTCACAGAAATCAATCAACAATCATTCAGCCAAGCTTATATAAAATTTCAGTCATGGAATTAAAAATCAGTTTACCCAATTAAAACACATGCATATATAACCATATATCCAATGCTTACTACTCTACTAGAATAAAAATCATACCATTGCCTCTCGCTCGCTTCCAATGACGTCCTGCGCTCCATGCCGCATCTCGCGCTCCATGCCGCTCCCACTTGCCGACCGTAGAGACCTCACCGGTACCTCCCAGTCAATCGCTAGGGGTACTCTGCTTCCCCCTTAGCCCCCCAAGCTACAAAGGGGCCACACAAATCCAGAAGGTAAGTCTAGCTTCCCAACTCGCCTCGTAAAGCCAAGCTACCACTCCTAACCGAGCTGGAAAATCCCAACTCCTCACAAGTAATCAGTCAAGTCACAATTCAACAGCGTAACGTTACACTAACATCCGATCCCTTTCCTCCTCATCTTCCTTTTCTTTTATAGAGTTTTTGAGACCCACCAACTTTCCTAAATCACATTTTTGATTAAGTTTCAATAAAATATTATGAATATTCTCCATCGCACAAGTGTCGTCCATCCCCCTCTTTCCTCAAGTAATTATTTTCTTTAATTTATTAAATTCCTCATTTCCCTCACCCACCTAGAATCACTCCTCAATTTACTCCTAGGTGTTCCTAGATCCCCTTACATGTTTTAAATACTTTCCTAAAAAAAATGTTACTAAATTAGCTTAGATTAGCAGGTTCTTAATTTCAGATTCCTTACTATGTTGACCGTGCTTTTTACCATAAGTTCCCATCTTTCCTTTTATTAAGTTTCCTCCATTACTTAGTTTCCTAATTATGATTATTCCCTTCTTTCCCCTTTTTGTTAAATCCCAAAATGACATTTGCGTTATTAAATCTTTTCTTTTTATTATTTATTTAATATCTTTTGTACTTTCATAAGTTAAGAAATAATTTCTTCTTTGCAAATTTTTAAATCCCTTAGTTTAATTAAATTCCTCTCTTCATTTACCCCAAGAATTTTATGAAGACTAAACTATTACGGAAATGGGTTTTTGGTTAAAATTTTATTTTTATTCTTAGGGTCCTTTCTTAAGGTTTAGACTAAATTTTTACCCTAGAGAATTTTAGACTTATGACTTAGATTCTGAATTGGCGATACTTGGTTAGGGAAGTTGTTTTAAGGGTTTCTTAAGGTGTTAATGTCTTAGGGCCATTTAGGTTTGTTTCCTTCATCAACATCAATGCGACATGCCCTTCAGGACGCACCACGTGCTCCAAGGGTACCACTCGCCTCATTCATTTCCTTTGTGCGATGTGCCCTTCAGGATGCACCACATGCTCCAAGGGTGCCACTCACCTCATTCGTTTCCTGTGCGCAACGTGCCCTTCAGGATGCACCATGTGCTCCAAGGGTGCCACTCGTCGACTTGACTAATTGGTAGACATCTATAACCCCTGGAGTCAACACTCCACCAGGTGAACTTGTGGGAGACCAAGGGCTCTAAGGAATAAGGACCCCGCCTTATTGCACGCCCCTTAGAATCATCGTGAGCGATTGTCGCAGTCTACCCTCACGACATCGTGGATCCTCTAGAACTAGGTAATCGTTAACCTACAGTTCGAGCCACAACGGGAGTGCTAGTAGGTTGTGGCAGGGCTGCTGTCCACACCTCTCCCTCAACGTCTCTGGAAATTGTGTGTGGCCCCTTTACTCCATATGTGAGTCTGGTCGACAAGATATCGTCAGCCTGCATCATCAACAATCGTGTCAGAACATGTCAACATCATATCATCAAATCAAAATGAAATATCACAGTAAATAAATCAACCCAATAGCACACTCCTTGACTCAATCTGGAGTCCAAGGGGTTCCATCGATGCCTCAGCATCCTCAAGGTCCAAAAACCCCGCACACTCAGTAAAACCGAGTCAATAGCACCTGTCTATGTCAAATAAGTAAAACATCATGTCATCTATCATAACGTATCATCATCAAGGACAAACGTTTTATCATCATAAAAGTCCAGATCACTTGCGACCAAGTGTCCTCAAAGAATAAGTTTTATCAGTGCGCCAGAGCGAGATGTTACATGGATGCCTTGGATAAGAATGAGGCATGGGATATATTTGAGTTTCCAGATGGAAGAAAAATTGTTGCTAGCAAATGGTCGTTTAAGAAGAAGTTTAATGCACAAGGTAAAGTGGAGAAATACAAAGCTCGGTTAGTAGCAAAAGGTTATTCCTAGGTAGAGGGAATTGACTTTGGTGAGATTTTTTCTCCTATTTCTAAGTTAACTTCTATTAGATTTCTTTTATCTATTGTTGATGCTTTTGATCAGGATGTGGAACAGATGGATGTAAAGACAACATTCCTACATGGGGATCTAGAAGAAGAAATCTACATGAAGCAACCATAAGGCTTTGTAGTGAAGGGAAAGAAAGATTTGGTATACAAGCTAAATAAGTCACTATATGGTCTGAAGCAATCACCTAGGATGTGGTACCAAAAGTTTGACACATACATCCTTGGATTGGGATTTGTAAGAAGCAGGGCTGATCACTGTGTATATTCCAAGCAGGTTCATAATCACTTCATTTATGTAGTGTTGTATGTTGATGACATGTTGTTGGTATGAAATAACATGGATGTTATCAAGGAGGTGAAATCACAGCTATCCTCCAAATTTGACATGAATGATCTCGGTGCTGCTAACTTCATTCTAGGAATGGATATTAAAAGAGATCGTGCAAACAAGAAAATCTGGTTGAATAAGAGAAAATATATTGAGACAATATTGCAGAGGTTTAATATGCATGGAAGTAAACCGATCAAGGTTCCTATTCCTATAGGTGTAAATTTATCTGCAGATCAGTGTCCCAAGACACAAGAAGAAGAAGATGACATGTCCCATGTTCCGTATGCCAGTGTAGTTGGCAATTTGATGTATGCAATGGTCTGTACTAGACTGGACATTGCACATGCAGTGGGAGTTTTCAGCAGGTATATGTCAAAACTAGGGAAGGAACATTGGACAACAGTAATGAGGGTCTTCAGGTATCTTTGTGACACTACCAGTTATGGATTGTGCTACCAAGGAAGACTGGGATTGGAAAAAGTGGTGGACATACACGACTTTGTTGATGTAGACTAGGTTGGAGATTTGGATCACATAAGATCTACAAGTGGGTATGTGTTTAACCTATTTGGAGGAGAAATCAGTTGGATGAGTAAAAGACATGCTATAGTGGCACTCTCAACTACAGAAGTTGAATACATGGAAGCCACTCATGCAAGCAAGGAATCAGTATGGTTACAAAGATTGTGTTCAGGTATTGGGTTGGTATAACAAACAGTGATATTATATTGTGACAGTTAGAGTGCAATCTTCCTGGCAAAGAACCTAGCTTATCATTCAAATACAAAGCATATTGATTTTCAGTATCCCTTTGTGAGAGACATGGTTGAGGAAAAGAAGGTGTTGTTGGAAAAGGTTGATACTTTGAAGAATGTTGCAGATTCATTGACAAATTCTGTGAGCACGGAAAATTTCTCTCGGTGTAGAGTAACAATGGGCATTGTTGCCCTAGATTGTTGACTATATAATCCCCTAGACCCCTGGATGCAAAGAAAACAACAAGTGGGAGAATGTTGGGTATGTGTTATATTATTTTCATGTGTGTGTGTGTGGGCACGTCAGGTTCGACAATTGCGTCCCAGGGGGGGCAGGTATTGATCCGAATGGATCTCCGCACATGAAAGAACTTCTTAATTTGCGCCATGTTGATTTTAAGGTGGCGACAAAAGTGTTTAAGTGGATTAAAATGATGCTTTCTTGAGTTTTATTTCTCACGCATTTAATTATGCATTTGTGGGAAAAAT
>ML790326.1:154118-211132 GCA_009831015.1 Picea engelmannii | reverse complement strand
TGGTATATTGTGGTGTATTGGTGTAACTCTTATACTATTGTTCATTTCTCATTGAATATAATTGAATGGTTTAATTATAAGTTGAAAAAGGTTTTAAATTGTACTTGATACTAATTCACCCCCCTCTTAGTATCAACACTTGTATTTCTCCACACTCCCATCAATAGCTTTCTTTACCTTGTAGATCCATCTCAAACCTACCACTGATTTTTCGACCGGTCTTGGGACAATTTCCCATGCACTGTTTTTGAAAATGGAGTCATACTCTTCCACCATAGCATCAAACCAAGTGGGATCCTGCACTACTTCCTGAAAGGAAGATGGTTCAGTCACAATACATTTTCTCATGAGAGCCATGTATCTAGTAAATTGATCAGGAGACTGTCTATGTCTGCATTGTGAAGTAGGGGCTCCTACATTCTGTGCATCATCTAGTCTCAATCTATCAGCTTTCGTGGTGCGCTTTCTGCCATTTCTGATGGATGGATCTGCATGAGTAGCTTCATCCACTCCATGAACCTCCTCATGTGGTTGATCCACATCTTGATACTCGTCTTTGAGAACCAACAATTCCTCCTCTGCATGTAAGTCCAACTCCCTCTCAAGCGACAACTGCATGGATTTCTCCTCATCGAATTTTATATTTCGTCGCATAACAGTCATCTTGTTGTTAGGAAAATACACACGATAATTATGAGGTGTTTCTGTGTACCCCAAAAATATCCCAACTTTAGCAGTCGGTTCCATATTCTTCCTAGCATCCTTGGTCACATGCACATAAACAAATGAGCCAAAAATATTAAAATGAGAAACATCATGTTTCTTACCAGTGAAAGCTTCTTCAGGTGTACTCATGCCAAGTACTCTATGAGGACAACGATTTTTCACATAAACTGTAGTATTGCATGCTTCCACCCACAAATGCATTGGTAGGCCCTAATCATGCAACATCGCTCATGCTGCACCCACGATCATTCTATTCTTCCTCTTCGCGACCCCATTTTCCTGTGGGTTATGAGGTGCTATGAGTTCTCTTCGAATTCCTTCTTTGTTGCAGAAGTATTTGAACTCATTAGAGATGTATTCTCCACCATTATCTCTCCTCAAAGCCTTCACTTGCTTCCCCGACTCTTTCTCCACCAATACTTTAAACTCGCAGAACTTTGAGAATGTTTGATCCTTCTTCTGCATGAAGAAGATCCAACATTTATGAGAAAATTCATCAACAAAAATAACATAATACTTATGTTTTGTTGTTGAAGCAACTGAGAATGGTCCACACACGTCTGTGTGAACTCTCTCCAGGATCACCGAAGCACAGTTCCCCTTTTCATGAAACGTGGACTTTACATACTTCCCCATGGTGCAACCCTTGCACTGATCTAACTGAGCAAGTTTTCCCATTGGAAGTCTAGTAGATATTTGTTGCATGATTTTCAAGGCTCCATGATGAAGATGGCCCAATCGCCTGTGCCATAATTCACCCTCATCCCACATCACAAATTTGTATGCCTTTCCCATCATGGTAGCGCATCCATCTACCTCCAACTTGTAGAGATTCTTAACTTGAATCCCTATCTTCTTGACTTGACCCATTTTTTTATGTCGTAGAAAAGATTTTCCATCGTCGAAAACAAAGTGATAACATCTGTCCTCCAACATTACAACTGAGACCAAGTTTTTCTTCAGACATGGAACATGCATGACATATTTCAATTGAAATGGTTTACTTGACCCCCTCTGAAAGGTAATGGTACCAATGCTAGTCACACTGTATCGTCCATCGTCTCCCATATCTATATGCATTTTGATATCTTTGTCCTCCAAGTCATTGAAAAGCTCCTTATCTCCTATCATGTGGAAGGAAGCACCACTATCCAAATACCACACCGATCCCAATGCACTTGACGCCATGCATGCGATCAAGGAGAATTCAAGTTAAAATTGTGAGGCAAGGGCCTCACCAGCTGCAACTCCAACAACCTTCTTGTTCTTCTTCTTCTGCGGATAGTTAGTAGCGAGATTCCCATGTTCGTGACAGTGAAAACACTTCACTTTGGACAAATCCAGCTTCTTTCCTTTAGACTCAGATTTTGAATGGAATTTATTCCCCTTTCCTTTACTTGCCTTGGAAGCCAAAGAAAAATTCTCTTCATCATCATGCTTTGATGAAGAGCCATCTTTGGTGTTCCGCTTGACTCCTGCACTAGATCCGACCATAGTCGTTCCCAATCTAGCAATTTTTCCCTTCCATTGACAAAGTGTTGATAACTGTGCCAATTCTTGGGAATTCCTAGGAGATCCAAGCTCACCAAATCATCATCAACGAATGTTATTCCCACACTCCCTAGCTCATCCTGACATTGGACAAGGTTCGTGAGATATTTTGGAATGGAGTCGCTCTTCTCCATCTTGATCTTCCCGAGTTTATCTTTGAGTGCCAATTTCCTATGGTTGTTGTTGTTTTGGAATAGATCCATCAAAGCCTTCCACATTGCATATGGTGTGGCTTTCGCATGGAGGTTTGAGACAATGTGGCCTCGTACTCCCTCCAACAGGATCCTCCTCGCCTTTTCCACTTTCTTTTTCCATGCATCAAGATTTGCAAAATCTGCAACATCTGGCTTAGGAACATCTTTGTCAATGAATTCCTTCAAGCCATTGTCTTTGAGTACTACCTCCATCCTGTCCTTCCAAGCAATGTAGTTTGAGCTACCCTCAAGTGCATACTCTAACTTCAAGCCACTGAAATCCATTTTGATATTGAATCAGCTGTAGCACCGAGAAAGTCTTTCTGCAAATTCAAATTCTATCCAATCACAAACTCAACTTCTGCAATTTCCTGTGCTCTAATACCATGTAGAAATTTTAATACAAATTATGTATTTCCTGGATTCTCTTGATCTAACAATTATATGCCACTGTTAAATACATAATCGCTTCTACTAATATTCTTGCAAAATTTAAAACACGATTGCCAATTGCAATATCAAAAATAAAGATCAATCACACATAACACATATGTTTTTATCGGGAAATCATAAAGCTAAAAACCCCACTATCATATATTAAGTATATATCATGGATCATGAAACAATATCATACAAAAGTCTAATCCAAGAGCTCTCAATACAATATACAATCATCTCACATTGTCATACAAAAATTGACAAATTCATGTGCCAATTCACTGCTTCCAGACAACCTGCCTCCTCTATGCAATCCATGCTGATGGAAATCCATGCAATGAATGGATTCCTCTTTTCTAGGCTGCACATTCCTCATTGCCACATCCAATGTGTCTGTGGTTGCATGAGTGCACTCACTAATGTCACAACTGATAGTCAAATTGTCCCTTTCACCTGTTATCTCAATTGGGTCTCTACTGGATCTAACATGCATGTAGTTAAAAGTGGTAAATCTTCAGTTGCATGTGAGATCACTGATTGTGAATTAATTAATAATTAATTCACCGATCTCTCACTCGTGTAAGTTCAGTTACAACTAGTACAACTAAGCTTAACTCACTTAACTGAGATAAACTACTTCACAACTCACATAACTACACATCCAAATCTGTTACAACTTCGAATCACTTAGTTACAACTAATTTGACTTGGATGTCCCACTAGCCAACCTTTGAAATCGAATTTTCTATAGCTAACTAATTTTCCATTTCAGTTAACTATTTTCAAGTAATTATGATATAATAGATTAATATTTATTGTCCAATTTATTTAAGGGAAAAATAAATTAGACACACATTTCTTGTTGACTTTTCAACATTAAGTCTGAACACATTGTTCAGCCCCTAAGCACTTCCTACTTGATTGAGAACCTCATTGTCTCTCTTATACGGGATTTCCTTTGGTGGAGGATTGAAGTGGTGGAGGCCTAGCTGGAAGGGAATTATTTTCTCGATTCCAAACCGTGCCAACACAGAAGTTTGTAATTCATTCACTTCTGTTGATTACACTTTTATAGAAATACTCTTTTCTCATCCAATTAATATCTTGAAAATATTTGAATTGTTATTCCATGGGAATATTTTTTATAAATGTTGATGGATTATGCTATTGAATGTGCTAAATTTATATATTATCACCATATTATTGTGTTTCTTATTTGTTGAGGACAAGTTGCAGATGTATTGCTTTGAGTCAAGTGCTCAATGGTGGACTTCATTGAACGTATGGACAAGGTAGGATATTTATCTTGTCTAGTTAGCATATTTGTTTATATAGAATACTTGGGATTAGAGTTGATTTCTGCAGTCATTTCCATTTGTTGTGGTTTACCCCTTTCCATAGAGATATTTTCCTCATAAAACACCTCAAAGGAAAGGGAATGGATTGTATGGAAGAAAAGGGGATGGAGAGGGAATGCTGAGGCAATAACACAAAAAAAGTTGCAAATGATTAGGCAAGGAAAGGAAGGGAAATTGGGCAGAGTTTCACCGTTCTAATACTTGGTTGTGGAATGAGACCCTAAGACCTTATTTTATATGAAAAAAGGATGGTTATTTGGTTGGGGGATGGGCTATATCGGGTGAATTGGTTGGGAAACCTTCAATAGACCACAAATTCCACAAAATTCCTTACAAATTTTCAATTTTTGCAACTTTTGGAGGTATACACAGACTGTTTAGTGTGTAACAAGCCTATGTACATGGGTTGTCTAGCATTCATCCGGATTATTTTCGGCACAAAATGAGAGCGGATGTATAATAAAGAAATGCACAGAGATATCACATATATCCAATAATATAACAGAAATGTATCAAAGATGCAGCCATAAACATAGATATACAGTAATACACGATTTCTATTAATGAAGGAAATGTATAGAGACTATAAAAAATACAGAGTGAAAGACTTGCTAGAATGGTGGCAGCTTATCTCTAAGAAGAGATGTGACGACTACTCACATTCGCAAGAACATGATTACAATGAGGCTATGAAGGGATTTTTACAATAAATAGGACTGCCCAAAACCCTAGACATCCAAAAACCTAACCCTAGGAGATGAAGCGCCAAAAGTCATGTGGGCCCCATTTGGGTAAGTTAGTACATCAACTTCCCGGGGTCGTAACTTTTGCATACGATCTCTGTTTTAGGCGCATGATATCCCATTGGAAAGGTGTCATCAAGGAGATTCATTTTGGGGGCTCAATAATGCATTTTTCTATCATTGAGAAGATCGATCCCAAAAAACCTTCATTTAGGTTCTCAAAATGGCCCTGGAAGTTAAAAACTACTAAAAATAGTAAATTACCAAAATTGCCAGAAAATTGTTTTGAGGCAGTTGGAAAAGGTGGGTGGCCATCGATATCCACCTGGATCAATCCTCCCTCCTTAGTAAGTAATGGTATCCATTGCGTTGAGTGCTCGAGGGAGAGGGAAAAGCGTTTGTTGAATCTACATCTTGATAAGTTGCTTGCCTTGTTGGAGAAGTTGCACTGCTTAGCTTGTTGAAGGTTGTCACGAACATGTGGCTGGAAGGGTTGGAAATTTTTAGCGAGTCTGGCTACATGAGATGCCTATGTGGAGAAGGAATATTTGCACTTTTTTGCAACCTTTTCGATCTGCTTCTGTTGGATAGAAGGTGCTTGGGGCGAGGCTGTAGTGGTTGTAGTGTCCTTCTGTTCCCCTTTTGAACAGATTGTGAAGAAGATGAATTTTGCAATATGAGATACTACCTTGCAGCACTGTTTAGGTGGAAAAATAGTTGGAACTACCTCTAGTATTCTATAGAGATGATCCCCCAAAGTAAAAATGACACTATGGGGTCGAGACTCATAAAAAACATGGTGTCTCCACATATATGGTTGGCCCAAGAGGACATCACAAACATCCAGTGGGGAAAAATCACATAATACCTCATCCTTGAAGGGTTGGATGCCGTATGATAATCGACACTGTTGGCTGACATGAAGATGTTGTCCTTGGTGAAGCCACCCGATCTTGTATGGTTGTGGGTGTAGTGTTGTTGACAATCTCAGCTGTTTGACAACCTCTACTAAGATGAGGTTCTTCTGGCTTCCACTATCAACAATAAAATGCAGCGGGGTCCCCTTTACCCACATCAATGAATGAAAAAGGCACTCCCCCTCTTCAAGATCTATTGGTTCTTCTGGTTGAATTGCTGTGTCACGAAAATAGTAGTGGGGTCTGCATCAATGATCTGTCCTTTACTAGTACTTTCAGAATCAGATTATGAATTAGGGTTTGACTCCTTATCTTTGATATCAACCACCAATGACTATTTTGAGAGACATTCATTAGTGTTGTGCCAGGGGATTTTGTGGAAATCACACCATTTTCCGATGTCCTTCTTTGTCTTCCCGTGACCCTTATTTTCCTGTGGCTTGGACTGGTTTTTGGGAGACTATTTGTTAGGGATGTCTTTGTCATACTTTGGTTATTACGGATTTACAGACCTGAACTCTCATTTGTTCTGGTGCTTAAATTTCTTCTCGATTTTAAAATCATATCGATAAACAACACCGAGTGATGAGATGTCCATAAAATCCATTTCAGTTTGGATGTATCTATGTAGATCCCCACGGTATTTCAGAACCAAATGTCATTCAGAGTCTTTGATACATAGATTGGTGCACAAGATATGGAAGGTATTGGTGAACTCCAGAACTTCTTGGCCCCTCTCTTGCCACAGTGTGGTCCATATCATGTACTAGTCCTCATAGTTTCCAACAGGGTAATACTGTTCCTTTACCGCATCCACAAAAAAATCCCAAGTGGGCTCGGCCCCATATATTCCAGACTCCTATGTGGAACTTTGCTCCCAATAAGTTTCCCAACAATGTTTGACATGAGGGATAGCTTTAAGGAGTGTGAAGGTGACATTTTCTTTGTCAGAAAAATCGTGAACAAAGAAATAACCTTCTAGCAGGTTTAACCATTTGTCTAGGGCTTCTACATCTATCTATCCTTCAAATACAAGAATATCAAAATTAACTTGTACCTTGAAAGGTGAGGTGCCTCCGAAGTGGAAACTTAATGAAGATGCGTCTGATGCTATAGGAAGGCGTTGAAGGATGTGGGAACAATTCTCCATCATTTCATCCCCCTGTCATGTGAGAGCTTTCTCAATCAACAGATTGATAGGATCGTTTGCTCTGTCATTTTTATTTTCTTCCGCCATTGAGGGTTTCTTGGGTGTGTGAGAGATATTGTACTCAAGAGAGACAAGCTCGAGACCCAACGTTCTATACTCAAACCTCATCAGGGACATGCACTGATGTAAGAGATGCAACCATAAACATAGATATACAGCAACACATGATTTCTATTAATGAAAGAAATGTACAGAGACTGTAAAAAATACCGAGTGAAAGACTCACTAGAATGGTGGCAGCTTATCTTTGAGAAGAGATGTGACGACTACTCGCATTCACAAGAAGATGATTACAATGAGGCTCTAAATGCCTTTTTACAATAAACAAGAATTTCAAAAACCCTAGACATCCAAAAACTTAACCCTAGGAGATGAAGCGCCAAAAGTCATGTGGGCGTTGTTTGGGTAAGTTAGTACATCAACTTCTCGGGGTCATAACTTTTACATACGATCTCTGTTTTAGGTGCATGATAGCCCGTTGGAAAGGTATCATCAAGGAGATTAGTTTTTGGGGCTCAATCATGCCTTCATATATAATTGAGAAGCTTTATCCTTAAAAACCTTTATTTAGGCTCTCAAAATATCCCCGGAAGTTAAAAACTGCTAAAAATAGTAAATTACCAAAATTGCCAGAAAATTGTTTTGAGCCAGTTGGAAAAGGTGGGTGGACATAGATATCCAAATAGATCAAGAATGAAACAAGTGTATGTACACAAACTTTCTAGAATGTAACAAGTGTATGTACGCAGACAATAGTGCAACAGGGCATGTACATGCTCTAAAAATTGGTGTTTTAAATAGAGTTCCTCAGCAATGATTTGGAAAATTATGCAAGTAGGAGGGCCAATGCCATGTATGCATGAGTAGGGAATATTAGTTCTATAAAAAATCCTAATGAATTGTTTCATATCCCATGTGTTATCATCAAAATTCGTAGTTTCTAAGTTGGCCTAAAGGCAATGTTTTAACTCAATAATTTTGTGAAATTCATGAGCACATCTAGCTCATTTCATAGCGCTCTTGCTCTTGTGATTTGTAGTGTTCCATAAATTGGTGATTTGGTGTCACTTTTGGATTTCGTAGCTCCAAGAGTTATTTGGTCATTCATAGCACCAAGTGGCCAAGATTGGTGCCAGCTTATGAGATTGGAATAGTTGGCATATGAGCAAGTTTTTATACAGCGTTAATGCTAGTTTTAGAAACACTATTGGGCCCACAGGACCAATCTACAATTATTTAACCAATTCACAAGCCATTCCAAAAGGCCGAGCACTTGCCACAACAACACAATTATCACCATGAGTCTACAAGCGCTAAGATAATGAGCCATGGGATCGAGAGCCTACACCAAACTCCAAACACCAAATCGCATAGAGGAGGAGCCCACAAGGGATGATATAATTGCACACGTGTCAACATGCATTATGGACAACAATGAATATAAGTTATTTGTTTTCGATTATTCTGGTGAATATGGAATTTATTCCAATGGTTTTAAAACTCCAGTTTCCACCACACTAGTTCAACTATTCACCTCGATTGTATTGACAGTTTTCCCATGCAGTTTGCTCCAGGTATCATTTAATTCGGGTTTGCCAATGCCATATTCAGATGCCCATTTTAGAGCGTTGAGTCACCAAGAAAGAAATCCATGCGTTTTTCTTCCCTACTGTACATGTTGACTAGAATTAAATCCCAATAATTTAAAGTCTAAAACGCCAAGGCTTGAATGCACAACTACCAGAACGAACGTCGAGCTACTGGGAAGAGAATTGGTGATGTTATATTTTTATGTGGTTGTCTACACATGGTCACCCTTGCCAAAATAATTGCAAGTCTTGGACTGTCTATGGGTATCGACATTCTGTAGGCACCTAGAGTTACTAGAAACCACTACATCTGGACACTTCAACACATAGAGGATCGAATCTCTAACTTGCCAACTCATCCCCAGATCAGGTGGATACTTCCTAAAGTTATGGAATAGGTGGTTAATTATAGTATCCAAACTCATGCATAGGGGAAGGAGGAGCTAATACATTTAATGATGAGACAACATGCTAATTTTAGCAGTTAGTTTCTGTTTTTTTGTTTTGTTATTAGTTAGTTATGTGAAAAGAATCTGAGGCTAAAAATAAGGATTGTAATGAATATAAGTTGTGAGAAGGTATTTTGGACCGAAGGAAGCCATTCTTGGCTATTGTAATCCTTTTTAAAGATATATTCAATACAAAGAGTGCAAAAGTACAGGTTGTCCATAACAAAGATTCATGTGATATTGTTTTTGTAGTATGTATAATTGCTTAGTTATTTCTCATTCCATGTCAATTCATTATCATTTCCTTCTTAATTGTAACTATTATATGTCATGGAATTCATCCTTTGTTATATTCTCTATTACATACATGGTTAGCAATTATTTCCTCGCATAGAACTGTAAGCTCAGAATTCATCCTTTTGTTAGATGCTTTGTTCCAACAGACCTTTGCAGTCAAAATTCAATTGATTTATATAAAGAATTCACTCAATACTAAGTGATCTTTATATAATGAGTATGTTTCCCTTTTATTCTGCTATCATATATTGATGAACAGTTTTCTGCAAAACAATGTTTATCTTGCCTTTGTTCCCTAGATATCCAATAACCAGACACTAGTATTATTTGCATGAACAAGATGGACTCCATACCCAATGGACTGTTTTCCCTGTCTACCTAAATCCCACCTTTTAAATTATATTCCTATCAATGATCTAGTCACTATTCTTTAGTAAACAATTGGTTATCGAGGTGACATTGGGTGACTGAGTTGCATGAGAGATCCCTCTCTGGATTGGAAGGGATAGATTCCAATCCTAAAGATTGGTTTGAGGTTACCTCGAGATTCCTTGATACAACCCAAATAAATTTCCAAGTGCTATCATTTTGGCATTGTTGTCGAGGATGAAAATGAAGAAATCTCCCCTGGGAGAACGACATTGATCAGATCCAACTTTTGATGGTGAACAAGGGTTGGTCACATATCAGAGACTGCATCATTCACCTAGAGACTCCACTCCATGAAGGAAGAACCTATTGGTGACTTCACTGATATGGGATAACAATAACAATGGAATCTATCTTGGCTCGGAGGTTTTCACCTTTAAATTTTTCAGCTATTCCTGGTTTTCCTAATCATGTGCCTTCTTTCCTAGAATGCAGAGACTTTCTTCCCATATTCCATGGAGATGAAGGAGATTATCCTGCACAACATATTGTAAATTTTCATCAGTGCATAGTTCAATTGGATATATATCATGAATATGTTCATATACTCATTAAATGGTGATGCTCAAAGATGGTATGGGTCACTTGTTATTGCCATCATATCTTCTTTCAAGGAATTTCATGCATCTTTCAACAAGTATTGTAAGAGGTATTATTATTCTGACACAATTCTTGAAGAATTTTGTGAAAGGTTCAAGTCTGATATTCAACAGACAATAGAGTGTTCCTCGTTTGATGAGTTTTGTGAAGATCTGATTGAAAGAGAAAGTAAGGATAGATGTGAGTATTTTGAAGATATGGATGAAAATTTTTCTCTTTCTACTTCCTGAGAATAAGGCCTTCAAGATATGATTGATGATAGTACTGATGATTGCACAACCATATATGCATTATATTTTTCCCCTGATGCACCCGATGTCTCATATTTAAAAGAAAAATAGTTGTAGAAGAGGATTTTTTTCTATTCCTTCAAGAGGTTTCCCATGATGTATTTTCACTTGTGATTGAAGAGAAAAATCAAGATATTTCTCATTTTTCTTTGCAAAATAAAAGAGTTTTGGGCTCACCTATCTTTGATTAGTATTCATATGAAGAAGAGAAGATCCCTACATCACATTTTGTTGACTTGAGGAGCAGCCATCCGGTGTATGACATCTATGAATCAGATTCCAATGTGGATATGAAGGAATTTCAAGACCATACTATAGAGCCTTTTACTTTATATATTAAGGAACAACATTGTGTGGAAATCATCCAGCATGGGTTCACAAAATACATTGAACAACCATCTCTACAAATATGCAAACTTGCATTCAACATGCTTGAACATGGATCTGTAGACAACAACAAACAACATATGATTAGTGACGAAATTAGTTCGCAACCATGTTCAAATTTGAAGGGAGATGAAAGTGGCATCTTCCATGGGAAAGAGAATATGTTGAGGATATTTGATCTTCAGTTGGAACAATATCAGGCCAAGGTATTTACTTATTGTCTTCATGATCCATTTTTTTATTATATGTAATCTTTGAGCAGTTCAAATGTCAAATTGTTCTTGTCAAATAAAGGTTGATTCTATTGTCCTTTTGAATTGCATTTCTGTATGTCATGGGTTCTCTCATTTGTCATTTCCAGATCAAGAATTTCACCTGTTAATCAATTACTTGTATGTCATTGGAAGCATGATTTTACTTGATCTAGAGGAAGTAGTTGAATAGAGTAGGAGTAGGAAGAATAAAGCTAAGTTCTCGAGCATATTCTTTGAAGCAATGTGTTTTTAGTATATGATATTTTTGGTTCCCAATAAAGAGCGAAGGTGATCTTAGGCACTAAAACTACAAGAGTTCTTAGAGCCTCATAGGGAGGTCTCTATCCACCATGGAGCCAATGTTAGCATCAAAATTCACATTTTTGAAGCTGGACTAAAGGCGATGTTTTAACTCAATAATTTTGTGAAATTCATGAGCACATATAGCTCATTTTGCAACACTCTTGCTCTTATGATTTGTAGTGTTCCAGAAATTGGTGGTTTGGTAGCGCTTTTGGATTTCGTAGTGCCAAGAGTTCTTTGGTCATTCATAGCACCAAGTGTCCAAGATTGGTGACAACTTACGAGATTGGAATAGTTGGCATATGAGAATTTTTTATACATAATTAATGTTAGTTTTAGCAAAAATATTGAACCCACGGGCCCAATATCCAATTATTTTACCAATTCACAAGCCATTCCATGAAGCCGAGAACCTTCCACAACAACACAGTTAGCACCATGAGTCCACAAGCACCAAGATAACGAGCCCTAGGATCGAGAGCCTGCACCAAATTCCAAACACCAAATCGTGTAGAGCAGGAGCCCACAAGGGACGATATAATTGCACAAAGCGTCAACATGCACTATGGACAATGATGGATATAAGTTATTTGTTGTCGATTCTCTTGGTGAATATGGGATTTATCCCATGGGTTTTAAAACTCTAGTTTCCACTGCACCAATCCAACTATTTACCTTAGTTGTATTGACAGGTTTGCCATGCAGTTTTCTCCAGGTACATTTAATTCGGGCTGTCAACGCCATGTTCATATGCCCATTTCAAAGCACCAAGTCACCAAGAAAGAAAGCCATGGGTTTTTCTTTCCTACTGTACATGTTTACTAGAATTAAATCCCAAGAATTTAAAGTCTAAAATTCTAAGGCTTGAATGCACAACTTCCAGAACGAACGTCAAGTTACTGGGAACAAAATTGGTGATGTTATATTTTTATGTGGTTGTCTATGGATGGTGTAGCACACCTTTTCTGGCTACCAAGGTTTAAACGCTATTAAAATAAGACTATAACACCACTTTGTACATAACTCGTACAGGTATTATAAATCCCATGCATTTAAACAAATAAACACATTCTACACAGAATATTCATATGAGTTACTTCCATAATTAACAATCAATAGCATTTCATACTAATTCATATACACAACAGAAATCATGATAACATAAGCAGTAGAGTCATGCAAAACATGATTAAAACATAATCAGATACTTATCTTTTAACAGTGGTAGAATCCACCAACCAAGTGCAGGCCTTCCACAAACCTCCCAGCCTTAGACTACACTGCTCATCAACTCAGCAATGGGTCACCCCCAAGCTAGGACTAAGCTCCAACCAAGACAAAGAATCCTAGGCTAGGCTGAGGTTACAGGGAAAACAACACACAACCATAAGGAAGGGATTCTCTCCAAGGAACTTCCCACGCTCACTGCTCACAAACCCTCATTCCCCACATGCCTGTTCCACCCCAGGAGTATACACCTTCTCTATCACCTGGACAGTCCTTCGACTGATAATATCCCTTGCCTTGGGTTACAAGAACAGGCTGGACCAGAAGTCTCTGGGCTCTATGGAAGCTACAAGGTTCCTTCAAGAAGTTCTCTCCTTCCTCTGTGCACTCTCTCACCTGGAGGGAGTCTCTCACAGGTCCAATGACCTATTCTTCCAATATTCAACCACCTCTCTCACCTGGAGAGAGTTTTGTACAAACTGGCCAACAAGCCACACAGGATCAAACACTACATGTCCACCACAATCCATGGGAATCCAAACACGAACACCCCAGGGCAGCTCTAGACTGGTGCAACAGTATAACCAGGCTTAGCAGGGACAATACACTTATGTTTTCTCAATTTGGCAACATAGAATAGACTAACACTCTGGATTCTTAGGGATGCGTGACGAGTCGTCCATGTAGGGGTCGATTCAGACTCCCCGGTTTAGAACAGAGAAGGGGTGTACCAACTTTCCAGAGCCAAACACAGACTCTTTCCCAAATCCACGCAGGCTTCTCGTTCAGGGAATATACACACCCATTTTCTCAGAGCCAGACATAGAATTTTCGAATCACAGGGACGCACAAAGGTTCTCTGCAGGAGTTAGGTTGGTAGTACTATCCAGGGCTCTATATGCGTTCAAAAAATCGGGTAGAATGGAGGAGGAACCCTTCTCACGGCTCACCCTGGCCATTTTATTCGCATGCGTCAGGGTTGACACTTGTCACCCATGAAACTACATGCATTCCACCAGCATGCATCTCCCTTGTATGTTCTCCCCTTGCCAGAAACTTAGACTAAAACATAAAATGCACATGTCTTTTGGGATAATATTAAAATATTATTCCCAGGCTTAAGCCCCCTAGGCTTAGCCCCTAGGCTCAACACTTAGCCCCTTTTCCCACCTTCCAGCCCCTAATTCCTTGACCACTCTATGGATTCTTAGTCCCCCTTCACTCATTCATCCTGGTCGGTCTTCACATGGCGGTGTTTATATTTTATTAATTGTTCTGCGTGATTACATATACAACAACAGGCTCCTGGCCTTCAACACTCAGGATCCCTGGCCTAACAAACACATAAGCCTATAGCTTATAAAAACTTGGCTCACCAGCCTATAAAACATAATTAAAATTCATTTCAGAACATGGTTTACAATGGGGCTCGACCTTGGGGACACTACAATCCCCCTCCCCTTATTTTTGCACTGTCTTCAGTGCAACTTTACACAACATCTGAAAGATTTTCAAAATTTTTCAAAAAGATGCGGGTACTCTGCCCGCATAACATCTGCATGCTCCCATGTCACGTCCTCAGGACCGTACCAGGTCCACTGGACCTTTACAAGCTCTATAGCTTGATTCCAGAGCTGTTTTCTTTTCCTATCCAATATGCGCACATGATGCACTTGTAGGACACCTTCTGGTTCCACCTGAATCACATTCCAATCGATAACATGATTAGTATCAAGTACATATTTCTTAAGAAGTGAAACATGAAACACATTATGTACAGTCATAGATGTAGGTAATGCAAGCATGTATGCAACCGACCCAATCCTTTACAGGATCTCAAATGACCCACAAAATCTTGCTGCCAACTTGGCACAACTTCCCAGCCTAAGGGAACTCCTGTTAGTTTTCACTTTCAGGAAAACATGGTCACCCACTTTTAACTCTCTATGGGTTCTGTTACTATCCGTCTAACTTTTTTGCCTGTCCTGGGCAACTTTTAGATTATGTTTAATTCTTATCATTTGGTCTTCCATCTCTTTGAGTAGCTCAGGCCCAACTACTACTCTGTCAGCTGGATTATCCCAGCTCACTGGAGTGTTGCACTTTCTTCCATAAAGCGCTTCGAATGGGCTCATCTTCAATGATGCATGATACCCATTATTGTAGGCGAATTCTACCAAATGCAGGTAGTCTTCCCACCTTGATGGTTTATCCATCACATACATTCTCAACATGTCTTCTATTACTATGTTCACTCTCTCTGTCTGTCCATCAGACTCGGGATGATACGTTGTACTAAAGTTTAGATTCGTTCTGAATCCTTTGAACAATCCTTTTCAGAAATTCAAAGTGAATTTCAGGTCCCTATCAGACACAATTGTCTTAGGAATTCCATGAAAGCGTGCAACTTCTCTTAAAAATATCAACAACATCAGCTGCCCTGTGGGTGGTTTTCAATGGAATAAAATGGGCAGCTTTAGTAAGCTTGTCCACCACCACCATGATTTAATCGTGCTGCTTGCTTGTTCTAGGTAGTCCGGTGATAAAATCCATTGTTACCACGTCCCATTTCCACTCAGGAATGGGTAAAGGCTACAACAACCCTGCTAGGTGCTTGTGCTCATCCTTAACCTTTTGGCACTCCATACATCTAGCGATGTATTCAGCGATTTCTTTCTTCAAACCCGACCAAAAATAATGGCCTTTGACTGCTGCCATAGTCTTCTGATAACCAGGATGTCCAGCATAAGTGACGTTATGCATCTCCTTTAGAATTGCCAGCTTCAATTCTCGGACATTGGGTACATACACTCTGTTTTTATACAGAAGTAAACCATCATTTCCCAAGGTGTAACTTTCCTTGGTCTGTGGTCTCTCACGTTGCTGTAGCTTTGCTACAAGACTTTTATACTGCAAGTTAGTACTTGTAGCTTCCAAAATTCTGTCTTTCATCCCAGTCCTGCACATGCTAATGGCTGTAGCATGTAATTCGTGCACTTTTCTGCTGAGTGCATTAGCCACCTTATTTTCTTTCCCTTTGATATGCTTGATATCAAAATCATATTCACACGGAAACTCTAGCCATTTGATTTTCCTGACATTTAAGGTCGATTGATCAAATAAATACTTCAGACTGTTATGGTATGTTCTCAACTCAAATCTCTTGCCCATGAGGTAATATATCCATTTCCTCAAGGCGTGGATGATTGCTACCAGCTCTAAGTCGTGAGTGCTATAATCTCTCTCATGCTCCTTCAAATTTCAGGATTCATAACAAACTACAAATCCCTCTTGGCTGAGAACTCCTCCCATCCCCTCCTTACACGCATCTGTGCACACTACGTAATCCTTATCTGGATCTGCAATCTTTAGGATCGGAGCACTAGTTAGCAGCTTCTTCAATCACTGGAAGCTGCTCTCATATTCTTCAGTCCACTGTAACTTCTTCTCCTTCCTTTGCAAGGAAGTGATAGAATGAGCTATATTTGAGAATATGGATATAAACCTCCTATAGTAGCCTGCCAGACCCATAAAAGATCTAACTTCTTCCACATTCCTTGGTGCTGTCCATTCTCGAATGGCCTCTACCTTTTCAGGATCCACAACGATCCCTTCTTCAGATATAATGTGTCCCAAGTAATGGATCTTCCTTTGGTAAAATGAGCACTTGCTCAGTTTTGTGTACAACTGGTGTTCTCTCAACACCTGCAACACCATTCTCAGGTGTTGTTCATGTTCTTCCTATGTCTTGGAATACACCAAGATATTGTCCAGGAAGACTATGAAAAACTTGTCCAAATAATTTCTGAACACTCCATTCATTAATCACATGAAAACAACAGGCGCGTTGGACAACCCAAACGACACCACTGTGAACTCATAATGACCGTACCTTGTTCTAAAGGCGGTCTTGCTGATGTACTCATCCTTTATTCTCACTTGGTGGTATCCATATCTGAGTTCTATTTTTGAAAATATTTTTACATCCTTCAACTGATCAAAAAGATCATCAATCCTTGGCAGAGGATACTTGTTCTTGACAGTGACCTTATTCAACTGTCGAAAATCAATGCACAGTCTTAGCGTCCCATCTTTCTTCTTCATGAATAGGACTGGGGCTCCCCAAGGTGACACACTGGGGTGAATGTAACCTTTCTTTAGTAGCTCTTTGAGCTACAATTGCAACTCTTTCAGCTCTGGCGTACTCATTCTATAAGGAGCCTTCGAAACTGGAGCTGCTCCAGGCATCAAATTTATAGAAAAGTCAATGTCCCTCTTCGGAGGTAGTCCAGGTACCTCCTGAAATATGTCCTTGAATTATTTGAGTATTTTTTGGTCCACCAGATTCGAGACTTCATCTCGGGATGCTTCTTCCACCCGAGCTGCAAATAATTGACAGCCTTTCCGGTAACATTTCTTCAGCTGCATGGCTGAGATTTCCCTCACAACCACGGCTCTGGGAATTCCTTGGACTGTTACCTGATTTCCCTCCTCGTTTAGGCATGTAAACCTCTTGTTACGACAATCCAAAAGGGAATGGTGTTGGTCCAACCAATCCATCCCAATTAAGCAATCATATGAGCCTAAAGGCAGAATGTTCAATTCAGCCTTAGTGCTCATTCCTTTCATGTCCACTAAACATGACTTAACCAATTCAGTGACCTTCCTCTTGGTCCTTGTGACCAAATTCACTAACCGAGACTTCTCATGTTTGCTTCTTGTTAGATGAAAACTTTCCACCACTCTAGGATCTACATAAATATGGATAGCCCCTGAATCAATTAAAATAACAAGTGGTCGGTTGTTGATCGTACCTTCCACTTCAATAATGTGTGATTGAAATTATGCTTGTTTGTTGTCTAGGGTTGCGTAGATCCTCGACATTCTGCTGCCCATATCCTCCACTTTTTTAGCTTGCTGAACAGTATGGACAATTCTTGCTTTGTCTTTTCTGTGGGGGCAGTCTCTGTACCTATGATTCCCTTTACAACCCCAACACTCCATAGGTGGTGGTATTGGCACCTGCTCACTCCTTTCCACTTTCCTGGGCTCTCTAAAAGATGACTGTCCCCAAGGACTGTTTCTGAAAAAGGAAGGTTTGCTTCCCTTCTGCCTCTGTTGCTTATTAAACTTCCTCTGATCATTCCAAGCCTTCCGAAGGATGGGCCTTTCTCCTTACTGTTCATACAAGCATTTCGCCTTTCTTATTGTTTCTTCCATGGTCTTAGGATCATCATATTGAATCTTGTCACTCATGGAAGGTGGCAGTCCACTAAGATATCTCTGAATCTTGACAGCCTCATCTTTGATGAATGGAACATACTTCAGTAGTTCTAGGAAACTTCATTCATACTCATCAATAGTCATACTGCCTAGCTTAAGTTCGAAGAACTCCATCTTTCTGTCATAGTATCTTTTAGTTAGGTATTTCTTCTCGAAATACCTCTTAAATTCCTTCCAAGTGACCTCTTTCTCTCTGATGTGTTGCACCTGCACAAACTAATCCCACCACATGGATGCTTTTCCTTTCAGTTGATACATTGCAATTCTTCCTTCTGCATGGGCAGAATAATTCTGCAGTTGGAAGTATTTCTTCATGCTAAGCAACTAGGTCTCAACATCTTCCTCCTTCTTATGTTATCCATCAAATGTTGGAGGCTTAATCTTGTTCATCTCCCCTTTCAATTCCTCCTTTCCAGATTTTCGATGTTTTCTGGTAGGGGACGGGCTTGAACTACTGTGTGTCTTCCTGTCAGAATGTCTTTGGGAGCGAATAAGATGTCAGCTACCACTCCTCAACCTACTTCTTCTCCCATGGGTTCTACGACTCTCCATCATACTTGAGTCTCTTCCCTTCTTGATTTTCCTCTCTATTCTTTCCAGGCTCTTCAAAAATTTTAAGTTTAATTCACCTTGCCGATCCCTGACTTTCATGAGCTTTCGACTATCAGCTCGGCGAGCTTTGGCCTCTCTTTGCAATCCTTCAATGATTTTCATTATGTGTACTTCCTTATCCTTCTATTTTCCATGCCCATTGGAGTTCAATCCTTCGAATCCCAGGTTGACATCCTTTCCTTCCTGTTCATCTTCTGTTTCGGGGGTAATCTGCACCTTTTCCCACTCCATACTCGACGTTGGTTAAATGGAGTCCCGACCTTCGTTGAACTCTGCACACACACTGTGCAATTAAATTCGAAGTTTTTCAGGCCATTACTCCTTCCAGAACAATCCATAACATTTATAAGCCAATACGAACAAGAACGAAAGACATTTCGATTCAAATAAGTTTTCTGAGCTCTCGTTCGGTTATGCAATTTTCATGTTTTCGAAACTTTCATTTTCGGCACTTCGGGTTTTTGGGTTTCAGGGTTTCGGTCCACGAGGCTTCCAGACTTGCTTTCCTTTCCAATCCCTGACTTCCAAAATTATGATTTACGTTACCCTCCGGGCCCACATAGTACAGTGGTCACCCACAACTACGGTGGCACATGGCACGTTAATGAGGGCCCCACGTCGCTTTTTAACGACGTCATTGGTTCCACCACTCTTTCTTTTCTTCGTTCCCATGTGATCGTGAGTCATGATCAAGGTTCAAATAAATGCAATGCCTCTTTGTATTTCGTGCCTCAGTGCTACAGTAATGTCAAACCGTTCGGCTTTGCAACCGCTGAACCCCGACAGGGCTAGCGACTGGCCAATAGGGAAAAATCCCTACAGGGTTAGCAAATGACCAATAGGAACGAATCCCAACAGGGCTGGAGAATATCCAATGAGAACAAGCGCTGTCACACGGTTAAGTGGAGTACAGGTGGTAGAGGGAAATGTGACACGGTATTCAACAGGATAGGAGGGGGCCCCAATTCACATGCCACACTATTCTGGACCCCCCTCCCATTAAAGGCAGAATGGAAAGGGGGTCTGGAATTAACCTGAGCATCGTTGATCAAGGTGAATTAATCTCAACCGTTCGAGAGTTACACGTCCGATTCTGGACCCCCCCCACCGCTAAAGGTATAACAAAAAGGGGGATCCAGAATGAAACCTCAACCGTAGATCTGGGTGGGTGGACTCTGGCCATCCAGATCTGCTTGTTACTTACCTTAATTCACATTTGCGCCCCGGATTAAAGCTAGCATATTTTCCTCACATCTAACGGTCGTCAAAGACCCTAAGATCCTCCGAAAGAATCTTGTCCGTTCATCGGGTTTATCATCACGAGAGTCCGAACTCTTGATCACGGGAATCCCATAATCTTGATCCCTAGTTTCCCGATGCAGTTAATCTCTCGACACGTAACCTCCGTCCTTCGGATGGTTCAGATCTATCCTGGGGTTTTCACCACAAAAAATCTCGAGCCCTCATCATAAGGATTCCTGATTCTATGATTCCCAATTTCCCAAAATGGGTAATCTCACGACACGTGGCCTCCGTCATTCGGACGGTTCAGATCTATTTCAGGATTTCCACCATGGAAAGTCCCGATCTCTTGTCATCAGGACTCTCAATCTCGCGATTCCTGATTTCCCGAAATGGGAAATCTCACGACACGTGATCTCTGTCGTTCAGACGATCTAGATCTATTTTGGGGCTTTCACCCCTATTCCCTAGGGTTTTAACCCTCAGATATCTCTTGACAGATCCAATGGCTGTTAGGTTTTCCAACCGAGATCTGACGGCTCAGACGATTCCTAACTAATTCGAAATTTCGCGTATCGCGATTTCCACACTCCTGTGCAATTCCAAATGGCTTTAAACACCATGAAAACTTTCCACATCTAACGATCATGAGGGTTCACCTTCCCTCTCAAATAGATCCTAAAGCTCCTACACTTCTGGTGTGGAGTCCTCTCTCCCTGTGGACTTATACCACACTGGCTGCGGTTTCATAATGCCACTATACCTCCTGAGCTTAAAAAAATCATCAAGTAACTCCTTGACACTTTGATGCAAACCAGGGTCCAAAATTGGCCTTCCAGACCCAATTTCCCCTCACATTCTTGGTCCAAAGACCGCTCCATTGGCCCATCTAGGCTCAGTGTTCAAACCTTGGCTCTGATACCAAACTATAGCGCACCTTTTCTGGCTACCAAGGTTTAAATGCTATTAAAAGAAGACTATAACACCACTTTGTACATAACTCATACAGGTATTATAAATCCCATGCATTTAAACAAATAAACACATTCTACATAGAATATTCATATGAGTTACTGCCATAATTAACAATCAATAACATTTCATACTAATTCATATACACAGCAGAAATCATGATAACATAAGTAGTAGAGTCATGCAAAACATTATTAAAACATAATCAGATACTTATCTTTTAACAATGGTAGAATCCACCAACCAAGTGCAGGCCTTCCACGAACCTCCCAGCCTTAGACCACACTGCTCATCGACTCAGCAGTGGGTCACCCCCGAGCTGGGACTAAGCTCCACCCCAAGACAAGGAATCCTAGGCTAGGCTGAGGTTACAGGAAAAAAAACACACAACCACAAGGAAGGGATTCTCTCCAAGGAACCTCCCACGCTCACTGCCCATAGACCCTCATTCCCCACATGCCTATTCCACCCCAGGAGTATACACCTTCTCTATCACTTGGAAAATCCTTCGGCTGTTAATCTCCCTTGCCTTGGGTTACAAGAACAGGCCAGACCGGAAGTCTTCGGGATCTATGGCAGCTACAAGGTTCCTTCAAGGAGTTCTCTCCTTCCTCTGTGCACTCTCTCACCTGGAGGGAGTCACTCACAGGTCCAACAACCTATTCTTCCAATCTTCAACCACCTCTCTCACCCGGAGAGAGTGTTGTACAAACTGGCCAACAAGCCACACAGGATCAAACACTACACATCCACCACAATCCACGGGAATCCAAACACGAACACCCCAGGGCAGCTCTAGACTGGTGCAACAATATAACCAGGCTTACCGGGGATGAGACACTTCTGTTTTCTCAATTTGGCAACACAGAATAGACTCACACTCTAGATTCTCAGGGATGTGTGACGAGTCATCCACATAGGGGTTGATTCAGACTCCCCGGTTTAGAACAGAGAAGGGGTGTACCAACTTTCCAGAACCAAACACAGACTCTTTCCCAAATCCACACAGGCTTCTCGTTCAGGGAATATACAGACCCGTTTTCTCAGAGCCAGACACAGAATTTTCGAATCACAGGGACGCATGAAGGTTCTCTGCAAGAGTCAGGTTGGTATTACTATCCAGGGCTCTGTACGCGTTCAGACAATTGGGTAGAATGGAGGAGGAACCCTTCTCACGACTCACCCTAGCCATTTTATTCGCATGCGTTAGGGTTGACACTTGTCACCCATGAAACTGCATGCGTTCCACCAGCACGGATCTCCCTTGTATGTTCTCCCCTTACCAAAAACTTAGGATAAAACATAAAATGCACATGTCTTTTGGGATAATATTAAAATATTATTCCCAGGCTTAAGCCCCCTAGGCTTAGCCTCTAGGCTCAACACTTAGCCCCTTTTCCCACCTTCCAGCCCCTAATTCCTTTCCCACTCTATGGATTCTTATTCCCCCTTCACTCATTCATCGTGGTCGGTCTGCACATGGCGGTGTTTATATTTTATTAATTGTTCTGCGTGATTACATATACAACAGCAGGCTCCTAGCCTTCAACACTCAGGCTCCTTGGCCTAACAAACACATAAGCCTCCATCTTATAAAAACTTGGCTCACCAGCCTATAAAACATAATTACAATTCCTTTCAGAACATGGTTTACAATGGGGCTCGGCCTTGGGGACACTACAATCCTCCTCCCCTTATTTTTTCACTGTCCTCAGTGCAACTTTACACAACATCTGCAAGCTTTTCAAAAATTTTCAAAAAGATGCGGGTACTCTGCCCGCATAACATTTGCATGCTCCCATGTCGCGTTCTCAGGACCGTACCAGGTCCACTGGACCTTTACAAGCTCTATAGCTCGATTCCAGAGCTGTTTGCTTTACCTGTCCAATATGCGCACATGATGCACTTGCAGGACACCTTCTGGTTCCACCTGAATCACATTCCAATCGATAACATGATTAGCATCATGTACATATTTCTTAAGCAGTGAAACATGAAACACATTATGTACAATCATAGATGTAGGTAATGCAAGCATGTATGCAACCGGCCCAATCCTTTCCAGTATCTCAAATGGCCCACAAAATCTTGCTGCCAACTTGGCGCAACTTCCTAGCCTGAGGGAACTCCTGTTAGTTTTCACTTTCAGGAAAACATGGTCACCCACTTTGAACTCTCTATGGGTTCTGTTACTATCCGTGTAACTTTTCTGCCTGTCCTGGGCAGCTTTTAGATTATGTTTAATTCTTATCATTTGGTCTTCCATCTCTTTGAGTAGCTCAGGCCCAACTACTACTCTGTCAGCTGGATTATCCGAGCTCACTGGAGTGTTGCACTTTCTTCCATAAAGTGCTTCGAATGGGCTCATCTTCAATGATGCATGATACCCATTATTGTAGGTGAATTCTACCAAATGTATGTAGTCTTCCCACCTTGATGGTTTATCCATCACATACATTCTCAACATGTCTTCTATTACTCTATTCACTCTCTCTGTTTGTCCATCAGACTAGGGATGATATGTTGTACTAAAGTTCAGATTCGTTCCGAATCCTTTGAACAGTCCTTTCCATAAATTCGAAGTGAATTTTGGGTCCCTATCAGACACAATTGTCTTAAGAATTCCATGCAAGTGTGCAACTTCTCTTAAAAAGATATTAGCAACATCAGCTTCCTTGTGGGTGGTTTTCAATGGAATAAAATGGGCAGCTTTAGTAAGCTTGTCCACCACCACCATGATTGAATCATGTTGCTTGCTTGTTCTAGGTAGTCTGGTGATAAAATCCATTGTTACCACGTCCCATTTCCACTCAAGAATGGGTAAAGGATGCAGCAACCCTGCTGGGTGCCTATGCTCAGCCTTAACCTTTTGGCACTCCATACATCTGGCGATGTATTCAACGATTTCTTTCTTCAAACCCAGCCAAAAATAATGGCCTTTGACTGCTGCCATAGTCTTCTGATAACCGGGATGTCTAGCATAAGCCATGTTATGCATCTCCTTTAGAATTGAGAGCTTCAATTCTCAGACATTGGGTACATACACTCTGTTTTTATACAGAAGTAAACCATCAGTTCCCAAGGTGTAACTTGCCTTGGTCTGTGGTCTCTCACACTGCTGTAGCTTTGCTACAAGACTTTTGTACTGCAAGTCAGTACTTGCAACTTCCAAAATTCTGTCTTTCATCCCAGTCCTGCACATGCTAATGGCTGTAGCATGTAATTCGTGCAATTTTCTACTAAGTGCATCAACCACCTTATTTTCTTTCCCTTTGATATGCTTGATATCAAAATCATATTCACATAGAAACTCCAACCATCTAATTTTCCTGGCATTTAAGGTCGGCTGATCAAATAAATACTTTAGACCGTTATGGTCTGTTCTCAACTCAAATCTCTTGCCCATGAGGTAATGTCTCCATTTTCTCAAGGCGTGGATGATTGCTTCCAGCTCTAAGTCGTGAGTGGTATAATTCCTCTCATGCTCCTTCAACTTTCGGGATTCATAACAAACTACAAATCCCTCTTGGTTGAGAACTCCTCCCAGCCCCTCCTTACACACATATGTGCACACTACGTAATCCTTATCTAGATTTGCAATCTTCAGGATCAGAGCACTAGTTAGCAGCTACTTCAATCTCTGGAAGCTGCTCTCACATTCTTCAGTCCACTGGAACTTCTTCTCCTTCCTTTGCAAGGAAGTGATAGAATGAGTTATCTTTGAGAATCCGGCTATAAACCTCCTATAGTAGCCTTCCAGACCCATAAAAGATGTAACTTCTACCACATTCCTTGGCGTTGGCCATTCTCAAATGGCCTCTACCTTTTCAGGATCCACAACGATCCCTTATTCAGATATAATGTGTCCCAAGTAATGGATCTACCTTTGGTAAAATGAGCACTTGTTCAATTTTGTGTACAACTGGTGTTCTCTCAACACCTGCAGCACCATTATCAGGTGTTGTTCATGTTCTTCCTCTGTCTTGGAATACACCAAGATATCATCCAGGAAGACTATAACAAACTTGTCCAAATAATTTCTAAACACTCCATTCATTAAGCACATGAAAAGAACAGGAGCGTTGGACAACCCAAACGACACCACTGTGAACTCATAATGACCGTACCTTGTTCTAAAGGCAGTCTTGCTGATGTCCTCATCCTTTATTCTCACTTGGTGGTATCCAGATCTGAGGTCTATTTTTGAAAATATTTTTGCATCCTTCAATTGATCAAAAAGATCATCAATCCTTGGCAGAGGATACTTGTTCTTGACAGTGACGTTATTCAACTATCAAAAATCAATGCATAGTCTCAACGTCCCATCTTTCTTCTTCACGAATAGGACCGGGGCTCCCCAAGGTGACACACTGGGGCGAATGTAACCTTTCTTTAGTAGCTCTTCGAGCTACAATTGCAACTCTTTCAGCTCTGGCGTACTCATTCTATAAGGAGCCTTCGAAACTGGAGCTTCTCCAGGCATCAAATTTATAGAAAAGTCAATGTATCGACATTCTACATGCACCCGAAGTTACTGGAAACCACTACAACTAGACACCTCAGCACATGGAGGATCGAATCTCTAAATTTCCAACTCAACCCCAGATCAGGGGGATACTTCCTAAAGTTATGGAACAATTGGTTAATTCCAGTATCCAAACTCATGCATAGGGGAAGAGGGATATAATAAATTTAATGATGAGACATCAAGCTAATTTTAGCAGTTAGTTTCTGTTTTATTTTATTTTATTTTATTGTTATTAGTTAGTTATGTGAAAATAATCTGAGGCTAAAAAGAAGGATTCGACTCCTTTGGGAGTGATATTATTTGATATATTGTAATGAATATCAGTTGTGATAAGGGAGTTTGGACCAAAGGAATCCATTCTTTGCTATTGTAATCCTTTTTGAAGATACATTCAATACAAAGAGTGCAGAAGTACATGTTGTCCATAATAGAGATTCATGTGATATTGTCTTTGTAGTCTCTATAATTGCTTAGTTATTGCTCATTCCATGTCAATTCATTATCATTTCCTTCTTAATTGTAACTATTATATGTCATGGAATTCATCCTTTGTTAGATGCTCTGTTACATAGATGGTTAGCAATTATTTCCTCACATAGAACTGTAAGCTCAAAATTAATCTTTTTGTTAGATGCTTTGTTCCAACAGTCCTTTGAAGTCAAAATTCAACTGATTTATATAAATAATTCACTCAATACTAAGTGCTCTTTATATAATGAGTATGTTTCCCTTTTATTTTTCTTTCATATCTTGATGAACATTTTTCTGCAAAACAATGTTTATCTTGCCTTTGTTCCATAGATATCCAATAACCAGACACTGGTAGTATTTGTATGAACAAGATGGAATCCATGCCCAATGGACTATTTTCTTTGTCTACCCAAATCCCACCTTTTAAATTCTATTCCTATCAATGATCTAGCCACTGTTCTTTAGTAAAAAACTTATTACTGAGGTGACATTGGGTGATTGAGTTACATGAGAGATCCCTCTCTAGATTGGTTTGAGGTTAACTCAGAATTCCTTAATACATCCCAGAGAAATTTTCGAGTGCTAACACCATGATCTGCCCAATCATGTAAAGTACTATTTGTAGGTTGAGGCTTGTGATATTATGAATTGGCACCTGAGATCCTACTTTCTCAGTGCCAACCTCACAGTACATGCCAATATAATATTCTATGTTGTATGGTCTTAGAGGAAAATTCCTCAAGTTAACTGATTCCCCCCCCTCTTGGAGAGGTCGTTCAAAAAGTATATGTCCTCAATAGTCGGATTCAATGATTGTCCCTCTAGCATGAATTCCTTTGCATTCGGGTTCCAATACTCTATCAAATGATTTAGTAACCTGGTTTGTGCCCTCATGAATGGACACTGAAATAAATTCCACATACCACACTATTTGAGCATGGAAATGGCCCCTGGATCCTCCTCAACTAAGATATCTAACTCCTCATGCTCTCTCTCTTTCCAGTGAACATACATCCTGTTGCATAAAACATTTTTTGATGTTATATACATGTGCTAGTTTTTACTTTGTCCTCGTATATACACGTGTTGATCGTGGACAACCCGCGTACATGCAAACCCACCATTTTTACTAGGGAGCACACCCTCTAAAAAATTAAATAAACAATAAAGGATGAACTGAAATGATGGTAGAAGTCATTTGTACTTACTTGGTTCAGGTTTGAAGATATTTCATCCACTGTAGCTCCTTGAATCCGCATTTTAAAGAAGAGTTTTTTTTGTATTTTTGGTTATTTTCCAATTTGAAATGGTTAAAATGAGTTGTCTACCCCTATTTATAGACTTTTTTTGGTTATTTTTACCCCAACTTGGTCTTATTTTTCCCTATTCTTGGCTTGGTGGGTGATTGAGTTTCTTTTGGGGGATATTTGGGTCGTTCTTATGAAATTTTTCTTTTGGTTTGGTATTTTTATGAGATGGGTTACACTCACATCATCCCGTGGTGATTTTTTTTTTTAACACTGCATGTAGGTTAGGTTCTCATCACCTTTCATCTTGCATTTTGTTGACTTTTTCTTCTTTTCCATAGGATCGATCCCATCGAAGTGCAACACAGAACATTCTATGATACTTTAGAAGTGTCATAATTAGGTGGCAGAGCCTTCCTCTACATGGATTCCCTAGGTAGATCCGTTGCTTCATTTTTGCATCCATGTTGTGAGTTTTCCATAGGCTTGGGAGTAATTTTAGTCCTTCCATGAATATGTGTTGAATCCTCATTCTTCATCTTTTTTTGTCCTTTACCCGAGGGACTCCCTAAGAGAATGGTTTGTTGTATTTCAAGATCGCTTAAAATTTGAAAGAAACATCTAACATGAATTAATTTATTCTTTTCGGTCTTGTTCATATTACTTAAGAAAAGAAGCCCCCCAGAGTCTTTTGTAACACCTTTTCAGACTCTCTAAAATAAAAAATATTTTTGAGCGATCTTGTTTTCCTTCATGCCTGTCAAACTAAAATTTGAAGGCACATATGTTCGGCAGTAGTTTACCCCTTTTTCGGTTCAGATGGTTAATTTACAAATAAAGGTATGCCTTAGGAGATTTGATTCACTATTAGAGTATTCTCGGGCATAAGTTTATGATCCATGTTGATAATGGTGGCCACCCACCTATTCCAACTAGCTCCTCTTGTCCGTTTTTGTTCCTTTGTCGTGCGGGGGCTTCCTCGATCAACATTTTAATAGGATATCCTACTCCATCATATTTATTTTCATTCCCCATGGGTTGTTTTCAAGATCGGCATGAATGATCTTGAAATGACTCGATTGGTTTGAGTCCCAACTTCTTGTACCCAGATCTTATCGGGGACATGCATGAAGAAAAATAAATGAAGAGAAGACCACTCCGATACCAATGATCTAGATTTAGGAGCGGAATGAAATGATTATAGATTGAATACACTAAACACATAGATATGAAGCATAACACAAATATCCAATGAACAATATCTTCTATTAAATAAATGAAATAGGTTGAAACTCTAAAACTGCAAAACTGAAACACTTGCTTGAATGGTGGTAGCTATCTATGAGAAGAGATGTGGCTGCTACACACATCCATTTGAAAAGAATGATTAAAATGAGGCTCCAGAGGAATTTTTTATATTACTCATGGATGCCAAAACCCTAGACATCCAAAAACCTAACCCTAGAAGGTGATACGCCAAAAGTCATGTGGGCCCCTATGGGTAAGTTGGTACCTCAACTTCTCAACGTCATAACTTTTGCATATGACCTCCATTTTAGGTGCGTGATATCCCTTGAAAAGGTCTTTCAGATAACTACACATTCCTCCATAAAACTCTGACTTTGTCTATATTTTGATTGTGGCGAGCCAAAAAAAATTGTTTAGGGCCCCAAAACAACTCTGGAAGTACATCAAGATGTACTGACATGAAAACATACAAAATAAGCTAGTTGGACTAGGAGAGAGGCCACCATTATCCACCTGGAAGATGTGTGGGGCTTCAGACAACTCAGAAGTGTAGAACCTACAATTACAAAGAAGTATAGAAGAATGTTTTGAACAAAAACAGATAAGAGGAGCCAGTTGGAATAGGTGGGTGGCCACCAATATCCACCTGGACTAATCCTCCCCTCTTAGGAATCAATGGTATCCATTGCATTGATTTCCCCGCTCAGGTGAGGAAACGTCTGCTGGATTTGGCCCCAGGTGATCCACTTTCCTTGGTGTAGGAGTTTCCCTGCCTTGGCAACCTGATAAAGCTGGATCCTTTGCTAGTGAGTGCCCTTGACCTATGTGTCCACTATATGATCAGTTGATGTTTGTTCCATGCAGTCAGGGTTGAGTTGTGTTGGTGTAATTTGTTTTGCAATCTTTGAGGTGTCCAATAATGGTGGAAAATATGGCTGAAGGAGGTCCACATTGAACATTTGATGTAGGCCAAGGAAGGGTGGAGTGTTGAGCTCAAAAGCATTGCTACCCATAGCCTTGGTGATAGTGTAAGGCCCATAGCGAAGTGGGTGAAGCTTTCGATGGGGCCCTGTGAGATGCTCCTTCTTCAAATTTCACCATACTTTGTCGCCAACCTGAAATTGGTACGGTACCCTGTGTTGATCATGGCGTTGCTTGTACTTAGCATTGGATTTCTGCAAAATATCCTAGACCTGTTGGTGGATGTGTTGAATTTTCTCAATGAATCTAGTGGCTTTGTTGGTCTCATAATGAACATGGGAAGAGTCTGTCTATGTGGTAGCAAGAGGAAGTGAAACATCCATGGGACCCAAGGTTTGGAATCCCAACCCCACTTGAAATGGGTTATGGCCGATGGAGCTATGGAGATCCCTGTTGTAACTGTGATGAATGTAGGGGAGACTCTCATCCCATGTATGTGGATTCTTAGAGTTGTACATGCATAGGATGTGCACAATCATTCGATTGACAACCTTTGTTTGGTTGTCTATTTGGGGGTGGAAAGAAGTGGATTTAGTGAGCTTGGTGTCCAACAGTGACCAGAGACTCGACCAAAATGTGTTGAGGAACCTGTTGTCCCGATCAGAGATGATGTTCTGTGGTATCCAAAAAATGGACACACACTCGTTTGAAGAAGAGATTGGTAGTATCTGTTGTTGTGTTATTCTTCTTGCAGGCTGTGAGGATGCACATCTTCGAAAACTAATCAATAACCAAAAATACATAGTCATTTCCTTTCTTGTTGAATGGAAGGCCAGACATGTAATCCATTGAGACAGATTCCCAAGGCTTCTTGGGAGTATGAAGAGGGGTGTATAAGCCTTGCTTCTTAATATATGGCTTGCAAATGGAACATGCAGTGAAATATATGATATACTTGTCGACATCTTGTTGAAGTTTTGGCCAATAATTTTTTTTTTCTGAAGAACGACCACAATTTTCTCCACACCAAAATGTCTTTCCATCCGACTGTAGTGGGATTCCTATATTAGATTTGCAATATCGCTTGTAGGAACACAAATATGGACCATATGGAATAATATTTTGTCTTGAATGTGAAAATCAGTGACAATTGCGCCTATACCCAAGAGTTGATAGGTGGTGGCGAAGTCCAGATCTTAATGATAAAGTTGGGGCCACTCAGATGCCTCATGTCCATAGGAATGGAGAAAAGTGGTGAGTGCAACCACAGGAGGTCGATTGAGGCAGTCAATGATACGATTTCAGATCCTTGTCTTATACTTGATGTTAATATGGAATTGTTGTAGGTAGGTAGACCACTTCTGATGGTGGTCATTCTGCAATTTCCCTTGTGTCTATATGAAATGTAGAGGCTTGTGATTAGTGTGGATGATAGTCTCCTTTCCCAGAATGTAATCTTTCCATTGATGACAAGAGTTTACAATGGAATCCATTTCCTTATTATAAGTGGGGTATTTATGGATAGTATCTGAGAGTGTCTCACTATGGTATGCCACTGAAGGGTTGTGTTGAGTGAGAACTATGCCTATAGCATAGTCAGATGCATTAGTCTCAATATCGAATGGTTGTTGCATATCGAGAAAGAAGAGTATTGAATATGAGCACAAGCGATGCTTCAGAACATTGAATGCTCATTAATGTTTCTTCCCCCACATGAAATTTTCCCTTCCACCTCCCTTGGTCACCTGGTAGAGGGCCCATGCATTATGGGAGAATCCCAACATGAACCGTCGATAGAGGTTGGCCAGTCATAAGAAGCTCTGAAGCTCAGTTAGTGTGGTTGGGGCTGGCCAGTCATAGATGACTTGGATATTAGCTAGATCAACATGTACCCCATGCTCATCAACAATGTAGCCCAATTATTGGACCTTGTTCATGCCAAAAGAACATTTTTCCAAGTTGGCATATAGCTTGTGTTTCCATAGAGTGCTCAAAACCTACTGAATATGCCACATGTGCTCCTCCAAAGTTCTATTTAATATGAGGATCTCATCCAAATATATCACCACAAAGGAGTTGGTGAAGGGTCACAATACATCATCTATCAACCTCATGAAAGTGGTTGGTGCATTTGTTAAGCCAAAGGGCATGACCAACCATTTGAACATACCTTATTTATATTTGAAGGTTGTCTTCCATACATCAGTTGGTTCGATGGGAACCTGGTGGTAGCTAGACTTTAGGTCAATCTTGCTAAAGAACTTTTCCCCCTTGAGTTGGTCAAGAAGGTCATCAATCCTGGGAATTGGGTATTGCTCCTGACTGTGATTTTGTTTAAGGCTCTGTAATCAATGCAGATTCGCCAAGTCCGATCCTTATTTTTCACCAGTACAATCGGGCTTCCACAAGGGGAGGAGATGGGTCTGATGTGCCCCTTTTGAAGAAGCTATTGGATCTGATTCTTGATTTCATCATTTTCCATCAGTGAGTGAAAATAGAATGGTCCATTAGGTAGAGGTGCACCGGGGGTAAAATCAATTGGATTCTTGACTTGGAAATGCATTGGCACCTTAGTGGGTAAGGAGAAGATGTCCATGTATTCTTCCATGATCCCGTCCACTTTATTTTTCTACAAAGAGAGGCTCTCTGTAGAGTGCATGGATGTGGCGACGACCTTTTTCTTACTATGAGCACGGATCACAAAGAAGACGAACTTCCTGGTCTGTGAAATGAACTTACTGCATTTCTTAGCAAATATTAAAGAAATAACGGTAGGCAATGCTACCTCTGGTATCCTGTATAATTGTCTACCCAAAGTAATAATAACACTGCAGGGTCTAGACTGTTGATACTGAGAGGGGGGTGAATCAGTATAAAGTACAATTTAAAAAAAAATCAACTTATACTTAAACCATTCAATTATATCCAATGAGCAATGAACAATAGTATAAGAGTTACACCAATACACCATAATACACCATGCACAATATATGGGAAATAATCAATAGTTATTGTTCAAGGGAAGTAATGACTTCCAAAGGTAGCTCCAACTTCCAAATATAAAGGGAGGGATAAACCTCCAAAAGGAAGATACAATCCTCCAATATCGAGAGAGGGTTGACCTCTCCATCCTTGCCCCTTCCTTCCACCCAAGAATATATGAGAAATAATAAAACTTTACATTAAATCATCACCATCAACTAACCATCACATAGAACTAGATAATGCTTCCTGGGACTTCTTCAAATTCTTCAATTCTTCACTTCTTAGAATACTCTGATCCTATAGATAATATAACTCAATGTATTCTCTGAAACTCCTCCAATTTTCACTCCTTGAATCCTCCCCAAAAAGAAGTTATAGAGAGAATGGTAGACCTTATTCAATTCTCATTTATTCAGGAGAGCGAACTTGTACAGAATGCCCTGCACTCAATATTTAACATCTATTCTAAAATTTTCACACAAGAAAATATAGCTCGTACTCTTTCCAATGCAATTGGTCTCACTTCATTTGGATTCTCTATGAATAAGTTATGATTGTTTTACCCGGAACACCTGTTTATGACTAGCTTCAGGACTAGTCAAAAACCCTATCTTCCACAGAGTGTATCTCCAAAAATATAGTGAATGAAGAGCTGAAATTTTTACCACATGTACCTAGATATGTATTCTCAATACTGTACCAATTTTACCATCTGAATCATTCTAGAATTTTTTTTTATAGAGAAAATGGTAATATGGCCTATAAATAACATACCTTAGAACACATCACCAAAAGACTTCATCCTCCCTTGAAATCTGGCCTTCTTTACTTCAGTTTTCCTCTTAAATTTGACTTGTGTGTATTTAAAATGATTGTTTAATGATATGTATTTATATCCTGTATGTCACTTCCTTTTAACATTAGGGCCGACCTAACACTTTCTTATTTTGTAATTCTTTTCTTTAATTATCTTCAGGGTCGACCTATACTTCCTTCTTCAATTCACTTTGTCATCTTCACAAAATCATTTCTCCTCAATAATGAGGATCCATGTGATGTGCCACCTACCATAGGAAACAACATGATGTATACTATCCATCCATGGGTGTTGTGTCTGCATGTGCACTGTCCTTCATGTCCAAATACCTTTATCAATCTTGCAGTCCAAAACCAATGACTAGGGTTGCCATCAATGACAACAACCAATCTTCCAACATAGACTCATACACAACATGACGCTTCCACAAATATGGTTGTCCTAAAAGAACATCAAAAACGTCAAGGGGATAAATATTACACAATACCTCAACTTTGAAAAGATTTATGCCATAGGGTAGACAACATTGTTGGATGATACAAAGATATCTTCCTTAGTTGTATCAACATGTACCCCATGCTCATCAACAATGTAGCCTAAGTATTGGACCCTTTTCATGCCAAAACACAATTTTTCCAAGTTAGCATATAGCTTGTGTTTTTGCAGAGTGCTCAAAACCTGCTAAATATCTCGCATGTGCTCCTCCCAAGTTCCGTTGAAGATGAGGATGTCATCCAAATATACTACCACAAAGGAGTTGGTGAAGGGTCGCAATACATCATCCATCAACCTCATAAAAGTGGTTGGTGCATTTGTTAAGCCAAATGGCATCACCAACCATTCGAAGAGACCTTCTTTAGATTTGAAGGTTGTCTTCCATACATCAGTTGGTTCGATGGAAACCTGGTGGTAGACAAACTTTAGGTCAATCTTGTTGAATAATTTTTCCCCCTTGAGTTGGTCAAGAAGATCATCAGTCCTGGGAATTGGGTACTAGTTCCTAACTATGATTTTGTTTAAGGGTTTGTAATCAATGCAGATTCACCAAGTCCCATCCTTCTTCTGCACCAGTACAATCAGGCTTCTGCAAGGGGAGGATTTGGGTCTGATGTGCCCCTTTTGAAGAACCTCTTGGATATGACGCTTGATTTCATCATTTTCTATCAGTGAGCGATGATAGACTGGTCCATTAGGTATAGGTGCACTGGGGTTCAGATCAATTGGATGCTTGACTTGGCAGTGCGTCGGTACCCCAGTGGGTGAGGAGAAGATGTCTCTATATTCTTCCACGATCTCACCCACTTTCTTCTACTACAAAGAGAGGATCTGTGTAGAGGCCATGGATGTGGTGATGACCTTCTTCTTATTGTGAGCACAGATCACAAAGAAGATGAACTTCCCAGTCTGTGAACCAGAAGAACCAAAGGTAGGGGAACTCTGATGGAAAATTTAGATTAGTTTAACCCTTTTTCAGGCCTGAGGGACTAAATTTGTGAAAAAGGACCATTCTCCCTAGTTTTGGTTTATCTCTTTTTCGGGCCTTGGAGATTATCTATGAAAAAGGAACCCCCTCAGAGTCCATAGTTAAGCTCTTTTCAGTCTCTCTAAATATGAAAACATTGTCGACTGGCCTTGTTCTTTTCACACTCATTAATTTGTCTAGAATGAATATCTATTTGGCATAAGTTTAACCATTTTTCTGGACAATAGATTACCTAGGAAAAAGGTGCGACTTGTGAGACATGTCTTCCTAGGAGAGTTCTCATAAGTTATGTTTTATACCTTTTTAGGCTCCGGGGATTAAATTTTGAAAAAAGATGTGATTCCATAGCTAAGCTCTTTTCAGACTCATTAAAATTGAAAAGATTGTCGAGTGATCTTGTCTCTGTCACACTTGTTAAAATGGTTTTGAAGAGACTTCCTTTTGGTATAAGTTTAACCCTTTTCCAGACCGATTGGAATAATTATGAAAAAGGAATACTCTGGCCTTAATGACCAGAAGAGTTCTCCTTGGTATGATTTTATTCTTTTTCAGGCCTTGGAGACTAACCTTACGAGAAATATCACTCTGGAGCCTTCTTTTAGTGTTTTTTCAGACTCTCTAAACATGAAAAACCAACTATCTTGCCTTCTCTAGGCTCGTAAAACTTCACATGGAAGGAGTCTTGTTGTGTCATGTTGTAATCACATCGCATGCCTCATCCTTACGTGTTTGGCCTAATGCTAGCTTCATGTTGCAATTACTGAACTTATAGAGAATTCCTTAGGTGCAAGCCTTGTAGAATTTCTTTTCCTTGTGATCTGACACCTTAACCCATGGATAATTTTTCTTGAGTGTCCTTATCCTACAAATGTCTCCTTGCACTGAACATCAATATGTTCCATGCACTTGGAACTAGTTTGTTTTCTCACGACACTCATTCCTCCTTTGTAACGTAGCATTCTTTTTCAAGCTCGTTAAAAATTTGAAAAAGACAAAAAAATAAAATATTCCAAAAAGAGGGGACATGATATACATTGTCTTTTTTTGGAAGCAAGATAGTCACCCTTGGAAAAATCACATCCTTCCATTTGTTATGAAATCATTGGCATCTAGTATGACCTTAATAAGTTGTTCTCGTTACATAGGGTTGTTTCCTCCTCCATTTGGTTACTCTTTCAAACATATGGAGAGTTTGTGGTGCCTCTTGTGTCACAGACTTATGTCAATAGAATGCTTCCTGAGTCTCATCATTTTGTCATGCTTTTGTCCAAGGGAAATTTTATCCAACATGATTCGGCCATTCTGCAGTTAATCTCTTAACTTTCATGAGTCGGCCATCTCGAGAGTCCAATCAAGTTCATATTCAAAATCACTTAAGGTCTATTCTTGATGATCGAGGTCCTCCAGTATTTCCCCGATGGCATGTCGAAGACCTCAAAGTAGTGAGTATTACACTCCTATTGTAATCCTACTCGAGTTTTGAAGATCTTGAAGTTGTTGCTCGAGATATGAAGTTATCATCTCCAACTATAGGAATTGATGCTTCCTAAGGATGAATATCACATTGTACTTGTATATCTTCAGATGATTTTGAGTTGTATTTTGTGTATTGTCCGTGGCTACACTTTATATTGACATTCATACTTGTATTATAGTCCTGATTTTTTTATATGACATGGATATTAAGTGTACTTGATTGGAAGACATGCTTAATTTATCCCGAGCATGGGTATGCCTGCCTCAGAGAGATTATCATTATTTTTCAGATGCCATGCTCACGAACACTCATCTCAGGCTCACTCAACTCCTTTCCTCCCACTGTGTAAAGATATTGTAATGTATTTTGGTTATTAGTTTCTCTTATGACCTCACAAATTAGGAGGCATCTGTTATAGTCCAAAGATGTCACATCTACACATCTAAGACATTGGCCCATCCATTTGCATACTTTTCCAAACATATTGATGAGGTTTTCTTCTAAGAAACCATTTTTTTGATAATGTATGCACCTTTTTGCACTAATAGCCTATGTACACATGCGAGAAGCATACTAGTTATCCCATGTACATATGATTGTTGCAGCTATTTAGCCTGGGTTTACCCCAAAAGTTGTAAAAACTATAAAATTGCACATATTTTGATAGAGTTTACATGCCATGGAGGGTTTCCTAACCATTCTACCCCCTGTAGCTCATACCCAAACTGAAAAACCATATTTTTCTCATATAAAAATAGGTCTTGGGGAGTCATTTGGACATATGAACAAGAGAATAAGAAAACTCTTCCAAAATTATCTCCCTCTCATTGCCCAAGATTTGCATCTTGCTCTGATTTTAAGCCTCAACTTTCCCCTCCAGCCATTCTCCCTATGCAACACTTCCTTATTCCCTTGATGGCATGTTGGTTGTGAGAATTCTATGTGGGATTGATGAACTTGGAGCCATGACAGAGGAGCCCAGACTTGGTTCGTTGAGCAATGTTTGTAAGCAAAGGTTGTAACCTTTCATATTGAATTTCAATAGAAGCGATTATATTTGTCCCAAAACCCTATGTGTACATGTTCTTGTTAATTTGAGAATTTATATCTATATTTAGGCTTTTAAGTGATTGCTAGAGATTGTATATGTTTTTTCATTGTAATCTTAACCCCTTGCAGGTCATCTTTGGGAGGAGATTTGTGATCTAAGAGGCAACAACAAGTGGAAGACGTCTACATCAACCATAAGGATTCAAGGTGCACTCATTAACCTTCTTTTCTCTCTTTCTCTTATCACTTAGTCTAGATTGTTTTGGAGTATAATAGAGATAAGTTAGTCTTTTAAGGGAGTTATCGCTCTGCCTATTCCTTAGACCCAATTTAGGGGTAATTTCCCCATAGCACTTGGGTAGTCCATATTTATTTAACAAGAAGGTTATATTCTATCAAAAGGAGAATACATATCATATTTTCAAGGATGGGGCTGAATATATTGTTAGATCTCATCGTATCAAGACTAATGGTTCTTTAGTGAGCACAAGGTAAATGAAGAGACTCGTGAGCACAAGTAAATATTTTGTTCTCATGATAGTGAAACAAAAAGAAGAAGATATAACATATGATTTATCAGGTTGTGATCCATATTGTAAACATGATTTGGCCAAAATCATCTCTAATTATGATGAGTTGTTTCAGTAACCTATAGGGTTGCCTCCTAAGAGGGAGGTTGAACATGAAATATATTTGCAACAATATGCTCCTCTTCCGAATATTGGAATGTATAGGTCATCAATGATAAATAATTCAAAAATTAAGAAGTAAGTTCAAGAGTTTCTCAATAAAGGAATCATTAGACCAAGTTCCTCTCCATGTGGTTCTCCTATTGTATTAGTTTCGAAGAAAGACAGAACGTGGAGGATGTGTATTGATTTTCAAGCCCTGAACAAGATTATGGTAAAAAACCATTATCCTCTTCCCATAATCAATGACTTATTGGATAAATTAAAAAATGTTGTTTATTTCACTAAGTTGGATTTGAGAAGTGGTTACCATCAGATTATAATTGCAGAAGGTGACATATGGAAAACTGCTTTCAAGACCAAGAAAGGATTGTTCGAATGATTAGTTATGCCACTTGGGTTATGCAATGCACCGGCAATGTTTATGGGGGTAATGAATGATGTATTCAGAACCTACATAGATGATTTTTTTATCGTTTATTTAGATGATATATTGATCTTTAGTCGAATATGGGAAGATCATATAAATCATGTCAAGACATTTTTTGAACTCTTGAATAAGGAGAAGTTGTATATCAAGTTATCTAAATGTGAATTTGGAAAAAAATTCTATGGTGTATTTTAGATAGATTGTAGAGAATGGTCAGCTAAAAATAGACCCTGCAAAAGTATAAGTCATTGTGAAATGGCCCAAGCCAACTACTTCCACAGAAGTCAGGAGCTTCTTAGGAGAAATACAGTATTGGAGGAAAAGCATTGCTAATTTCTCATACATAACATCTCGTCTACATGCATTAACATGTGTTAAACAATTTTTTCAATGGGGAGGAAAGCAACAAAAATACTTCGGGACATTGAAGGAAAAGATAAGCTCCACACTAGTTTTGGCCCTACCATATTTACAGAAGTCATTTGAGATTCAAACCAATGCAAGAGGATATGCCATGGGCACAGTCTTGATGCAACGAGGTAAAACTATATGTTATCATTCTGAGACTTTCACTCAAGTTGTGATTAAATATCCAACATATGATAAGGAATTGTATGCATTGGTACACAATGTAAAGAAATGGAAGCATTACATAATGGGAAAGTAAACTATAATTCATACAGATCATCAGCCCTTACAATGTTTGCATTCATAGACCAAACTACTACATTTTCAACACTTCAGGTGGATGGGTTTTCTACAATAGTTTCATTTGGTAATAAAGTATAAGAAAGGTATTCATAACAAGGTTGCAGATATGTTGTCAAGACCAATGACTAATGAATCTACAATACTCAGGTATAATCCTCCAGCTCATGAAATTTATGTAGAACAACATGCTAAGGATGATGATTTTAAATATGAATACGATGCATTAAATCATGGAAATCAATAGTCAAATTATGATATGCATGACAATTTGTTATATCATCTTGGAAAGATTTGTATACCCATAGATGAAGGAATAAATATAATAAGAGAAACTCATACATCTCTCATTTCTGGTCATTTTGGGGTTGGCAAGACAATAGCACAGTTACATAAATATTTGTATTGGCCTTGAATGAATGAAAAAATTTCCAAGTATATCAAAGGGTGTGTTATGTGTGCCACAAGTAATCCTAGCAACAAAAAGTCATGGTTATATACACCACTTCCAGTACCTTCTCATCCATGGGAAAGTATTTCCATGGATTTTGTAGGAGGTTTGGCAATGTCCAGGACAGGTCATGATTATTTATATTTCATCATGGATAGGTTCAATAAGATGTGTATTTTGATGCCATGCAAGAAACAAAACACAACTGAACATAAAACACAAATGTTATTTTCTAATGTTTGGGTTCATTTTGGACTTCCTACATCTATTATATTAGATCGAGACTCTTTCTTTTTGGGAATTTTTTGGTCCCATTTATGGGATCTCATGGACACCAAGTTGAGGAAGAGCATGACTTTTCATTCGCAGAAAGATGGACATACAGAGGTGGTAAACTAAATAGTGGTACATCTACTTCAAGGATACTGCAACAAGCATCCTAAGTTATGGGATGAAAAGTTTCCTTACGTACAACATGCCTACAATCATGCCATGAATTAGTCTACTTAGAAAACTCATTTTGAAGTATGTTTGGGTTACTTTCCTAAATCACTTATGGAATTTTATTTTGGAGAAGCAGGTAAAGAACTTGGACATGATGATATAGATAAATCACATGTTCATTCAAAAGATTCAAAAGTTACATCAAGTAGTATTGGAACAATTGGAGAAAATCCAAGCCAAATATAAGGTGAGACATTATAAACATCGGGTTGATAATCAATTTGAAGTCGATGATCAAGTATGGTTACATATCAACAAAGATAAAATGAAAGTTGAAGGTAAAAAGCTAAGGAAAATTTGATATGGTCCATTCAAGATTTTGGAGAAGATTGGTACTAATTCCTTTCATTTAAATATACCAGCCCACATGCAAATGTATTCAATGGTAAATATTGAGAATTTGAATATTTATAAGACTCCTATGATTATGGATGAAGATGAAAGTATTAAGGTTCCAACAGTTGATGCTTTTGCTCTAGGATATTTGGACGAGCTACGAGAAGATGTTATTCTCGATAGAAGAATGAGGACTTCACAACGAGATGATATGGAATATATTAGATTTGGTCTTAATGTATTAAAACCAATTAAAGAAAAATGGATGGAAAACAAAAGGGCGAGGGAAATCTACCCTCACCTATTTGTTGAGTAATCAAATATTTTGTTGGGCCAAAAGGCTTCCAAATGGAGAGGAATGATCCAAGAGGATCCATGAATGCTCATAGAGGTCCAGGAGGACCTGAAACATCCATAGATGTCGAGAATGGTTCAAAAATGCTCAAAATTCAATCATCCCAAATGCCCTTGAAAATTTCATCCATGCGTATAGCTTGGCGATAGCTTTCCAACGGTGCAAAAATCGCCTCAAACATAGTTCATATTCAAAAGTTTGCCAAAAAACATTTGAGTCAAACCAGAGAAAAATTCAATGGTCAAAGTCAACAGGGTCAAAAGGGTGACACATGTCACCACTGTAAGGGTGATATGTGGTGCAACCATGCAGTAAACTGGGCATGAGATTTGGCATCCATATGGCCAAGTAGACTAATTGTCGATTGACATGTAGCAGGGTTAGACCAATGAGATGCCTCCACGTGCTGACCTCCCATTTGCCATTAATAGTCATAGTTATGTAAAATTATGGAGTCGACGGTGGTCGAACCCGCGACCTCCATAAACCTTAACACAACCCTCTATTACCATAATGCCACACTAGTGTTACTTAACCATACATGTTGGCGATTATATTTAAGTTTGGGTAAAGTTTTAATTGGTGGAAAAAAGGGTCGAGGGCGTAAGCCCTCGACCCATATTCCTTGATACATATGACTTGTAATATAACCATGCGCCTATATTCATGGGTGGTTGGAACGATATATCACCAAAATTTGCGCTATATATATATATATATATATATATATATATATATATATATATATATATATATATATATATATATATATATATATAAACTTGCGGTCAGTGAGAATGGAACCCTGACCCGCTAACTATGCCAAAAAATTAATATACCTCACTAACCAAAATGCCAAATATGGAATTTGTTATTACAAACTGCCTAATTTATATTTAATGCCATACAATAGTTGCAGAAAGGTGGTTAAGGGGCACACCCTATTTAATGGGCACATGGATCGAGAATTGAACACACAAACTCATAATTGTTATGCAGAGCTATGTATCAAAGTGCATTCTCAAGGGTACAAGGACTTTGATGCTACATCGTAAAGTGTGTCGAGAGGTGCCTCAATGGAATTTTATGAACTTTATACTCATTTTTCATGATTTTTCACAAGTAATCCAATGATACACTTTGTTTTTGAATTTGAGAAACATGTTAAAATGTCATTGTAAAGCACAAACATTTGAGCATTAATAAAGAGGTCTCTATTGGAAGTGGACCCGGAGACGTAGCCCAAATTGGGTGAACTCTGTTATCAAACTTGTGTATGTGATATTATCATTATTTTTCATTTTGTTTTCAATTAATTACAACTTATTTATCATTAAAGTGTATATCGTTAGATAAGTTTTTCACATGTAAATTGTACACAATCAAGCGATCATTATTATTTAGAAGATAAAGTAGATGTTGATATGAATTTAAAGAAATCAACATCTAAGGAGTTTTAGGATCAACCCAAGAGGTATTGAAAACAATAAAATGTCTCTCTTAAAAAAATTGAAAGACCTGTAAAAGAAAATTCACATTATATAAATGTTCCATTTATCAAGGAGGTGCATTTATGCGGTGTCTTTTTCTTTCCATGCATATGGCACTCGGTGTACCTAAGCTTCAAGTGATGTTGCGGTAATCTTTTCTTCCCATGTCTTATAGTACCCAATTGTTTTTGTTGGCCCTTGACCAAGTTTTGAGGATCCTTGGTCATGTTTTACCTACTTTTGGGACTTCGACAGGCTGTCAAAGGCAAAGCACAAGTCGAAGCGGAGATCACGGGATCTCAGCCCCTTTTTAGGGATTTTTGGGTTTTGGGCTTATGGAACGGGTATGTGGATGTAGGCCTATGGGTTTACCCATGTTTAGGTCCTTTTTGTAATGTATAAATAGAAGTCTAGGTGATGTAAGGAAGGGAGAAGGTCTTTTGGTACCTTGTTAAGTGCTAAGTGCAAGTGGTGATTGTAAATGCTTCATGCATACTGTGTGAGACTTATAGAGATAAGTGCAAGTGATTGTAAGAGACTGTGAAGAGGCTTTGTGCTATAACTTAGGGAAGGAGGATCTAGCGGAGTGCACGCAGATATCATGTCCTCTGCAGAGTAAGATATCATGCCTCTGTGCATGTAGAATATTGAAAAAAAGAAATAAAGAAGAAGAGTTGGTGGATGTAGCTCCAGGGTAGGGGTGAACCACGTATATCCCGTGTTGTTGTTGATTTGTGCTTTCTGGTTGTTCTTTTTCTTATGTGGTTAAATGATCGGTGCACTGATATATGTTTAAAATAATCTAATATGGTAGCTTAGTGATGAAGAATGTGAATGAATGCCAGATCTGATCTAGGTTGATATGCTTAGTGCTTGAATCTATTGGATCTAGGTATACTGCGCTGATCTATTATTAGGGCTTAGATGCATTGTAAACTAAGGCTGAATACTAATGGATTATAACTGCTAAGTTCTTTGTTAAGGTGTTACAATCACATATCTGTGTCCCATCTAAGGTTGCAAACATCTAAGTCCTGCAACCACCCCTACCTCTACCTCGGGTGAGACTTCATCTTCTTCACAGGTGTTGTTGAAAGGGCCGGTAGTTAGGGTTTTATTGGTTCGTTGTTACAAGCATTGAACCCCGGGTCTACCCATGTGCCAACAGTTTTGAACTTTAATCAATTAATGAAAAATAAATGGGATTGGAAAAATGTATCATTGTGGATGAAGGGAAACACATCCTCTACAAAGGCACCCATAAATGAGACAATACGGACCCTTAGATGTCATGAAACCCATTCTTATAATTATTTCCAATTAAACCTCACACTCGTTGCATAACATAGATGAAACATTCCTTAACATGGCGATTGATCCATCCAATAGGGAACTTTGACACCTCTCCCATACCTAAACCTTGAAAAATGTATAAGGTCTTTGATCATTTGTTTAGTTTGGAAAGGGGGTTTTGATGCACATGTTCGAGTGGTTTTATTATTAGATATGGCTTACTTTGCATGATTTGTGTGACTTGTGAACCCTTGGAGGGTGTATATGTTTGTCTTTGTAGGACCTTTCTCGGTGGAAAGGTATTCATAAGGAGGTGACTTAGTTCAAAACTTCATGAGGGCTTTGGATACCAAAGATGGATGCTAGACCCCACGTCTAGGGAAACCTTGTGATGACCAGTGCACCTTGAAGAAGGAGGTATTTTCCTTTGGAAGCACTTTGTCTTGGATAGGAGATGATCTCCCACCTCTTTCCATATGGACGTTGGCCTTTGGAGGCTTGGATGTCACCCACCTATCCCATGACGTCATTAAGGGATTGGTGAAGATGATATTTCGGTGGAAGAATGCTTTGACATGACATTTTGTCACACGTGAAATGATGTATGGATTTTGGAGGCCCAACGTTCCACCCAACAACCTTAACGTCACCTTGATGGAGCTCAACGTCACCCTAGAAAGGGATGACATCACCTTTTTAGGGATTATCTTGTATTAAATTGAGATTTCTATTATTTATAAGGGAAAAATTGAGAAGTAGGCCCTCTTATGTTTTTAAGTTGACTTTTAAAGTGGACAAGTTATTGTTGCAAGGTTTCATATAAATAAAGACATTGCCATTTCATTTTTATAAATAACACTTTCCTCTCACAAGAAAACATTGGACTGGAATTTTTTTTATCTTGGAGCTCTTGTTTTTTTTTACTAGTGCACTATCCCTTGGTGGATGATTTTTGGATGCTTTCTTTCTCATTCTTGGTGAAATTTTCTGCAAATTAGGATTTGTACTTTGTCAATCTTGGTGAATTAAGTAAAATCTGCAATTTCATTTCATTTATTGAATTCTTATGGTATAATTTACTTTTTCATATTGAATATATCTTGTTTGTGTAAACCCTAAGAGAGGATCATAAGTGATTCCTCCTCTCAAAAGGATATTTCATCCATTAATTTGTTAAGGAAATCTTGTCTAGGGTAAACTCCTAAAGCCTTAAAGTGCTAGCACTTTAGGAGTTTGGTTCTAGAAGTTTGATGTTATTAATTTAAAGAATCTAAGGAAGAAAAAGCATTTTCTTGATCCCAAAAGTTCTTGCACTCTAGAAAATTCCTCTCTTAAGGCTTGAATTTTAAGGCCCTAAGGTGCTAGCACCTTAAAATTCATCCCATTTTCTTAGACATTACAATCAGTATTCTCCAAGTTACATTCATAGTGCTATTGTAAATGACTCCATAGCCCCAAAAAACACTAGTTTCATTGCTCTTGTGAAGGAATTTGATCAAACAAACTCTCAAACTTTATTGTCTAAGGCTTTTAATAATGTTTTCTCACTCTATCTTAGCTTAATCTACTAATTTTGTTGTTGTTGTTGCAAAACATAACTACAACCATATAATTTACTTAAATTTGTTGCATAATTCACACTAACTATTGGCTAACATACCCATAAATTGCTTGGAATGGTTGATAATTGATCCACTGATTAAATACAAAGTTTTCACTTTCTTTTATTACAATTTTGAACTAAATTTCTTGCGGATGTTACAAAATACTAATTGTTGTTGTAGATTGTTAGTTTGCTTCAATTTTGTATCAACTAGCATATATTTTCATTTTCTACCATCTCTAGAGATATTACTATCATACCGATACTTGGAAATTTCTATATATATGCTATATTTGTTCTTTTCCAGGAAGGTACCCAAAACACTTTCATTTTCCTCAATTTCATAAACATAGACCTTTGATTTAGGTAACCAGTGAGAGGGTAATCCAAACTTGGTTTTATCACTTTCTATCTAATCACTTGAGGTTATCGGGGACACCTCCCTTGTGGTGGACCTCATCCATCACTAAAACATGGGGATTTCCTACTAAGGTGATAGTGGTGGGTTATCCTGTAGTTACATAGATCTGGATACTTGTTTTGGGGATTTGACATAAGTACAAATCCTGCAATAACAATTACAATGTAGAGAGTTGTGTTTGTGTTTAAAAGTATTGGTTGACGTCATTATTAGTTTGGCATTCAGATAATATGATACAAGTTTGATTTTTTGAATATAAAGATAAATGCACATATGGAAAAGGATTAAAGGTATAAGATATGGATGAAAAGTTTAACTTTTATATGAACATGGCATTATCTCCACATCATGTATCACTTTATAGAAATTATTCCCAAGTTTCCCAAAACATATTTCATTTAAATTTCATGGAATCACTCCCCCTATTCATGTAATTGATTAATATAAAACTTTATAGAGGATTTGATTGGAATATTGGTTTATATATTGCATTGATATTGTTCCTGGTCAACATGATGATGTATGAGTTGCTTGTTATTTTGATTTGGGTGCAGTAAACTCATACCAATATATGGTTTGGAAGTATTGTGTGAATAAAAAATAATCTAGGCATACAATGATGTTTTGGAAAGTGGCTTATGAATGTTTTGTAGTGAACTTTACACAAATGGAAAATGATATAGGTTATGAACATAATTTATTGATTGCTTATAGATAATGAACATTAAATCTTCATGCATTCTTGTCATCTTATAAAAAAATTCGCTAAATACAATTCCCTTGTCATTTATTATTTCATTTTCATCCATTTCACATGTTCAAAGAAATAAATGATAGTTCATTTTGGTAAAGGAATGTATAGTTCAGATGTTTGGAACAACAAGGAAAGACACAGATACCTGTCAGATTATGGTTTTGATTCCCTATTTTCCTTCATTCCATTTCATTATCCCTTTGCATGCTTGATTTCTTTGTCTTTATCATAGCCATAACTAAGTCATTTGAAAGAAAAATAGTATTATATGTTTGATATACCGTGTCTTGTATATTTACCAATTGGAATATTGATGCATATAGATGATATTTTTCAATCGAAGAAGTAACCATAGGGGAAATAGAGGAAACAAGGGCCAACGAGGAAGAGTTCCCAATTTTTTTGGGAAGCAAGGAAGAAACAAAAGAATGATATTATCAATACACTTTTATGTCAACTCAAAAGAGTTCAATCAACTGGTGCAAACCATATACCTTAACCTTGTTGGACATCCTACTTTTCCACCACTCCAAGTTCCTCTTGATCTACCTTTTCAACATCACCTGAGTATTGCTGATTTTTTAGAACCTCCTAGGTAGCCAACAAATTATGGTTGGGAAAATATATATCCAAATCCTCCATCTGGCATAGCCCATTGGCCAGATAACCCATTACCTCCACCTCCTCCTATGCATTATATGCCTCATGTTGCATTTGCTGCTTCTATGGCCCATTTTGTCCAAGTTCCTAGAAACTACAAAGTGATGCCCACTGAAACTCAATTGGATAAAGGTAAACAACCTATAAATTACCCAATATATGAATCATCTAAAGCCTCATCCATACAATCAAAGCAACCTCCAGCTCAAGCATAAAGTAATGAAAAAAAATTACTTTCAATGATATGCACCCTGAGATTGAGAAAGTAGAAGAAAAGAATTTTGTTGATCAAGACTTACTTAAGCACACAACTGCTCTTTATGAGGGAAGTAGATAAAGAGAGGAAACATCAAACAAAAAATATTATTTTGAGTTATTTAAGTGTGTATGATAACATTTCTATCTTGACATTTGACGCATATTTTGGGACAATAGACACATGGTATTATTTTTGAAAACTTTTAATATCATGACACTATGATATTGTTTTGGAGGTACACGTGTTTGTTGATGTGACATGTGTTGGATCATGTTTTCATTGATGCCAAAGGATTGATGTCAAATGTCAAAGGATTGATGTCAAATATCAAAGGATTGATGTCAAATGTGGATTGATGCCAAAGGAACAATGTATTGTCATAGTATATTGATGTAGTGATTGATGGATCATGTATTGACGTTGATGTCAATGGATTGATGTCAAGTGGAGTCATAGTCATATGATGTCATGCATAGATGAAGACATATCAATGAGTTGTCATTGATATATGATGCATAGTTGGATTGATGTAAATATGACTCATTATTGTCTTGTCATGGTTGATATAAAGTAAAAATTGATGAAATCCAAAGTGGTCCCCTTATGGTGAAAGCCCTCACGGGAAGACGCTTTGCGGTTGAGTCATCCTAGTAGTATGGTTAAACAACCCATGCTTAATTGTGGAATAGTAAGATGAATATTAGTGAATTTGTCAGTGAAACCATATTATATGGATAGTGCTTGTCATTCCATTTCCGGTGGTATGTGGAACGTCACATAACTCCTCACGGTTTGAGAGTTATGGCCTTACGAAGTTGAAGGACCCTCATATGTTGACTTGAAGCCCCAAAAGGTCAATGAAGTCAAAGTGATTACAAAGAAGAAATAATTTAAATAATAAAGTCAAGTGATAAAGTCAAAGAGGATTATTTAAATAATAAAATAAATGGAGAACCTTCTAATTATGGAAAGTGGTTATAAGAGGGTTAACCCTAAAATGAGGAAAGAGATTTAAGTGGTTAAGTGGATATTGGATATATGGACAAGTGGCAAATTGGGAAAAAGTTGGACATAGGTGAATATGTGGACAAAGTAGCTATGTGGAAAAAGTGGCCAAGAAGGTGTTTCTAAGGAAGCTACTTGGATAATATAAATAAGAGGCAAGGGTCTCTTCTGAGAAATATATCTTGAGCATATATTGAAGATCTATTCTGAGAGAGAGATTGACTGGAGGATCTCATGGACGCATCAAAGTTTATGTAATTCTAAGATCATGATGACAAAAGTTTCAAAAGTTCAGAAACCCTAGTTTCTGAAGGAATACGCGAGCAACAGTGGGTTGGAGAGCGTACATATGCGTGCTGCAGTGAGCCATAGTTCGTACACACGCGGGCTGAAGGAGGACAGAGCACATATAGTTGGAAGAAGTCATGAAGAATTGAGTGTGATCTGATGCCAGGTTATTGAAGTATAAAGCAAGTTCCAGATCTGTATTGTATGGGCTTAGATCTGCCATAAAATTTCTGGTATGGTTACATAGTTGTCTTGATGGATACTCTTGCTTATTGTATGGTGAATCCTTAAGGAATTCTTGGTATGGCTGTGGTGATATGGTTTTGTTGATTGATTGGTAGAGTGAGAATTACTCTTATGTTTCAGTACTGATATGGTTGCAATAGTATATTGGCTACTTATGTTTGAGTAGCCTTCATATTGTAAGGTTGAGGAGCATGAGTGTAAGTTGTTGGAGAGTATGGATGTGTTGAGATTGTTTATGGTACCGATTGGATAGTGAAAGACAAAAGTGAATGTGACTGAAGGCTACAAAGGATCTAAGTTTTTCATGGAAAGAAAACCCTAATTGTTCAGAAGGAATACGCAGGCTGTAGTACAGACATGCCATGTATATACATGAGTTGTACTACTAGTAGGGCACGTACGTACGCATGTTGCACTACTGACAGGTCGTGTACCTATTGAAAGATTGGTATCTATTGAGGATTGATTCCTCTTCTCAGTTGGTGGTGAGTTGTGTAAGCTGAGTCTTTCATTGTAGAGTTGTAACTCTATTTAGTTGTTGTTGATAACCCAAGGATTGTAGTCCATAATAAAAAGGAAATTGTACATACATCTTGTGTTCTTTGTGTTACTTGTGGTGATGACTTATTGATGATATATTTTGTTGTTATATGTTGCTGATATATGTTCACATTTAACTGGTTATAAATGATGGTAAGTAAGTGATGAGTAAATGGTGATTGCTAACTAAGGAGTTTTGTGAAGGGAATTTTTTGAAAATATCCCTACACTGATTCACCCCCCCTCTCAGTGTGGTCGGTGTGTCCAACAATTGGTATCAGAGCATGCTTTCACTATAACCCTTAACAAGCTTGGAGGAGATCCATGGACACACACATGGATGATGAAGTTCCAATCCTTGATGAGGAAAATTATTCTACATGGAGAATAGAAATGGAAGTGCATTTGAAGGAAATAAGAGCGAGTGTTTGGAAAGAAGCTATTGGTGGATCATTTCCTTTGAAGAACAAGTCAAAGTTTGCAGCTCAAAGGGAATAAAATAAGAATGATGCATTGGCTCTCAAGACCATTCTTAGTGGACTCTCAAGTTCTATCAAAGAGAGCATGGGACAATGCACTTCTGCCAAGGATCTATGGATAAATATAGATAAGACATACCAAAGCAAGAAGGAAGACCTTGAAGACAATTCCATCAAGATCAATGAAGGTAGATAATATCCAAAATCCCCTGATTGCAATATTTCAAACAGTGATGATGTTGGATATTTCTCTACAAGTGAAGAAGAAAATCTAGAAATAGTTTGTGTAGAGTTAGATTATAGTTATCCCATGGAAGAAGTAGAAGAAGAACTATCAAAGATTAAAAAGAAAGTTGAATGGGGCATATTTGAATACCACTATGACCATTTACATAGAATATAGCTATCTTTTTTAGAACACTAAAATGTTTCTTAAAAAGAATCAAAGGCATATCTTGAAGTTAAAGGAAATTCTCAAGGAACAAGAAGAAAGTAAAAAGACTCAATTATAAGAAAACGAAGAAGAGATCAAAAGACTAAATGAACTAGAAGAACATAAGAAGGTAGATGATGGGATTAGCAAAAGTATTGAATTTAATGTCCATCTCAACACCCAAATTGAAGAAGCCAAAAGGATAGAGGAACTATTAAAGAATCAAGTAAATGAAAAGGAAGAGTCATGCCATTAGTTGAAAACTGAAGTTGTTGTTCTTAGAAAGAAAGTAGAGAAGTCAAACAAATTCTTGAATAGATCAACAATATTGAATGAGATCTTGGATAGTCAAAGATCACCAAATGATAAATCAGGTCTTGGATACAAAAAAGAAGTTACCCATGTTGAAGCAAGCATCTCAAAGAAGCATGAGGTAAGTCCCTCACTCTCAAAGGATGGAAATAATGTTGCAAGTCAACCATATATACAAGGAAAGGAAAGTTTCAAAATAACAAAGCAAGGAAGACATCAAGAAGCCATCTTTACACCTCAAAGAAGAGATACATATTCAATATGGACACCAAAGCAAAGGTATGAAAATGTTTTTCATGGTAACTATTACTCATGTAATGAATATGGTCACAAATCGTTGAAATGTAGATATTATGCAAGGAAAGATAAATAAATATTTCATAACACCCTAAGGTGTTGGAGATGTGATAAAGTAGGACACATTTCTTCTCATTGTCACACCATGAGATGCTATAGTTGTAGTGGGTTTGGCCACAAATCCCAAGATTGCTAGAACACAAGAAGAAAGTCCATGATAAGTGCTTCAAATAGCATGACTAGAAGAAAACATGAAGTTAGGAAGGGAGAAATTTTTGAAAAGATGGAAGCTCAGAGTTCAAGTTCTGAGAAGCAGGGACACCTTCAGAAGTGGGTAAAGAAGACTGAACAACTAGAGAAAAGTGGCATCCTTAAGAGAAGCTCAAGTTTTACATCTTCAGAAGAATACACGGGTTACGATGGTAACAATCACTTACATACACAAGCTGACATATGAATATGTCGCGTACATATGTGAGTTGTCTGTGCAGCAGGCCGCATATTTGTGGTAAAAAGTCTTGGGAAACAGGCTATGCATATGAGTTGCAACATGGTATGATGGTATAACTCTATGTTGCAGGGTCTGACATGGTTTGTTGCAGGTTTTCATGATTACATGTTGGCATACATAATTGTTGTATGTATGGTGGTGACATATGGTTGAGTGTTAAAAGACTATCTTGGATGCATGGTACTAACCCTAGAGTGTGGATTGAGACATTTTTATGTTGAAGAACGATGTTGGTTGTGACAATGAAGTTATGGCACTTTGGTTATGAGATATATCATGATGATGCTAGCTAGAGATGTCATTGATCTATTGAGGCACACTTCTAGTACATGTATTATTGGATGCTTAGTATTTGTTGTAGTGAATGGAGGTTGAGGCTGATATGTTAGGATACATGGCTGATACATATTTGAGTTCCCTTGATATACCTTATGATGTATTATTGGAGGCATATTTTGTTGGATATCTTGGTGTATGCATTTGGCATATGGTTGAGATACATTTTGGGGCATGTAGTTGATGATTTGTTGAGGTGGTCATGTTATACATCATTGATGAGTCATAACTTGATCTATATTTGATGCATGATTGGTACACTTTTGGTACATTGTTGGAAGCACCTACTAGCAGTTTGATTGGAACATGTTTTATGGTGGATATGGCATACATGTATGAGAAACATTTTGATTGTGGTTGTGGTATTGGTGCATGGTTGATGCACTTTCTTAGTATAGGTGGTGATACATGTTTTGTGCAATGTTGATGCACTCATAGATGGCATATGCTTGTGGGTCATAGTACTTGGATAAAGTACACCATTGGTATTACTTGTTTAGCATTAACTTTGGTACATGATGTAAGGGACGATATGGTTGAGACACTTGTTATGATGCTTGATGGTTGTGACACTTGATTCGTGATAGAAGCATATGACACTTGTTTGAGGCACATGGTTGGCATATTGGTAGGATTATATGGATCATACATAGTTGGAACATGTTCTTGGCATATGGTTGATACACTCCATTGATGATATCTTATGGTATTGATGTACATGTGTGATGTACATGGGTGTTGTGCATGGTTGGCACACAATATGGAACATGATGTACTTGGTTGATGTTTTTTTCATGATTATCTATTTCATTGTTGACATATCTTTTGCTTGATGATGTATGGCATGGAATGATTTTGATGCATGGATAGGTCCAAGGATCATCATAGAAAGAGCGGTTGATCTATGTTCCAGTTGAGCAGTAGCATTTGCAGTAGAAGCATATTGCAGTGAGAACATATTGTTCATATTGCAGAGAAGATAGGGGGAGACATACCCATTGTGGGGTCATTCTTCTTCCAATGATTCCAGGAGGAGATATTTATCAAATGCAAAGATAAATACTTGGAAAGAGAGCCATATACTTGGAGAAAGAGCACATAAACATAGTTTCAAGGGGAGTGATGGTCACAAGGGAAGCATGAGCGATATGTCTTCGAAATTACATCAGAGTGATATCCCTTGTTCAAAAGGGGGGATATTATTCAGAGGAATATCAAAGACATTCAGGCAGAGGGAGCATCCCCAAGGAGAGTTCAGGCAGGGGGAGCAGCCCCAAGGAGAGAACTACCCTTTTCCATTGATGTCAAAGGGGGAGAGATAGTCACATTGATGTGATTGAGATGACTATTGATGTAGATAAATGCCTTGTCTACATGTTTCCATCAATGATTGGTGTTGACATCAATGTTGGTATTTCCATTAATTCCAAAGGGGGAGATTGTTGGATCATGTTGTCATTGATGCCAAAGGATTGATGTCAAATGTCAAAGGATTGATGTCAAATATGAAAGGATTGATGTCAAATGTAGATTGATGTCAAAGGAACAATGTATTCTCATAGTATATTGATGTAGTGATTGATGGATCATTTATTGACCTTGGTGTCAATGGATTGATGTCAAGTGGAGTCATAGTCGTATGATTTCATGCATAGATGAAGATGGATCAATGAGTTGTCATTGATATATGATGCATAGTTGGATTGATGTAAAGCTGACTCATTATTGTCTTGTCATGGTTGATAGGAAGTACAAATGGATGAAATCCAAAGTGGTCCCCTTATGGTGAAATCCCTCATAGGAAGATGATTTGTGGTTGAGTCATCCTAGTAGTATGGTTAGAGAACACATGATTAATTGTGGAATAATGAGATGAAGATCAATGAATTTGTCAGTGAAACTATCCTAGATGGATAGTGTTTGTCATGTCATTTTCGATGGTATGTAGAACGTCACATAACTCTTCATGGTTTGAGATTTATGGCCTTACGAAGTTGAAGGACCCTCATATGTTGGCTTGAAGCCCCAAAAGGTCAAAGAAGTCAAAGTGCTTACAAAGAAGAAATTATTTAAATAATAAAGTGAAGTGATAAAGTCAAAGAGGATTATTTAAATAATAAAATAAATGGAGAACCTTCTAATTATGGAAAGTGGTTATAAGAGGGTTAACCCTAAAATGGGGAAAGAGGGTTAAGTGGTCATGTGGCTATTGGATATATGGACAAGTGGAAAATTGGGAAAATTTGGACATAGGTGACTATGTGGACAAAGTGGCCAAGAAGATGTTTCTAAGGAAGCTACTTAGAGGGTATAAATAAGAGGCAAGGGTCTGTTGTGAGAACTATCTCTTGAGCATATATTGAAGATCTATTCTAAGAGAGAGAGATTGATTGGAGGATCTCATGGATGCATCAAAGTTTTCGTAAGTCTGAGATCATGACAGTGAAAGTTTTAGAAGTTTAGAAACCCTAGTTTCTGAAGGAATACGCAAGAAAAAGTGGGCAGAGAGTGTACATACACGTGTTGCAGTCCTAGAGCGTGTACACACATGGGCTGAAAGAGGACAAAGAACATATAGTTGGAAGAAGTCATGAAGACTTGAGTGTGATTTGATTCCAGGTTCTTGAAGTTTGAAGCAAGTTTCATATCTATATTCTATGGGCTTAGATCTTCCATAAACATTTTGGTATGGTCACATAGTTGTCTTGATGGATACTCTTTCTTATTGTATGGTGAATGCTTAAGGCATTATTGGTGTGGTTGTGGTGATATGGTTGTGTTGATTGATTGATAGAGTGAGCAACACTCTTATGTTTCAGTACTGATATGATTTCCATAGTATATTTGTTACTTATGTTTGAGTAGCCTTCATATTGTAAGGTTGAGGAGCATGAGTGTAAGTTGTTGGAGAGTATGGATGTGTTGGGATTGTTTATGGTACTGTTTTGACAGTGAAATATAGAAGTGAATGTGACTGAAGGCTACAGAGGATCTGAGTTTTTCATGGAAAGAAAACCCTAATTTTTCAGAAGGAATACGCAGGTTGTAGTACAGATAGGCCACGTACATACGTGAGTTGTACTACTGGTAGGGCGCGTACATATGCATGCTGCACTACTAAAAGGTCACGTACATGTTGACAGTTTGGTATCTGCTGAGGATTGATTCCTCTTCTTAGTTGGTGCTGAGTTGTGTAAGTTGAGTCTTGCATTGTAGAGTTGGTGCTCTTGTGGAGTTGTAACTCTATTCAGTTGTTGTTGATAACCCAAGGATTGTAGTCCTTAATAAAAAAGAAATTGTACATACATCTTGATTTATTTTTGTTCCTTGTGGTGATGACTTATTGATGATATATGTTGTTGTTACATGTTGTTGATATATGTTCACATTTAACTGGTTATAAATGACAGTAAGTAAGTGATGAGTAAATGGTGATTTCCAACTAAGGAATTTTGTGAAGGGAAGTTTTTCAAAGGGCCCTACACTGATTCACACCCCCCCCCTCTCTCTCAGTGTGGTCGGTGTGTCCAACAACATGTTTATATTAGTTACTTTTTGGTATAATTTATGATGTTGATATATGCATGGTATTTAATTAAATTGTGGATTTACAAGGGAAATGTTGAAAATAAAGGAATAAATACTTAGAGGGACCCCACCTATTATTTATTATTTATTATTTACCTTTATTATAAAATAAATTTTTCCTCTCATAACTAAAGTTATTTAACTTTATAATAAAAATGTAGTTGAACCAGTCAAACTACTTTTGAAGACATAAAAGGAGGAGAGCAAGACAAATGAAGGACATGAGAAAATAGAGAGAGATACTTCTAATAAGGTTTTCTCTTAGCTCAACTGAGAGTATGTGTTCATTCATTCTTTCTGAGTTATTTTAGAGCTAAGTTATCTTGTTGATCACATGGTTATTCTAAAGGTGGTGAAGAAAGGACTAGGAATAATCAATTATTGACATGTTCCAAAGGTAATTCATTCATCTTGAAAACATGTTTAGTCTTAATTGGAAGTTTTGAATTTATTTCAATGTTGTTTAATGCAAGTTTTGTAGAGTCGAGACTATGATGCACTTGTACCTTAGATTGAACCAGTACATTTTTCAATTCCGGTCTTCTTCTTTTGATATGCTAGTTGTATATGTACGAGTCAAATTACATCTTAGATTTATAAGTCTAATTCTGATCCAAACCCTTGCAGGGATTTGAAAATATAAACTTGGTTGTAACTCAGATTGATATCAATAAAAAATATTTGTTGATTTCTTCTCATTTATGAGACTTGTTGTGCACTAATTTTCAGATTTATGTTTTCATTCATTTTCTTATTCAACTATTTTGTACATTCATTTTGTAAGAAAATTTTCTATTTTAATATTTATTTCACATAAAATCATACATATTTTATAATAGTATCATATCCAAGAATGTGTCTCTTGATGTATGATTGAGATTTTTGACATGCTATAAGCCCAAGGTGATAATCCCTCTTATCTCACCTAGCATAGTGAGATTTGAAAATTATTGAGTGAGGATTTTTCCATTCCTCCCATCAACATGTGGGTGATTTATTGGATTTATTTCCATGGAATTGGAGTTCTCTTTATTTCTTAGTGGATTCCCTTGATTATAGGCACATGGAGAGATCCATTTTCTTGGAGAATTCCCTACTTAGGAGGAGGAATGTTGTGCATATTGGATGAGGGAATTAGGCCCTAGATAACATGGGGTATATTGGATTCTTGTATGGAGGGTTGGAGCTTCCTTGGGGACACCTAGACTATGACAATGTTCTTGTAGGGGCAGTTGACCCAGTAGAGAACATAGCTAAATAGGAACATTGAAATCCATGTGGGATTGGGATGGAGAGGTGTAGAAACACGTTGAGTAGGTACACCATATTGGAGTTCATATTGTGTATGAAATCAACCTGGAGAATGACATGTGTACCCTTGGAGTGGAGCACTTCACTTGTGTAGGCCTACATGATCTCATTGTAAGTTTCTTCTAAGGGTCGGGGTCCCCATTGTATTATTGGCCTCCTTTACCTCTCATATATATAGAGGAAGGAGAGAGTGATTTGTTGGTAAAGAATCTGGGTAGATGCTTCTTTCATCTTGTGCTTAAGCATATAGTGGTAAGATAAGTACTTGGTGTATGTAATTGTATTTGGAGAAAGAGGGATGCTTGCAATGAAATAGGTTGATGTTTCATTAATTACAATAGAGTATCTCAAGCCGTTAAACATGATTCATTAATTACAACTCTAATTCTTTTACCATAATTAGATTACAATGCAATG